>OY755042.1:55126084-55726084 GCA_963576565.1 Aspidapion aeneum
GCATCAAACGCATCAATTTTGTGGTTCATAGGCCAGGTTTCACTAGACTGGGCCAACCAGGATGGTCCAGTAAACCAAAGAGGATGGTCTATCAATTGACCAGGAAGTAAGCTCCGGGATAAGCAATCAGCTGGGTTCTCCTTACCATTTACATGGTACCAACAGCTGGGGGGAACTTTCTCTTGAATAGTCGTTACACGATTGGCTACAAAAACCTTTCGTTTTGATGGACACGATTTTATCCAAGCCAGGGTAACGCTGGAGTCAGACCAAGCAAAAATCTTATCAATCGGGACGCAATCAAGATGATTGCCAACAAACTCCAATAGCTCTGCCAACAATACTGCCGCACACAATTCTAAGCGTGGAATAGAAATACTTTTCAAAGGGCACACTCTACTTTTCCCACACAAAAGGGAGATAGAAATATTTCCATCCAACTCAATTTGTCGAATATATACTGCACCACCATATGCACACATTGAGGCGTCACAAAAGCCATGCAATTCAGTGGTGACAGCATTTTGCTTCACAACATAACGAGGTATTGATATCGAAGATAATAATGGTAGTTGCGACACATAGAGTTGCCACTGTGCAACAATATCACTAGAGGGGGTACCATCCCATGAAAGACCCTGGACCCACAAACGTTGCATTAAACATTTAGCAACCAAAACAACTGGGGCTAGGAACCCGAGTGGATCATATATCCTTGCAATCTCAGAAAGAATGTTTCTCTTGGTACAAGGTCTTTCCATGGGCATCACATCATAACAAAACGAATCCAATTTTGGACACCACTTTAGTCCAAGGATTTTTAAACCAGCCGATTCATCATCAAAGGAAATTGGTTGCTGATAACTAGCTGGAACCGATTCTAGTAACTCAGGAGTGTTGCTAGTCCACTTACGAAGTTCAAAACAACCCAATTTTAACAACGCAATTAGCTGTTTCTGGCTTTCTAAAGCTTCAGCTACAGAATTAGCTAATCCGATGGCATCGTCCACATAAGTAGTATGCATCAACACCTTGCCCGCTAGTGGAAAGCCACTGCCATGATCTTTAACGAGCTGGTGAAGAGTACGAATAGCTAGGTATGGGCTCGAATTCACACCATAAGTTACTGTTTGAAGAGAGTACTCTTGAATCTCCTCGGTTGGGTCGAACCGCCACAATATCTGTTGATAACACACATCAGCCTGATGCATATCAATCTGCCTGAACATTTGACGTATGTCACTAGAATATACAACACTATAAAGGCGAAAAGTAAGCAATATTGACACAATATCTCTTTGGAGTTTAGGTCCTACCAATAAAATAGAATTTAAACTACGACTATTTGAGGTCTTGGCAGATGCATCAAAAACAATTCGAATTTTTGACAAGTCACCATCTGCCTTCACAACTGGGTGGTGTGGAATAAAATATGAATGGAAGTCAGGGCTAGAATTGGCCAATTTCATATGCCCCTGGTCTAGGTAATCCTGAACAAAGTCTTTGTACGCACTATACAAAGCAGGATTTTTCAACAATCGGTTTTCCATCATATTAAATCTACGCAATGTTTGACCTTTAGAGTTACCAAGTTCTTGTCGAGGCTCTCTGAAAGGCAAGCGAACAACATATCTGCCGGACTCAGTTCTTGAATGAGTGGTAGCAAATATTTCTTCACACAAATCCTCATCAGAGGAAAGAGGGATTTTTTGAGGGGTCGATTCTAGTTCCCAAAACTTTTGTAAGGTACTATCCAATCGAGATTCTATAGGGGAAGACACTGAGGTCAACAAACTAATGGGTTTTTGAGTTTTACGAGGACCATCAATACCACCAAGGAGTATCCAACCAAAAATTGAATTAATGGCACAAGGTCCTCCATTTTCTCCCTTTTTAAAGCCAGGCACAAGCATCTGACCAAACAAATCAACACCAATTAAAAGGTCTACACTACTAGGTTGTCCAAAATTAGGATCAGCAAAATCTAAATTTTTTAGGTATGGCCACTGAATAGAATCGTATTCAACAACAGTCACAGGTATGGTTCCACAAATTTTAGGAATAAGAATGGCATCACAGGAAAACAAACTATCAGGAAACTTGGACGAGCTTATCTGCAATGTTACATTGCCATCTGATGTACTAGAAATCATGCCATTTATTCTTTCAATAGGAGTTTTATTCGGAGCTACTTTAAGTCCTAACCTCTCAGCCAAAGACAGTTACAAAGGATGCTTCACTAGCTGAATCTAAAATTGCCCGACAAGACACAAACTTTTTGTTGGCATCTACCACTAAAACTTCGGCAGTTGCAAAAAGCACAGGCCTCCTCTTACGAGGTTCAAAATGGTTGCTACTGGGTGTAGCGGTACACAATGCCTGTTGGGCACCTTCACTATTAAGTATACGGGGGTCTCCCCTGGACGATCAACTTGGGGGCTCTGAGAGCTTTTCACAAAGTGCAACAGGGAATGGTGAAGACCCTGGCACTGACGACACGTGGCGTTTGTAGGGCATTGAGATACACCATGTTTGCCAAAGCAGTTAAAACACAATCGTTCACGCTTAACAAATTGATGGCGCTGACCTACTTCTAATTGCAGAAATCTGGTACACTTCACAAGGGGATGGTAGGGCTGTTGCTGGCAATAAACACAACCTTTATTACCAGACTGGCCTGTTCCAGTCAATAACACAGGATAGGGTGGTTTGCCACCCTTCCTAGGGGGTAGAGGAGGTGAGACCTCCTTTGGCTTATTCAAAATAGAACTATTTTCCAAAGCCCGACAAATTTTTCTCTAAGAATTTAAACAAATCTTTATAGGACGGGATTTCCTTATCATGGTACGGGGTAGACCTCGTCAGATGTCTATCAGGGGAAATGAATCGACCCCTGCCCTCCGTAGATTCCAGGTACTCTCTGACCCGGAGAGTTAGCACCTGTTTAGGGTCCCATTCCCAGGGTTACGGGAGAAGACCACATCGGTATGAAAGGCGGAGAGGATGGACCGCGGTACGGTGATCATAGCGCAGGTGGCAACCCTTTCTTTTAGGGATAGTATAAAAGAAGAAGATGCTGCCTTGTAGTACAGGCGTTGGAATCGTCAAAAGCTAGGGGAAGAAAACCTCGATCAAAAATCACCTGGTTGGGGGTTGGGGCATTAGACTAACTCTCTGATACCCGGAAAAAACGTACACTGTTAAAAAACCCAATCAAACGCCTCGGAAAGAAATGAAAAACCTAAGACGAACCAAGCAAAGAAACAGGAATATGATTTTTGGTACATGGAACGTACAAGGAATGAGTCGAAAAGTGAATGATATAGTCCATGAGTGCAGCAGAATGAAGGTTGACCTTGCTGTACTAACAGAAACGAAGAAGAAAGGAAAAGGATCTGAAAACCTAGGACAGTATGACCATTTCTATAGCGGAGTGGCAAAAGAAAAACATGCGCAACAAGGAGTATCTATTTTGGTCAACAAAAGATTTAGAAAATATATCACCAACTGGGAAGCAGTAAATGAACGGCTAATAAGAATGAATATAACAATAAAAGGAATGAGACTTACGATTTTTGGAATCTATGCGTATAATGACGATGCAAATGTAGCCGTGAAAGACAATTTTTTTGAAGAAATCCACAATGAAATATCAGCAGTAAGTACATCTAGAGAAATTGTAATATTGGGAGATTTAAATAGTAGAACAGGTAACAGAGTAAATGATCTGACAGTTGGCCAATATGGAGAAGATGTTGTTAATGACAATGGAAACCGGCTTATCACAGTATGTGAGCAATTAGACCTAAAAATCCAAAACGGTTTTTTCCAACATAAGAAAATACACAAATATGCCTGGACCAAACCCTCACAAAACCTGAAATCCGTCATTGATTATCTTATCACTAAACAAAAGACAAAACTAAAAATTCAAGATGTCAGAACAAAGCGTGGATCAACATGCGGAAGTGATCACTATTTTCTGGAGACCAAAATTCTCTTTCCTTATCAAGGCCGAAGCCTCCATCAACAAAATCTTGATGATACAGTGAATGAGGAAATTGATCACTGTCAATATAATCTACTAAGCCTAGAACATGACAGCGTAAAAAACTTATACAAAAAGAGACTGAACGAAAAACTTAATTCAAGTTCAGGTGAAACCCCAGATGAGGAATACGAATGTATCACATTAAGCATCCATCAAGCTGCAAAAGAAGCACTAGGATTAGTGGAAGAAACTCTTAAAAGAACAAAACCATACTGGTGGGATGCTGAGATTGAAAGTGAAATAGAGGAAAAAAGGAAATTATATCACATGTACTTATCCCAAAAGACAGATAGAAGCAGAGAAGAATACAAAATCGCGCAATCAAAGGTGAGAAGAATGATCAGTGATAAGAAGAATCAATCATGGATGCAAAAGTACTTAGGAGGTAGGAGAAGTACCGAAAGCTGAAAAACTATAAGATCGATCAAAAAAGAAACATGCAGAGATATTATTTCACCAATACCAGACAAAGAATGGGATGAGCATTTTAAAAAACTTTTAACTGAAGATAGAGCAGAATTCAAGGAAGACGAAAGAGACAATATCATTAGAACGATGGGATCTCCAGTACCCCTCACAATATCTGAGGTCAAAAACGTGTGCAAAACCTTAAAAAGCGGTAAATCTGCCGGACCCGGAAATATCCCAGCTGAACTTATTAAATATGGCACTGAAGAATTGTTTTGTAGATTACGGAATCTTTTCCAAAGATATTTAAATGGAGCTGTAGTACCAACTGAGTGGAAAACGTCATATATATCCACAATACACAAAAAAGGAAGGAAAGATATATGTGACAATTATAGAGGTATATCGGTAACTAGTACGCTAAGCAGAATATATGGCAAAATAATAAGAAATAAAGTGGAGAGCGAATATAAAGATATGGAGGCAGAAGAACAAGCTGGTTTCAGGGCGGGTAGATCGACTTCAGATCATCTCTTTTGTATAACCCAAGTTATTGAAAAGAAAATGGCATACGGACAAGAGCTCCATCTGCTTTACGTAGATTTGCAGAAGGCATATGATAGTATACCACTAAATCTACTTTGGAAAGCGTTGGAAAAGACAAACATAAGCGTACAACTAATTAAGGCCATCAAAGAGTTATACCGCAATAGTAAGGCAAAAGTTAAAATAAAAGCAAAACTAACCAAAGGCTTTCTAGTAAATAAAGGTCTTAAACAAGGTTGCTGTATCTCGCCTACGCTCTTCAAGATATATTTGGAACAGGTCCTTAAAGTCTGGAAGAGAAAATGCCAAAACATGGGAATTCCGTTGAATGAAACCACCTTGTATACTTTATGTTTCGCCGATGATCAGATAGTGGTGGCTCAGGATTATGACAACCTCGAATATATGACACGAAAACTAATAGACGAGTACAATAAGTGGGGACTAGAGGTTAATATCAATAAGACAGAGTATATGTGTATTGGTGGAACGAAACAGGATCTAATCTTAAATACTGGGCAGCGAATTCAGTCCTGTGATGAGTATAAATACTTGGGTCTAAAAATTACAGCTGACGGAACACTAGACAAAGCTATAAAAGATAGAAACGTACAAGGAAGAAAAGCAATAACTTTATTAAATGGAATAATTTGGGACCAAAGTATATCAAAACATAACAAAAAGCTTATATATAACACCATTGTAAAAAGTATTATTACATACGGCTCAGAAGTATGGCCAATCAAAGATAGAACAGAAAAAATGCTTTCCGCTACGGAGATGGACTATTGGAGAAGAGCAGCAGGGAAATCAAAAAGAGAAAGAGTTACCAATCAAAGAATAAGAGAAATTATGACAGTGGGTGAACGTACTCTAGTGGATGATATAAGAACAAAACAACTGGTGTGGTACGGACATGTACAAAGAATGGATGATGGAAGACTACCTAAACAAATATTACAATGGAAACCAACTGGCCGAAGAAAACGAGGAAGACCAAGGAGAAGCTGGAGAGAAGGAATAGATAGTGAAATAAGAATAAGAGGCCTAGATGATGAATTATGGGCAAACAGAAACGAGTGGAGATTGGGTATCGGAAGACGTAGAACGTTGTGAAACCGATAAATATATATATATTTTCTTATCACTATACTCAATCTCAAACTGAGTTTTCAATGGGGTATCAACTTTTTGCAAAAGAAGAATTGGTGAGGTCAGGCCTTCTGTAGAAAATAAAATATACCGAAGGACCACTCGAGATAGCTCGAGAAAAACGTGTGGGAGTTAAGAGGGACTGTATCTTTCCACAGGGCTCCGACAGGGAAAAAAGAGCCTAAAAACTTATTTACTAAAAATAGCGTAGCAATGAAAAATTGCGAAAGCGACTTACCATTAGATGTCTTTCGTAGCTACTTGGCTGGCCAGCCCGATTATACGCGAAGTACCAGACTCTCCATTGTTCTATAGTTCAAAATGTTTCAAACACTAATATCTAATAAACTAAAGCGTAAAATTAATAGTTTCCACAATTTTAATATAAAATAATAGCGGTGCGGTGACTTTAGTTGCACGTGGCGCGTGGTTGAGTTGTTCGCTCAGACAATCGGCGTTTGCGTCTGCTAGGCCGAATTTAGCCGCTTATCTCAAATCCTTCATTGCTGGAAGAAGCGCGCGAAGTTTAAATTTAAAATATGGAAAGATATAGCGTAAAGTAAATCAAAATAATATTCTAAAACGCTTGTAAGCGTAGAAAATGTAACCCAAAAATATTTAAAAACTAAGAGAGATAGCTTCTCGAATTTTACGTGAAAATTAGAGAATATAATTATTTACAAAAATAAAAACAAGTTGGGAAACTTGTTCATTCGGCCCACCAAAATGAGCATCATTTTTCGGTAGGTGAATCTGAATCAATTGGAAGGGGGCAAAGCTTGACTAAAGGTCGTTTAAAGATACCGGACGCGGTACGAACATTTGCCACCCTAGCGTGCCCATCAGGCCCTTTAAAAATTTCAATAATGCGACCTACCCGCCATTGAAGGGGCGGTGATAACTCGTCTTTGATAAGAACGACGGTACCTATTTTTGGCTCTGCGCATGGTTCCAACCATTTATTTCGTACTTGAAGGGTATGTAAAAATTCTTGGCTCCAACGACGCCAAAAATCGGCTTGTATTCGTTGGACCAAGTTCCATCGCGATAACCGATTCTCAGGTTTACTTGAAAAATCTTCATCAGGAACAGAAACTAAAGGTCCATGTGTTAAAAAATGTCCCGGTGTTAAAACCTGTAGATCGTTACAGTCGGTAGATTGCGGGGTCAAGGGGCGAGAATTTAAAATCGCCTCAATTTGACAAAGAACTGTGTACAACTCCTCATAACTTAGAATTTGCGAGCCAATGGTACGAATTAAGTGAGTTTTTACTGATTTTATCCCTGACTCCCAAAGACCGCCGAAGTGGGGAGCTGATGGAGGGATAAAATTCCAGGCGATAGCTTGTTGCGTGCAAGCATTTCTTGCAAGATCAAGCAATTCTTTGCTTGATTTAACGAAATTTGTGCCATTGTCTGAAAAAAGAGTTTTTATGTAACCTCTTCGGGCAACAAAGCGACGTAGCGCAGCTAAAAAAGCGTCCGAAGTTAGATCTGACACTAACTCGAGATGTAAAGCTTTAGTATTTAGACAAATAAAAAGGCAGATATATGCTTTTTGTGTTTTTACACCTCTGTGTTTACTGAGAGTGATAGGTATAGCACCACTAAAATCTACTCCACTAAAAGTAAAAGGCTTTTGTGGAATCAAGCGGTAGGACGGAATTTGTCCCATGATTTGCTCATAAGAATGCGGTTTGACGCGAAAGCAACGAACACATTTGGATAAAACCGTTTTAATTAAGCGTTTGGCAGATAAAATCCAAAAAATTTGACTAATGAGATATTGGACTGTTTGCACTCCGACATGCAAATATTTTTTGTGCATATATTCAATAAAAATATAAGAAAGTCTACTTTCCTTGGGTAAAAGAAGAGGATGTTTTTGTCCGTAAGAAATAGTCATGGCTTGTTGAATGCGTCCTCCAACTCTTATAAGACCATCCTGGTCTAAAAAGGGATTCAATTTTTGTATGGGTTTTATGCATTTTTTCTGGTTTTGAAGGTTAAGAATTACTTCAGAAAAGTATTTTTGTTGTTCGTGCTTAGCCAAACATTTTAAAGCGTTAAAGAGATCGATATAATCTATATTTGTCTTTTTTCTGACGTCTGCGGATAGTCTACAATTATTTATGAATCGCAAACTGCGGGCTAAAAGTAGTTGAATAGCGTAAAAATCGGATTTATTATTTAAAAGCGAATCTAAAAAATTTTCCGTTGTTCGGTCACAAGAAATCAGAGCAACATTTTTTCGTTCCTCAGTCTCTAAACTGTCATTTATTTTGACTTGCGGGGTTTTTGTTGGCCATTTATCGAAAGATTCTTGTAAAAAACTAGGGGCGGCCCACCATAGGGGATCATTTAAAAGCTCACTCGGCGAGCAGCCGCGGCTGGCTACATCGGCACTATTGAGAAATGTGGGGGTATATAACCAACATTCTGGATTAATATTATCTTGGATAAGACTAACACGATTTGCGACAAAAGTTTTCCATTTACTTGGATGGGATTTTATCCAGTGTAAAACAACCATTGCGTCCGAAAAAGCGTAAATATTATTTATTGTGAACCTTTTTATGAATATATCATATGTGTATTTTAAGACCTCAGATAAAAGAGTAGCGGCTAGAAGTTCTATTCTCGGAATACTAACAAATTTTTTAAGTGGAGCGATGCGACTTTTCGCAAGAACAAAATATATGTGATATTTAGCGTTTCGTAAGACACGTAAGTATATTACGCATGCGTACCCTCGTTCACTCGCATCACAAAAACCACAGAGATCGATGGATTCGGCGTTTGTGATGTCAATGTGGCGGGGTAAACTAAATTTTTCTAAAACTTGAAATTCAGATTGATAGAGTGTCCACTGACGAACTATTTCTAAAGTAGGCGTGGCGTCCCAGGAAATACCAAGTAACCAAATTTGTTGAATCAAATATTTTAAAGTGAATGTTACTGGGGTAAGATAACCATGGGGGTCATAGCAGCGTGCTAAAAAAGAGAGAAGCGTCCTTTTTGTACAGCTTTGCTGATTAGGTAATATGTTAAATCGAAACTCGTCGTAATGAGGATGCCAGCACAGGCCTAAGACCTTAGTGACGTCATCCGAATCGAGAGACAAAACTGCGGGGTTGACTAAGGAGGGATCCAAATGAGAGATCACTTCTGAGCGATTGCTAGACCATTTGTGTAATTTCAAGCCAGCGTTTCTTAACAATTCCGTAAGCTCATGCTGCAAATTTAACGCCTCTTGAACCGTTTTACATGAAGTAGTGACGTCATCAATATAGGTATCGTTAAGTATAACTTTAGCAGCGTGAGGGTAGTTATCATATTCGGACTCAGCTAAGTGCTGAAGGGTGCGTAAAGCGAGATATGGTGAACAGTTCACTCCGTAAGTGACAGTTCGTAGTTTAAAAATGGAAACTTTTTCATTAGGGTTAAACCGCCAAAATATTTTTTGGTATTTTTGATGATCAGGGTTGATATTTATACCCCGATACATTTTTTGAATATCGCAGGTGAGCGTCACAGGGTTAAGGCGAAAATGTAATAATATTTGAATAATATCTTTTTGTAGTTTTGGACCCGATAATAAGACTTGATTAAGCGAAATATGCGTAAAAGGGTCGGTAACACTCGCATTAAAAACTACCCTTGTCTTAGTAGTGATAGCTTCATTTTTAACAACAGCGAAATGTGGAATAAAATAGCTGTCTGAATCGTCTTCTTTTTCTGAGTCATAGTCCATATGACCCAATTCCAAATATTCATTCATAAATTTAGAATATTCACAATACAAGTTTTTATCGCGAAGCAGTTTTTTTTCTAAAGATAAGAAACGATTTAGCGCGACTTGCTTTATTCCGGGAAACTGTGGTGGATTGTCAAATGTGCGAAAGGGAAGGGATACTGTGTACCGGCCGTCTTGATTACGCGACACGCTCTGTTTAAAATAATTTTCACAAATTTCATCCTCTGGTTTCAAATGAGTTTTTTGGGGGACGCAGTCGGTTTCCCAAAATTTTGAAATTAATTGCGAAAGCGAGTCATTTTCATTTTGACAAAAAAGAGCATTAATTGGCGGGGTAGAAATTAAGGGTTGATTTATTTGTCCCATCAGAATATAGCCGAAAATAGTTCCCATAGCAAAGGGATGATTTGGATCATCGCTAGCGATTTTTTCACCCTGTATAATTAGTGGAAATAGATCCATACCAATTAGTAAATTTACAGGCGAAGGGTTGTAAAAAGTGGGATCTGCTAAGGGTAAATTTTTTATAAAATGCCAATTTTCTGTATTTATTTTTACTGACGGTAAATCAGTACAAACCTTTTGCAAAATAATCGCTTGCGTGGACACAAAAATATCTGGTTTTTGAAAATTACAAATTTTAATAAAAATCGATCCTAGATCAGAAGTAAGAGAGTTGCCTCCAACCCCCTGTATATTTGAACATAAGGGTTGTCTGGGAAGGCCCAATTGTTGCGCTAATTTTTGAGAACAGAAAGTGTTTTGCGAACCGCTGTCTAAAACGGCTCTAACTGTTTGAAAGTTACCGCGGACATCTTGAATTTTTACTAGGATAGTTGACAATAAAACTTGCGATTGCGCAGAAATAAAACCACAATGCGTGGGGTTAGAACCCGAAGGAGTTGCGATTGGTACTTGTGAATTAGAAGACGTCGAAGTAAAATTGTTATTATTTTGAGTAGAGTAATTTTGAAGCGGACACCCAGTAGCCGGGGATCTAAAACTTTGCTGACTGGCCAAGTAACCACGTGGTGAACGACTTGGAGATGCGTTGGGAGACATATTAGAGAGATTTTGTGAGAAATTCACGTTAGCATCAAAATGGGATCTATTTTGATTTTGAGAATTAGCGCAATTATAATTTCGCTCAAAATGAATTAATGAGTGATGTCTTTGATTACCAGGGCAATAGCGACATGAGCGTAGACTTTGACAAGAATTTGTTAAATGTATTGAGCTTAAACAATTTAAACATAGTTTCTTATTTTTAGCGTAAGTATAGCGTTCGTAGGGAGATTTACCTTTAAATGCGTGACATAAATATATTGAATGTGTGTTAGAATCACAAAAAGCGCATCTATCTTTAGAATGAGTATTTTCCGTACCAAGGAGCGTTTTTGTATAATAAGGCGAGGCGTTATTTTTATAAAACTGTTTATTATTTTTAAATCTATTTTTAGATTGTAGCGAATAAAGCGAATTACATTGACTTTCAAGGAAATTATAAATTTCTTGATATTTGGGCATTTCATTAGACCTAGAATTAGCTAGTTCAAAGCGCGAAAGTAGTACCTCAGGCAATTTATCTAGTAAAATGTTAGCGAGCGGAAAACACCATTGATCAGTGTCGTAATTTAGAGTTTTTAAAGCCTCAATGTTTTCTGAAAAAACATCAAGAAGCGTGCGCAGCGTTTCTGGATTGTCGTCTTTGAGAGCGGGAAAATTATACACGGAGCGCCAATAAGTTTGAGCCGATAAGCGGGGGTTATGATAGCGTTTTAGAAGCGTATTGTAAGCGATTATATAATTAGCGTCGGTTATTTGTAAGTGTTTAACTACGTTTAAAGGCGGTCCTTTTAGGTAGGACAGTAACAATTTAAATTTAGCGTTTGTAGGAATACTAGGATTATTGTGTACAGAACTATTGTACATATCTAGAAAGGTTGGAAACTTAGTGATGTCGCCATGAAATTCGACAATGCGCAGTCTTGGCATTAAAGACGCCATAAAGCGGTCTGGATCAGAAGAATTTGAAATTTGCGTTAAGTTTTGAGGTGGAGGAGCTTCAATTTTCACCTCAAATAGTTGTTTTTGAATTCGTTTAATATCATAGAAGCTGTCGTCAAACTCAGTAAGGCGTTCATTTTCTTCTTCCAGTCTCTCCGGACTTGCCGAATAAGCCTCTATTATTTGATTTTGATAAATAAAAAATGTTTCTTTCATTTCATCAAGGTCGATAAGTCGAACCTGTAAACACGGTTTTTTTGTATCATCCGTTAGGCATGCATTAGCTAAGTTATGAAGAGTATTAATGCGATTATGTTGCACATTACGGAGTGCTTCTAACTTCTTAAGTTGCGTACTCATTGTAATGTTTTTAAAAAACTCCGTTAACACAGGTGAACGATTAGTTTCCGAAATTTTTAATATTTAAAAATTAAAAGCGTTTAAAAAGAAAAGAGAATAGGCGATAAAAAATGTAAACAAGTCTCATTTACCTCTTAATATCTTTGTGTTGGAAACTTTTCCTACGTGCATTCGACGCCAAGCCAAAAAGAGGTAGGAAATGCGCGAAAACAATGCGCGTTCGGTACTTTTTTACTTGTTATTTTTACTGCGAGCACAGCAAAAAGAGCAAGGTCAGCGTATTTATTAAAAATTTTATATTTAACAAAATGCGATTTAGACTTTAATTTTTCCCGGGGTCCTGTTATCGGGCTCGAACCTGGACCAAATGGTGAGGTCAGGCCTTCTGTAGAAAATAAAATATACCGAAGGACCACTCGAGATAGCTCGAGAAAAACGTGTGGGAGTTAAGAGGGACTGTATCTTTCCACAGGGCTCCGACAGGGAAAAAAGAGCCTAAAAACTTATTTACTAAAAATAGCGTAGCAATGAAAAATTGCGAAAGCGACTTACCATTAGATGTCTTTCGTAGCTACTTGGCTGGCCAGCCCGATTATACGCGAAGTACCAGACTCTCCATTGTTCTATAGTTCAAAATGTTCCAAACACTAATATCTAATAAACTAAAGCGTAAAATTAATAGTTTCCACAATTTTAATATAAAATAATAGCGGTGCGGTGACTTTAGTTGCACGTGGCGCGTGGTTGAGTTGTTCGCTCAGACAATCGGCGTTTGCGTCTGCTAGGCCGAATTTAGCCGCTTATCTCAAATCCTTCATTGCTGGAAGAAGCGCGCGAAGTTTAAATTTAAAATATGGAAAGATATAGCGTAAAGTAAATCAAAATAATATTCTAAAACGCTTGTAAGCGTAGAAAATGTAACCCAAAAATATTTAAAAACTAAGAGAGATAGCTTCTCGAATTTTACGTGAAAATTAGAGAATATAATTATTTACAAAAATAAAAACAAGTTGGGAAACTTGTTCAAGAATCATTTTAGCAAAATCTAAAAGGTCTACATCATCATAGTTTGACAATGCTTCCAAATTTTCCCGGAAAGTGGACAACAATAACCTCAAATCATGTGGGTTGCTCGATTTTGCAGAAGGGGCTTGACAAATAGACGTCCAATAATTTGTTACCAAAAGTCTCTTATTATTAAAACGTCTAATCATCGCATCGAAGGCTACTCGATAATTATCTGAGGTTAGCGGTATGTTCCTAATTACAGATGCAGCCTCTCCCACCAGAGCGGTATTTAAGGCTTGAAATTTAGCTATTTCACTCATGTCAGCTTTTTCATGCACAAGTGACTTAAGCATATCAAAAAAGGTGGGCCATTTTTTAAGATTACCGTCAAAATGGGGTACCTCTATTCTTTTAATTTCAAGACCCCTGTCCACATTTACCAGGGAATGGTTCAAAACTGTCTGTGAGGCATCTTGGTATTCCTCCGGATAGAGCTCACGACAAATCGATCTAATTGTGTATTTCATTTCATCAAATTCCTGCACTAAAGTTTCCTGGCTTTCTTGTATCTGATCACTACTATCCAAGCTTATAATTTCAAAATGCAATGCATCGAAGTGGCTTACGAGAGAAGGCACATCTTTCCATCTGGATTTTAACTTTTTTGCCTTCTCTGCATTGCCCTGGGCTTCGACGGCTCTATTATAAGTTGTTTTTAATTTATTAAAAACGCTATTTTGTTGTTTTTTCAAAACTTTTATGTCAGACATGACAAAGCGGTTTTTATCAGATACAAAAAAGTAGGTTTTTTTCGCTATCAACACCCGGGTACGGTTCGCTAAGAACGCGGCAACAATCTCGCGCTTAACGAAAGCAAAAAACGAAGGTAAATTTCAACGGATTTCACACAAACAAATTCGAAACCCGACGAATAATCAAAAATTTTCTAACCTCGGAGGTAAACAAAACAACACGTGAAGTTGTGAGGTTAGAACACACAAACGTCAATGAAATGTCAGCCAGCAAGAAAAAAAAAACGGGCGCCCGGGTATCTGCCAAATGTCGAACGGGGCAAAGACCAAACTCAGGGCAACCTTCAAAACGATGCGGACTCTAAAAAAAAACCGGTACAAAAACAACAATGTCCGAATCTGGCAAAAAACGATAAAATATGGTTGCTGCAAAAAAACTATAAAATTACCAATTTTTTAACAAAAAAAACTGTAAAATCCAAAGGGCTTTTTCAAAACATAAGGGTCTGAAGAACCAAATAGAGATCTGAGCCCTGAAGGGGAGAAAAACTAGAGATATCCCAAAAAAAATAACCCCAAAATTAAATTCGCCCCGCCTGGGAAAACAGAGTCTATTAAACAAAAAAACAAAGGAAAAAATCGGCAACACGCTAGAAGCTTACCGTCTGTAATTCTGCAGCATTCACTGGCGGCGCCGCCCGTTTCTCGGGAATCGAATTTCGGTCTTCAACACGAAAACACGTCTGACTTCTTCTAGTTTTTTGGCGGAAGTGATTTCTTCATTCCCCTGTCACACACAGGGTGGCGCTTCAAACTCCCAGCGTGGGCAAAAAAACGCGAATGATTTCAATAAAGTGATCAGGTGATCAAAAAGAAAATAGCTTTCAACAAAGCGAGAAATTATCACCTGATCGGAATTTTCCCAAACAGGACTTTCCTCTTTTGAAGGTTTTTGCAGAAAGCCCAAAATATCAAAACAAACTTTAAGGTTAGGTTTTCCAAAAAATTCAAAATAAAACAATAAAGAAAAAATAATTGGCAGCATTAAACAGTATATATTTATTATTATATGACGCCACCGCGACCGGTCTACAGGCCGGTATCATATGTGTAAGTTCTTCTAATCTCATTTGACCATCATGCTGTCTTACTTAATAAGGTCACTTAGTTTAATTAATAATTTTGTCCTACATAATATAAAAGAAGAATAGAAACCAACAAAAAATTTGTAACACTTCGATTACCGATTTTCTTTGATTGCGATGGATTAGGGTGACCAGATTACGGTTTATTAGGGTGCCCAGAATGCGCAAAAAAGATTTTGAAAAATTTCCCTAAAAAAATTTGAAGACCAAACACTCACGTGCCACTCAATGTTTATGGTCGCATACACTAATCCTAACTCGATTTCCGACGATTATGGACAATGGTTACCCCCTGGACATAAACCTAACAACTTTTACTATATTTATTAACAACTAGGTTGGGTTAGGTTGGGTTAGGTTGGGTTAGGTTGGGTTAGGTTGGGTTAGGTTGGGTTAGGTTGGGTTAGGTTGGGTTAGGTTGGGTTAGGTTGGGTTAGGTTGGGTTAGGTTGAGTTAGGTTGGGTTAGGTTGGGTTAGGTTGGGTTAGGTTGGGTTAGGTTGGGTTAGGTTGGGTTAGGTTGGGTTAGGTTGGGTTAGGTTGGGTTAGGTTGGGTTAGGTTGGGTTAGGTTGGGTTAGGTTGGGTTAGGTTGGGTTAGGTTGGGTTAGGTTGGGTTAGGTTGGGTTAGGTTGGGTTAGGTTGGGTTAGGTTGGGTTAGGTTGGGTTAGGTTGGGTTAGGTTGGGTTAGGTTGGGTTAGGTTGGGTTAGGTTGGGTTAGGTTGGGTTAGGTTGGGTTAGGTTGGGTTAGGTTGGGTTAGGTTGGGTTAGGTTGGGTTAGGTTGGGTTAGGTTGGGTTAGGTTGGGTTAGGTTGGGTTAGGTTGGGTTAGGTTGGGTTAGGTTGGGTTAGGTTGGGTTAGGTTGGGTTAGGTTGGGTTAGGTTGGGTTAGGTTGGGTTAGGTTGGGTTAGGTTGGGTTTGGTTGGGTTAGGTTGGGTTAGGTTGGGTTAGGTTGGGTTAGGTTGGGTTAGGTTGGGTTAGGTTGGGTTAGGTTGGGTTAGGTTGGGTTAGGTTGGGTTAGGTTGGGTTAGGTTGGGTTAGGTTGGGTTAGGTTGGGTTAGGTTGGGTTAGGTTGGGTTAGGTTGGGTTAGGTTGGGTTAGGTTGGGTTAGGTTGGGTTAGGTTGGGTTAGGTTGGGTTAGGTTGGGTTAGGTTGGGTTAGGTTGGGTTAGGTTGGGTTAGGTTGGGTTAGGTTGGGTTAGGTTGGGTTAGGTTGGGTTAGGTTGGGTTAGGTTGGGTTAGGTTGGGTTAGGTTGGGTTAGGTTGGGTTAGGTTGGGTTAGGTTGGGTTAGGTTGGGTTAGGTTGGGTTAGGTTGGGTTAGGTTGGGTTAGGTTGGGTTAGGTTGGGTTAGGTTGGGTTAGGTTGGGTTAGGTTGGGTTAGGTTGGGTTAGGTTGGGTTAGGTTGGGTTAGGTTGGGTTAGGTTGGGTTAGGTTGGGTTAGGTTGGGTTAGGTTGGGTTAGGTTGGGTTAGGTTGGGTTAGGTTGGGTTAGGTTGGGTTAGGTTGGGTTAGGTTGGGTTAGGTTGGGTTAGGTTGGGTTAGGTTGGGTTAGGTTGGGTTAGGTTGGGTTAGGTTGGGTTAGGTTGGGTTAGGTTGGGTTAGGTGCCACTTTTCTTAGGCTCTGGAACGAAATAGCGATGTACAAAATAGCGACGTACGAAATAGCGAGTAATGAAATAGCGACTATCAAAATAGCGATGTAATGAAACAGCGACTATCAAAATAGCGATGTATCAAAATAGCGTTTGTAACAAAACAGCGACATATCAAAATAGCGATGTATCAAAATAGCGACAATCAAAATAGCGATGTATCAAAATAGCGACATTCAAAATAGCGACAATCAAAATAGCAATGTATCAAAATAGCGATGTATCAAAACAGCGATGTATCAAAATAGCGATGTATCAAAATACCGAATCAAACCAAACCGAATCGATTCAAACCAATCTTTCTAACAAATTTTTTCAAAAAAAAAACTTCCCTGACTTCTTTTCCAGGATCCTTGAGGGTGTGAAACCGAACCGAATCGCACCGAACCAAACCGAACCGAACCAAACTGAACCGAATTCGGTTCAGTTTGTTTCGGTTCAAAAGAAGTCTGGAGAGTTTTTTTTAAATATGCTGGTTCGGTTCGGTTCAGATTCACACCCTCTAGGATCCCGAGAAAGAAGTCAGGGAAGTTTTTTTTTTTGAAAAAAATTGTTAGAAAGAAACTTCTTTGTCGAACTATATGCCAAAACCGAATCAAAATATCGCTATTTTGATAATCGCTATTTTGTTACATCGCTATTTTGATAGTCGCTATTTTCTTACATCGCTATTTTGATAGTCGCTATTTTGTTACATCGCTATTGTGATACAATCGTTATTTTGTTACATCGCCATTTTGTTACATCGCTATTTTGATAGTCGCCCTTTCATTACATCGCTATTTTGATTGTCGCTATTTCGATACCGCTATTTTAATACTCGCTATTATGTACATCGCTATTTCGTTCCAGAGCCCTTTTCTTATTTAGGTAAGCGTAGTCATGAGGCCCCGTGGCAATTATTCTTGGGGACCATTGAGTTGTATAACGCCCTGAAAGGGCGTTAGAGACGGAAAGACAAGGCATTTTTTATTGACCCTATCCAATTTGGTTTCTATGGGCCGGTATTTCTTTTACAATAAAAACAGAGATAGACATTATTGAACATGTGAAACGGACAAAGATAGGATGATTTTACATGCTAATAATACCCTAGATAATAAATGGGTAATTTTATCTCTTTCACACTGACGGCATAAGTGCGACAGAAAAGCAGCAGGCTACCTTTAATCCACCTGCCGTATTTTGAGTGATTCTACCTGCTAGTCGGTTTATACAGGGAAAACTGATAGACTATGTTGTCTAAGTACGGAATTGAATTTTTTTGAATTTTGTGCGGGAATATTACAAAAAGAATTTGTGCAAAAGAAGAAAAAAAATCGATAAAAAAACAACATTTCATGGGTAAGTCCTCTTGACGTATAGTTTTTGCTAAAACACGAGAAAGTTTAGTAGCGTCACGATAGATATTTTTTTCTGCGACCGTGCGATTTTACCCTCACACATTTTGATTCAGAAAGTGTCACTTCCCCGCACTTATAAGATTATTTTTTAATAATAATTTGTCCTGAAATGGGTTCTGGTACGTTTTACCACCCTACTCAAAACTTATGACAAGGTTTTTTTGCATTGCATGAAAATTAACAAAAAGTATTTGATTTTCTTAAAAATCATTTTTTTTTAAATGCTTACATACCGATTTTTATCCAGTTGTTTTTGTTTTTTCAAACCAAACTTTTGACATGTCACGGTCGAGTTTTCATACATCTTGTTACATCTTGTTACACACACTGATTTATCTTTTTATAAATTTCGATAAATTTATTGTTTTTTGCGGACTTTACAGTAATTTTAAGTTAAATTTTGGTCTTTCATCGCGAAAGTATATAGAGATCTGAGCCCTGAAGGGGAGAAAAACTAGAGATATCCCAAAAAAAATAACCCCAAAATTAAATTCGCCCCGCCTGGGAAAACAGAGTCTATTAAACAAAAAAACAAAGGAAAAAATCGGCAACACGCTAGAAGCTTACCTTCTGTAATTCTGCAGCATTCACTGGCGGCGCCGCCCGTTTCTTGGGACTCGAATTTCGGTCTTCAACACGAAAACACGTCTGACTTCTTCTAGTTTTTTGGCGGAAGTGATTTCTTCATTCCCCTGTCACACACAGGGTGGCGCTTCAAACTCCCAGCGTGGGCAAAAAAACGCGAATGATTTCAATAAAGTGATCAGGTGATCAAAAAGAAAATAGCTTTCAACAAAGCGAGAAATTATCACCTGATCGGAATTTTCCCAAACAGGACTTTCCTCTTTTGAAGGTTTTTGCAGAAAGCCCAAAATATCAAAACAAACTTTAAGGTTAGGTTTTCCAAAAAATTCAAAATAAAACAATAAAGAAAAAATAATTGGCAGCATTCCGCCCACCATAAAAATTCCCAATTTTTATAGAAAAACCCAAAAACAAAAAATCAAAAAAAAGGTTATTCAATTACCCAAAGGGTCTAAACAATAAATTAGCATTTTTGCAACAATAATTTTATCGCAATAACTATGGACGTCATACTTAAGTTAATTCAAATAAGCATGATTCACGCTACACAAGGCTTTGAAGGTTGGTTACTGGCTGGGTAACGGACATACCTTCACCAAACTACGGTCAAGTAATCCTTTCGCGGTTTTTACTTGCACGACACGGGGGATTCTATCTGGACTCGAGTAAATTTTTTCAATTCTACCGAGTGACCACTTCAATGGGGGTAGGTTTTCGTCTTTCAACGCTACTAATGTTCCAACTTTTGGAGGGTTATCGGGGGTATTCCATCTTTCGCGTTGTTGCAACGACTGTAAATACTCCATATGCCAGCGGCGCCAAAAATGCTGCTGGATCTGCTGAACAAGCTGCCAGCGATGGAGACGGTTTAACTTAACATTGGTTAGATTTTCATCGGGAGGGGCTGTCAAGGGTTCCAAAGTGAGGAAATGTCCAGGAGTAAGACTTTGAAAGTCATGAGGATCAGGGCTCATACTACACAATGGTCGACTATTTAAAATAGCCTCAATCTGAACCAATACAGTCATCAACTCTTCAAAGGTTAGGATTTGATCCCCCACAATTCTCTTCAGATGAGTTTTTGTGGACTTTACCCCAGACTCATGGAGTCCACCAAAATGCGGACTGGCGGGTGGGTTAAAACACCACTTAATCGCTAAAGTCTCAGCAGCTTGCTGACAATAGGACACAAGGAGGTTATTTGCCCCAACAAAATTAGTGCCCCGGTCCCTGTAGAGGGCAGCACATCTGCCACGTCTACCAAAAAATCGGCGGAGGGCAGCCAAAAATGCATCAGTGGACAAATCAGAAACAGCCTCCAGGTGAATGGCCTTTGTTGGGAAACAAACAAAAATACACCCATAAGCCTTTTGACTTTTTACACCACGACGCTTGGTTAACGTGATGGAGAATGGACCCATAAAATCTACACTAACATGGGAAAAAGGCTTCACCTGGGACACTCTAAATTTAGGAAGGTCACCCATGAATGGGTGCAATGGTTTGGGATTTACCCTGGCACAACAAAAACACTTGGAAACAACACTGTGAATGGCACTTTTCACCGACAAAATCCAAAACTGTTGATTTAGGAGGTACTCCAATAAGCGAGGACCTGGATGTCCATGCTCATTATGGAATTTTTCAATAATCAAAGTGGTAAGCCTATGACTACGAGGCAACAACATGGGGTGTTTCACTTCATATGCTAAATCAGTGTGACGTAATCTACCGCCCACCCTGAGAACACCATGGGAATCAAGAAAAGGAGCTAACTTTCGAAGAGGCTTAGCACAACTCTCCCCCTTACGTATCCTTTTCAAATCTTCAAAAAAAAACTTCTTGTTGTACAACTCGCACAACAACTAAAGTAGCATAATAAAGATCAGCCTCATTGAGGGCTTTAGTAGGAAAAGATAAAGAAGGATCTTTTTTCACTCGAAAAGGTCTCAAACAAAAGGCAACAATGCCCAAGATTTTACGTAAAGAGTACTTAGTGAGTAACAGCTGTACTTCATCAAGGGGTATTTCTGTCACAAAAACAAAACGATTTTCCTCAGGGGGTAGATCAGCATCAAACGCATCAATTTTGTGGTTCATAGGCCAGGTTTCACTAGACTGGGCCAACCAGGATGGTCCAGTAAACCAAAGAGGATGGTCTATCAATTGACCAGGAAGTAAGCTCCGGGATAAGCAATCAGCTGGGTTCTCCTTACCATTTACATGGTACCAACAGCTGGGGGGAACTTTCTCTTGAATAGTCGTTACACGATTGGCTACAAAAACCTTTCGTTTTGATGGACACGATTTTATCCAAGCCAGGGTAACGCTGGAGTCAGACCAAGCAAAAATCTTATCAATCGGGACGCAATCAAGATGATTGCCAACAAACTCCAATAGCTCTGCCAACAATACTGCCGCACACAATTCTAAGCGTGGAATAGAAATACTTTTCAAAGGGCACACTCTACTTTTCCCACACAAAAGGGAGATAGAAATATTTCCATCCAACTCAATTTGTCGAATATATACTGCACCACCATATGCACACATTGAGGCGTCACAAAAGCCATGCAATTCAGTGGTGACAGCATTTTGCTTCACAACATAACGAGGTATTGATATCGAAGATAATAATGGTAGTTGCGACACATAGAGTTGCCACTGTGCAACAATATCACTAGAGGGGGTACCATCCCATGAAAGACCCTGGACCCACAAACGTTGCATTAAACATTTAGCAACCAAAACAACTGGGGCTAGGAACCCGAGTGGATCATATATCCTTGCAATCTCAGAAAGAATGTTTCTCTTGGTACAAGGTCTTTCCATGGGCATCACATCATAACAAAACGAATCCAATTTTGGACACCACTTTAGTCCAAGGATTTTTAAACCAGCCGATTCATCATCAAAGGAAATTGGTTGCTGATAACTAGCTGGAACCGATTCTAGTAACTCAGGAGTGTTGCTAGTCCACTTACGAAGTTCAAAACAACCCAATTTTAACAACGCAATTAGCTGTTTCTGGCTTTCTAAAGCTTCAGCTACAGAATTAGCTAATCCGATGGCATCGTCCACATAAGTAGTATGCATCAACACCTTGCCCGCTAGTGGAAAGCCACTGCCATGATCTTTAACGAGCTGGTGAAGAGTACGAATAGCTAGGTATGGGCTCGAATTCACACCATAAGTTACTGTTTGAAGAGAGTACTCTTGAATCTCCTCGGTTGGGTCGAACCGCCACAATATCTGTTGATAACACACATCAGCCTGATGCATATCAATCTGCCTGAACATTTGACGTATGTCACTAGAATATACAACACTATAAAGGCGAAAAGTAAGCAATATTGACACAATATCTCTTTGGAGTTTAGGTCCTACCAATAAAATAGAATTTAAACTACGACTATTTGAGGTCTTGGCAGATGCATCAAAAACAATTCGAATTTTTGACAAGTCACCATCTGCCTTCACAACTGGGTGGTGTGGAATAAAATATGAATGGAAGTCAGGGCTAGAATTGGCCAATTTCATATGCCCCTGGTCTAGGTAATCCTGAACAAAGTCTTTGTACGCACTATACAAAGCAGGATTTTTCAACAATCGGTTTTCCATCATATTAAATCTACGCAATGTTTGACCTTTAGAGTTACCAAGTTCTTGTCGAGGCTCTCTGAAAGGCAAGCGAACAACATATCTGCCGGACTCAGTTCTTGAATGAGTGGTAGCAAATATTTCTTCACACAAATCCTCATCAGAGGAAAGAGGGATTTTTTGAGGGGTCGATTCTAGTTCCCAAAACTTTTGTAAGGTACTATCCAATCGAGATTCTATAGGGGAAGACACTGAGGTCAACAAACTAATGGGTTTTTGAGTTTTACGAGGACCATCAATACCACCAAGGAGTATCCAACCAAAAATTGAATTAATGGCACAAGGTCCTCCATTTTCTCCCTTTTTAAAGCCAGGCACAAGCATCTGACCAAACAAATCAACACCAATTAAAAGGTCTACACTACTAGGTTGTCCAAAATTAGGATCAGCAAAATCTAAATTTTTTAGGTATGGCCACTGAATAGAATCGTATTCAACAACAGTCACAGGTATGGTTCCACAAATTTTAGGAATAAGAATGGCATCACAGGAAAACAAACTATCAGGAAACTTGGACGAGCTTATCTGCAATGTTACATTGCCATCTGATGTACTAGAAATCATGCCATTTATTCTTTCAATAGGAGTTTTATTCGGAGCTACTTTAAGTCCTAACCTCTCAGCCAAAGACAGTTACAAAGGATGCTTCACTAGCTGAATCTAAAATTGCCCGACAAGACACAAACTTTTTGTTGGCATCTACCACTAAAACTTCGGCAGTTGCAAAAAGCACAGGCCTCCTCTTACGAGGTTCAAAATGGTTGCTACTGGGTGTAGCGGTACACAATGCCTGTTGGGCACCTTCACTATTAAGTATACGGGGGTCTCCCCTGGACGATCAACTTGGGGGCTCTGAGAGCTTTTCACAAAGTGCAACAGGGAATGGTGAAGACCCTGGCACTGACGACACGTGGCGTTTGTAGGGCATTGAGATACACCATGTTTGCCAAAGCAGTTAAAACACAATCGTTCACGCTTAACAAATTGATGGCGCTGACCTACTTCTAATTGCAGAAATCTGGTACACTTCACAAGGGGATGGTAGGGCTGTTGCTGGCAATAAACACAACCTTTATTACCAGACTGGCCTGTTCCAGTCAATAACACAGGATAGGGTGGTTTGCCACCCTTCCTAGGGGGTAGAGGAGGTGAGACCTCCTTTGGCTTATTCAAAATAGAACTATTTTCCAAAGCCCGACAAATTTTTCTCTAAGAATTTAAACAAATCTTTATAGGACGGGATTTCCTTATCATGGTACGGGGTAGACCTCGTCAGATGTCTATCAGGGGAAATGAATCGACCCCTGCCCTCCGTAGATTCCAGGTACTCTCTGACCCGGAGAGTTAGCACCTGTTTAGGGTCCCATTCCCAGGGTTACGGGAGAAGACCACATCGGTATGAAAGGCGGAGAGGATGGACCGCGGTACGGTGATCATAGCGCAGGTGGCAACCCTTTCTTTTAGGGATAGTATAAAAGAAGAAGATGCTGCCTTGTAGTACAGGCGTTGGAATCGTCAAAAGCTAGGGGAAGAAAACCTCGATCAAAAATCACCTGGTTGGGGGTTGGGGCATTAGACTAACTCTCTGATACCCGGAAAAAACGTACACTGTTAAAAAACCCAATCAAACGCCTCGGAAAGAAATGAAAAACCTAAGACGAACCAAGCAAAGAAACAGGAATATGATTTTTGGTACATGGAACGTACAAGGAATGAGTCGAAAAGTGAATGATATAGTCCATGAGTGCAGCAGAATGAAGGTTGACCTTGCTGTACTAACAGAAACGAAGAAGAAAGGAAAAGGATCTGAAAACCTAGGACAGTATGACCATTTCTATAGCGGAGTGGCAAAAGAAAAACATGCGCAACAAGGAGTATCTATTTTGGTCAACAAAAGATTTAGAAAATATATCACCAACTGGGAAGCAGTAAATGAACGGCTAATAAGAATGAATATAACAATAAAAGGAATGAGACTTACGATTTTTGGAATCTATGCGTATAATGACGATGCAAATGTAGCCGTGAAAGACAATTTTTTTGAAGAAATCCACAATGAAATATCAGCAGTAAGTACATCTAGAGAAATTGTAATATTGGGAGATTTAAATAGTAGAACAGGTAACAGAGTAAATGATCTGACAGTTGGCCAATATGGAGAAGATGTTGTTAATGACAATGGAAACCGGCTTATCACAGTATGTGAGCAATTAGACCTAAAAATCCAAAACGGTTTTTTCCAACATAAGAAAATACACAAATATGCCTGGACCAAACCCTCACAAAACCTGAAATCCGTCATTGATTATCTTATCACTAAACAAAAGACAAAACTAAAAATTCAAGATGTCAGAACAAAGCGTGGATCAACATGCGGAAGTGATCACTATTTTCTGGAGACCAAAATTCTCTTTCCTTATCAAGGCCGAAGCCTCCATCAACAAAATCTTGATGATACAGTGAATGAGGAAATTGATCACTGTCAATATAATCTACTAAGCCTAGAACATGACAGCGTAAAAAACTTATACAAAAAGAGACTGAACGAAAAACTTAATTCAAGTTCAGGTGAAACCCCAGATGAGGAATACGAATGTATCACATTAAGCATCCATCAAGCTGCAAAAGAAGCACTAGGATTAGTGGAAGAAACTCTTAAAAGAACAAAACCATACTGGTGGGATGCTGAGATTGAAAGTGAAATAGAGGAAAAAAGGAAATTATATCACATGTACTTATCCCAAAAGACAGATAGAAGCAGAGAAGAATACAAAATCGCGCAATCAAAGGTGAGAAGAATGATCAGTGATAAGAAGAATCAATCATGGATGCAAAAGTACTTAGGAGGTAGGAGAAGTACCGAAAGCTGAAAAACTATAAGATCGATCAAAAAAGAAACATGCAGAGATATTATTTCACCAATACCAGACAAAGAATGGGATGAGCATTTTAAAAAACTTTTAACTGAAGATAGAGCAGAATTCAAGGAAGACGAAAGAGACAATATCATTAGAACGATGGGATCTCCAGTACCCCTCACAATATCTGAGGTCAAAAACGTGTGCAAAACCTTAAAAAGCGGTAAATCTGCCGGACCCGGAAATATCCCAGCTGAACTTATTAAATATGGCACTGAAGAATTGTTTTGTAGATTACGGAATCTTTTCCAAAGATATTTAAATGGAGCTGTAGTACCAACTGAGTGGAAAACGTCATATATATCCACAATACACAAAAAAGGAAGGAAAGATATATGTGACAATTATAGAGGTATATCGGTAACTAGTACGCTAAGCAGAATATATGGCAAAATAATAAGAAATAAAGTGGAGAGCGAATATAAAGATATGGAGGCAGAAGAACAAGCTGGTTTCAGGGCGGGTAGATCGACTTCAGATCATCTCTTTTGTATAACCCAAGTTATTGAAAAGAAAATGGCATACGGACAAGAGCTCCATCTGCTTTACGTAGATTTGCAGAAGGCATATGATAGTATACCACTAAATCTACTTTGGAAAGCGTTGGAAAAGACAAACATAAGCGTACAACTAATTAAGGCCATCAAAGAGTTATACCGCAATAGTAAGGCAAAAGTTAAAATAAAAGCAAAACTAACCAAAGGCTTTCTAGTAAATAAAGGTCTTAAACAAGGTTGCTGTATCTCGCCTACGCTCTTCAAGATATATTTGGAACAGGTCCTTAAAGTCTGGAAGAGAAAATGCCAAAACATGGGAATTCCGTTGAATGAAACCACCTTGTATACTTTATGTTTCGCCGATGATCAGATAGTGGTGGCTCAGGATTATGACAACCTCGAATATATGACACGAAAACTAATAGACGAGTACAATAAGTGGGGACTAGAGGTTAATATCAATAAGACAGAGTATATGTGTATTGGTGGAACGAAACAGGATCTAATCTTAAATACTGGGCAGCGAATTCAGTCCTGTGATGAGTATAAATACTTGGGTCTAAAAATTACAGCTGACGGAACACTAGACAAAGCTATAAAAGATAGAAACGTACAAGGAAGAAAAGCAATAACTTTATTAAATGGAATAATTTGGGACCAAAGTATATCAAAACATAACAAAAAGCTTATATATAACACCATTGTAAAAAGTATTATTACATACGGCTCAGAAGTATGGCCAATCAAAGATAGAACAGAAAAAATGCTTTCCGCTACGGAGATGGACTATTGGAGAAGAGCAGCAGGGAAATCAAAAAGAGAAAGAGTTACCAATCAAAGAATAAGAGAAATTATGACAGTGGGTGAACGTACTCTAGTGGATGATATAAGAACAAAACAACTGGTGTGGTACGGACATGTACAAAGAATGGATGATGGAAGACTACCTAAACAAATATTACAATGGAAACCAACTGGCCGAAGAAAACGAGGAAGACCAAGGAGAAGCTGGAGAGAAGGAATAGATAGTGAAATAAGAATAAGAGGCCTAGATGATGAATTATGGGCAAACAGAAACGAGTGGAGATTGGGTATCGGAAGACGTAGAACGTTGTGAAACCGATAAATATATATATATTTTCTTATCACTATACTCAATCTCAAACTGAGTTTTCAATGGGGTATCAACTTTTTGCAAAAGAAGAATCATTTTAGCAAAATCTAAAAGGTCTACATCATCATAGTTTGACAATGCTTCCAAATTTTCCCGGAAAGTGGACAACAATAACCTCAAATCATGTGGGTTGCTCGATTTTGCAGAAGGGGCTTGACAAATAGACGTCCAATAATTTGTTTCCAAAAGTCTCTTATTATTAAAACGTCTAATCATCGCATCGAAGGCTACTCGATAATTATCTGAGGTTAGCGGTATGTTCCTAATTACAGATGCAGCCTCTCCCACCAGAGCGGTATTTAAGGCTTGAAATTTAGCTATTTCACTCATGTCAGCTTTTTCATGCACAAGTGACTTAAACATATCAAAAAAGGTGGGCCATTTTTTAAGATTACCGTCAAAATGGGGTACCTCTATTCTTTTAATTTCAAGACCCCTGTCCACATTTACCAGGGAATGGTTCAAAACTGTCTGTGAGGCATCTTGGTATTCCTCCGGATAGAGCTCACGACAAATCGATCTAATTGTGTATTTCATTTCATCAAATTCCTGCACTAAAGTTTCCTGGCTTTCTTGTATCTGATCACTACTATCCAAGCTTATAATTTCAAAATGCAATGCATCGAAGTGGCTTACGAGAGAAGGCACATCTTTCCATCTGGATTTTAACTTTTTTGCCTTCTCTGCATTGCCCTGGGCTTCGACGGCTCTATTATAAGTTGTTTTTAATTTATTAAAAACGCTATTTTGTTGTTTTTTCAAAACTTTTATGTCAGACATGACAAAGCGGTTTTTATCAGATACAAAAAAGTAGGTTTTTTTCGCTATCAACACCCGGGTACGGTTCGCTAAGAACGCGGCAACAATCTCGCGCTTAACGAAAGCAAAAAACGAAGGTAAATTTCAACGGATTTCACACAAACAAATTCGAAACCCGACGAATAATCAAAAATTTTCTAACCTCGGAGGTAAACAAAACAACACGTGAAGTTGTGAGGTTAGAACACACAAACGTCAATGAAATGTCAGCCAGCAAGAAAAAAAAAACGGGCGCCCGGGTATCTGCCAAATGTCGAACGGGGCAAAGACCAAACTCAGGGCAACCTTCAAAACGATGCGGACTCTAAAAAAAAACCGGTACAAAAACAACAATGTCCGAATCTGGCAAAAAAACGATAAAATATGGTTGCTGCAAAAAAACTATAAAATTACCAATTTTTTAACAAAAAAAACTGTAAAATCCAAAGGGCTTTTTCAAAACATAAGGGTCTGAAGGACCAAATAGAGATCTGAGCCCTGAAGGGGAGAAAAACTAGAGATATCCCAAAAAAAATAACCCCAAAATTAAATTCGCCCCGCCTGGGAAAACAGAGTCTATTAAACAAAAAAACAAAGGAAAAAATCGGCAACACGCTAGAAGCTTACCGTCTGTAATTCTGCAGCATTCACTGGCGGCGCCGCCCGTTTCTCGGGACTCGAATTTCGGTCTTCAACACGAAAACACGTCTGACTTCTTCTAGTTTTTTGGCGGAAGTGATTTCTTCATTCCCCTGTCACACACAGGGTGGCGCTTCAAACTCCCAGCGTGGGCAAAAAAACGCGAATGATTTCAATAAAGTGATCAGGTGATCAAAAAGAAAATAGCTTTCAACAAAGCGAGAAATTATCACCTGATCGGAATTTTCCCAAACAGGACTTTCCTCTTTTGAAGGTTTTTGCAGAAAGCCCAAAATATCAAAACAAACTTTAAGGTTAGGTTTTCCAAAAAATTCAAAATAAAACAATAAAGAAAAAATAATTGGCAGCATTAAACAGTATATATTTATTATTATATGACGCCACCGCGACCGGTCTACAGGCCGGTATCATATGTGTAAGTTCTTCTAATCTCATTTGACCATCATGCTGTCTTACTTAATAAGGTCACTTAGTTTAATTAATAATTTTGTCCTACATAATATAAAAGAAGAATAGAAACCAACAAAAAATTTGTAACACTTCGATTACCGATTTTCTTTGATTGAGATGGATTAGGGTGACCAGATTACGGTTTATTAGGGTGCCCAGAATGCGCAAAAAAGATTTTGAAAAATTTCCCTAAAAAAATTTGAAGACCAAACACTCACGTGCCACTCAATGTTTATGGTCGCATACACTAATCCTAACTCGATTTCCGACGATTATGGACAATGGTTACCCCCTGGACATAAACCTAACAACTTTTACTATATTTATTAACAACTAGGTTGGGTTAGGTTGGGTTAGGTTGGGTTAGGTTGGGTTAGGTTGGGTTAGGTTGGGTTAGGTTGGGTTAGGTTGGGTTAGGTTGGGTTAGGTTGAGTTAGGTTGGGTTAGGTTGGGTTAGGTTGGGTTAGGTTGGGTTAGGTTGGGTTAGGTTGGGTTAGGTTGGGTTAGGTTGGGTTAGGTTGGGTTAGGTTGGGTTAGGTTGGGTTAGGTTGGGTTAGGTTGGGTTAGGTTGGGTTAGGTTGGGTTAGGTTGGGTTAGGTTGGGTTAGGTTGGGTTAGGTTGGGTTAGGTTGGGTTAGGTTGGGTTAGGTTGGGTTAGGTTGGGTTAGGTTGGGTTAGGTTGGGTTAGGTTGGGTTAGGTTGGGTTAGGTTGGGTTAGGTTGGGTTAGGTTGGGTTAGGTTGGGTTAGGTTGGGTTAGGTTGGGTTAGGTTGGGTTAGGTTGGGTTAGGTTGGGTTAGGTTGGGTTAGGTTGGGTTAGGTTGGGTTAGGTTGGGTTAGGTTGGGTTAGGTTGGGTTAGGTTGGGTTAGGTTGGGTTAGGTTGGGTTAGGTTGGGTTAGGTTGGGTTAGGTTGGGTTAGGTTGGGTTAGGTTGGGTTAGGTTGGGTTAGGTTGGGTTAGGTTGGGTTAGGTTGGGTTAGGTTGGGTTAGGTTGGGTTAGGTTGGGTTAGGTTGGGTTAGGTTGGGTTAGGTTGGGTTAGGTTGGGTTAGGTTGGGTTAGGTTGGGTTAGGTTGGGTTAGGTTGGGTTAGGTTGGGTTAGGTTGGGTTAGGTTGGGTTAGGTTGGGTTAGGTTGGGTTAGGTTGGGTTAGGTTGGGTTAGGTTGGGTTAGGTTGGGTTAGGTTGGGTTAGGTTGGGTTAGGTTGGGTTAGGTTGGGTTAGGTTGGGTTAGGTTGGGTTAGGTTGGGTTAGGTTGGGTTAGGTTGGTTCAGTTTGATTATGTTCGGTTAGGTTCCGCTAGGATTGTTGAGGTTAGGTTTAGCTACATTCGGTCAGGTTCGGTTTAGTTTAACCAAATCGAACCGAACCAAACCGAATCTAACGGTTCGGTTTGGTTTGGTTTGATTGGTTCGACTCGGTTCGGTTCAGTTCGGTTTGGTTCGGGTAGGTCTGGTTCAGTTTGATTATGTTTGGTTAGGTTCGGCTAGGTTTAATTTGTTTTGGTTAGGTTCAGCCAGATTCGGTCTGGTTCGGTTCGCTTCGTTTCGAATCGGTTCGGTTAGGTTCAGTTTTGTTCGGCTAGGTTTGGTTCAGTTTGATTATGTTTGGTTAGGTTTCGCTAGGTTCAGTTTGTTTCGGTTAGGTTTAGCTACATTCAGTTAGGTACGGTTTAGTTTAACCAAATCGAACAGAACCAAACCGAACCGTTAGATTTGGTTTGATTTGGTTCATTTCGATACGGATCGGTTCAGTTTGGTTTTGTTTGGTTAGACCTTCGATAAATTTAAAAAAGTAAATGATTATTAATTTTTAGTGTTTTAAGGTATAAAAATTGATATAATGTTCAATTAAACTAATTTTTAATTGTAAAAATGTAGGAATCATAATTTTCTTGATTTTGTTTTGAATTTCATGCTTCTTTAAAAATTGTGCATTTTCATAAAATGACCAAAAAAACTGACCCGATTTCGATCAGTGACCTTAGTTATATCAAGTTTTTGTTAACAGCTGATAGACGTCAGGGACCGTTTTGTTTCAGTTTGAAATGAGAAAATGCTTCTTTTGTAGCAATTTGTATGGGTTTTAATGGGGTTTTAAGAATTTTTCAATTTCAATTTTTTTAACAAAATATACGATTTTTCGCAATTTTTTTTTTAGAAATCATTATAAAATGGTCCAAAATTATCATTTTTCAAAAAACTTCGTGGTTTTAAGAAAAGTGGTAAAACGTACCAGACCTCTGAAATGTGTTGCAGTCTAGGACAACTGGGCGCCGCCAACTCGGCGCCACCAACTGGGCGGCGGGCCAACGGGGCGGCAGGCCAACTGGGCGCCAGGCCAACTGGACGTCGAGCCAACTGGGCGGCGGACTAAAATATTTTTTCTTGATAAAATGTGCAGATGAAAAACAAAATAGATATATTATTATTTATGCAAAAACATCTTTAAAAAATCATTTACGTAATATTCTTGAAATTTGGTTTTGTTAGAGTTAAATCCATTAAGAAATTTTGGTAGGTCTAGAGTTCTGGTAACCTGACAACATAAAATTTACGTTTTTGATTACCAGAATGGCGAATCCAAAATGGAGGATTTTTTTATTTTTAAACCGATTTGTCTCAAACTTAAAAGTTTGAAGTGTTTGGGATCACTTAATACAGTTTTACCCTCAAACTTAAAAAAATTAAAATGGCGGATCCAAAATGGCGGACTTTCTTATTTATGCATCGATATGTATCGAATATGGAACTTGGCGGAGTTTCAAGTCGCAGAACACTACACCTACCAAATTTCAACACTCGACTTAATAGATGTTAAAATTTTTGTATAACTAACATATTTATTTTGTTTTTTATCTGCACATTTTATCGAAAAAAAAATAGTCCGGCGCTGAGTTGGCTCGGCGCCCATTAGGCCCGGCGTGGCGCCCTGTTGGCGGCGCCGAGTTGGCCCGGCGCCCAGTTGTCCCATTCCGAATTAAAATTTTTAGTTCCGAAATTTCATCTGACTCGAGCATAACTTGTAGTCCACCCAAGAAGAGAAGAGTTGAAGAAGACCCTTGTTCAAAGAAAGAAAATATTTTACCTGGAAGGTACAACATTTGTAAAGTTCTAAGATGAAAACAATAATTTTAATACATCCACATGCTTAGAAATTCTTTTTACTCTTTTTTTTTACTGAAGAGAATTTTGTAAACACAGTATACACAAGTAAGTATTCATGAATTATTTATTATTCAAACAGAAAATTGTTGATAAAAAAATTCTAGTGGAATTCAAAATTTTTATTTTGTGCCGCCACTGCCCTTTTTTATCCAAGACAAGCAAATAGAATATTTTTGCGATGTTGCATGTGTCCGGACTTACCAAACCGAAATTCTATTTTCATCCCTATCTTGCTCATTAAATTCTTACTTGTATTTGGTCAATTGCGATAAAAGCTTGATATAATGGCAATTTAGGCCCATGCCGGGTCTACCCGTAGGGTATAGAAGCCAATGTTGGGGACCCTATAAGTGTATTCGACCGAGAAACAGTTTTTTAAATCAAATGTTTGAGTTATCTTGAACTTATTATTTTCCTTGGAGAAAGGCTATTCTAAAAATTCGACAGATAATTACTAAAGTTTTTATTTGATAGATGAATTCCATAAAAAAAAACGCTTAAACTAAAAAATAGGAATCTTGAATAATTATTCCATTATTATATACAAATTTTGTTGGGCAGCACAAAATGTTTTAAATCATAATACTACTGGTTGTATATACATATTGTCTTAAATTGTGTAAATGATTTGCACTTTTTCTGGATTCAATACATTCCCGAATTTTCTTGAAACGAGAAATCAGTTACTCAAAGGTATTTAAAACCAAGACAACGGCTCAATTTATTGTCACTATCTGAGATATTTTTGCCAGCACGGGCATAATTATCGGACTTTTGAGTGCTGTTAATAGATGGCGTACACTACCATATGAGACCCGTTTCTTTACAAGTCAGATATAGCGCGAATTGCTTTTGGTTGGAAAATATGCTTACTCTTGCAAAACTCCACCGACAACGTTTAAATGTTGAAAACCGACTCAAAACAAATCCACTCTTGTTTTTTACCACTCGTGAGCCCGACAACAGAGGCGCATGTTATGGGTTAGTGGAAAATCTTATTTATTACAAAAATATATATTTTTTCTTTTTGAAAAATTAAAGTATATTTTTTTATAAAAGAAAATTATAATTTGGAACAAAACTAAGAGTATTTTCAAATTCAATAAGATTTTTTCTCTATAACTTTAAAACCCTTTACAATTAAATTTTAAAAATGGATGTTCTGTATAAACCTTTGATGGTAAATAAGATTCTAAATCTTAGCCGTTTCAATGTCAAATTAATCCTTTTGCTGATTCACCATCTGTACTAGACAGATTTCTTTTTAAAATTCCTAATCTTTTGCTCTTTTTTTGATACGGCCATTGAAGAATCGTTTTTTAAGCTTTAAAAGGTTAAGACGTTGGCATGGTCTCTTTAGCAATTTTTCTACAAAAGGGGTTGTCGTCTTAGTGGGAAACTGAGCCAAAAATAATTTGATTTTAGGCTTCCAGAAAAGAACATCAAAATCCTTTCTTATATTAATATTTTTAAGCGTTTTGTAAGTTTTTTATTCGTAATAGAGCAAAATTTTTAGTTATAGGAAAAATTAGCTCGTGTTTCTATGATCCTATAGTTTTATACAGGATGTGCCAAAATTCGATTTGAATAAGTATAATAAATATATTGATAATTTTTTTTAAATCATACATTTTATCCAATTGCAAAAAACTATAAGGAATTTTTTCCAAATTTACCAATCCGCATAAATTTGTTTGTCTTGCATTTTTTTTAATTTAAAATATGTGTTTGTTAGTGTTATTACTCTCATTTGCATTTTTGCATTTTTTTTTCAACTTGAACGTACATACTGAAATTTGTGTTTGTTAGTATTATTACTCCGCTGATCGACACAAAAACAAAATTGTTGCCATTTGAAATTTAAAATTTAATAACAGCCCACAATACTATATTGTATATACTATAAAATTGTAATATTTAGCTGGCTTCGACAGCTACGCTAGGATGCTAAGTGATGCATAAAAAGAAGCAAACTTTAGGGTACTATAAAAAGGTATATTCGATGTTTTTTGCTAAAATACATCCTTTTGCTAACCAAAAACTATTTAAAAAAATGTTTTGAACATTTTTAGGAACCATTTCCTGTGAAGTTGTTTTTAGGGGTACCTACTATCCAGAAAACTTTAAAGCTAAGAAAATTACGGTCCATATCTTCTTCCAGAAAGTGTTTTTTAGAAAAAAAAAACAAGAAGTCATGTCTTCAGCTACATTTTGGGGTCTAACACGACCCCTGTCGAGGGTAGAGATAGGAAATTTGATGCTAGGAATAAAGAAACAATGCTGTAAAATAAAAATAATTTTCAATTACCGTTTTTTAAATTTGCCTATTTTTAAACATCATCCGCTATGTTTGATTGGCCACCATTTCATTAAGCTACCACTTTGAGATGGTTATCATAGTTTTTTAACATCTTGATAAACCCCTGTGACTGCTGTGAAAAGGAAAATTATTACCCCCCAATTATACCATTTTCCCGATTCTGGCGAGCTGGCCCATGGACTATTAATATTTTGACTATTACAAGTGACAGTTTTCGATTTTTAAAAAAATGAGAAAAGCGGCCCCGTTGTAGCGGTATTGGTTGTTAACCATGACCACAACGGCTGTCAAAAAACTCACTGGTATTGTTTCAAAATTCTTTAAAATATTTGACAATCATCTGAAAAGTTTTAATAAATGCGAGTGAAAGGTAAAAATTAAGAAATGCTTGGTTAAAATCCACCACAAAACTATTGCTGTATCAATCCAAATGCCTCCATCGTTATATAATAAAATATATCTTTATTAAAACGATATTATAATATGGGGTAGCTTCAATGAAATATCGTTTCGACCCGTTGCGTTGCACCCTGGCCTATGTGATAAATACAGGGTGATATTAAAGTATGTAGTCAATCTTCAAAGGTTTTTCGAGTGATTTTAAGAAAAAAACTTTAAATAAACATAGTTTCCCAAAAGCTTAGTTTTTGTTTATAGTGTATATGTGTTTTCTTTATAGTTCATGCAGTTTTTGAGATGTTTGGCCGAGGGGTCATCGGCACCCTAAAATTTTGTACAGCGTCCAACAGGACTTGGGTCCTGTCGTGTACTGTTGGGTCCTGTTGAGTACTGTTGGGTACTGTCGTGTACTGTCGAGTACTGTTGGGTCCTGTCGAGTACTGTTGAGTACTGTCGTGTACTGTTGGGTCCTGTCGTGTACTGTCGAGTCCTGTCGGGTCCTGTTGAGTACTGTCGTGTACTGTTGGGTCCTATCGTGTACTGTCGAGTACTGTTGGGTCCTGTCGAGTACTGTTGGGTCCTGTTGGGTACTGTTGGGTCCTGTCGAGTACTGTTGGGTCCTGTCGGGTCCTGTTGAGTACTGTTGAGTCCTGTTGAGTACTGTTGGGTCCTGTTGAGTACTGTCGGGTCCTGTCGAGTACTGTTGGGTCCTGTCAGGTACTGTTGAGTCCTGTCGAGTACTGTTGGGCCTGTCGAGTACTGTTGGGTCCTGTTGAGTCCTGTTGGGTCCTGTCGTGTACTGTTGAGTCCTGTCAAGTACTGTCGTGTCCTGTTGGGTCCTGTAGATTACTGTTAAGTACTGTCGTGTTCTGTTGGGTCCTGTCAAGTACTGTCGTGTCCTGTTGGGTCCTGTAAAGTACTGTTAAGTACTGTCGTGTTCTGTATGGAAAAAATTATAAAATTTTAATAATTAGAGACATAAAAGGGTCGTTTTGGTGCAAAAGCAGTGGCGGTCTGTGGGGTGCAAAGCTGGAGGAGCGAAAATCGACTTGAAGGTGGAAATTATGATTTTATTTAAACTATATTGAGTAATTGTAATTACACTATTAAGATCTGGTAAGGACCTACCCAGTTTTTAACTTTTTTTTTATCTTTCAAAAACTGTTTTTTTTTTTTTCATAATATTACTGAAGTAGTCGGGATGCAGTTCTAAATAAATTTGAGTATATGTATGGATAGTATAAGGTGTTGCACGCTCGACTGAAGATCCAAAGGCCATTAGTTTATGTAATTAATTTCTGAATAGCAATCGAAGATACAAATTATCTTTTTTTTGTCATTTTTCTCAAAAACGGTTAGAGATACCAAAAATTGCAGATCAAAACGTTTGTGAACAAAACAAGGAATTCATTTTATATTTTTGACTTACTGCAAAAAAGTTCTAGGGAACAAAAGGGGGCATCATCCCAGCAAAAATATCACCCTGTAGTTTTTTTCTAATATTTGGAATGCTTAATGCTCTATGACTTATAGTTAAATACACGTTCCAGATTTGAGCTAAACATCTTAAAATCTGGAAGGACGGTCAAGGAGAAGCTGGAGAGAAGGAATAGACAGTGAAATAAGAATAAGAGGCCTAGATGATGAATTATGGGCAAACAGAAACGAGTGGAGATTGGATATCGGAAGACGTAGAACGTTGTGAAACAGATAAATATATATATATATATATATATATATATATATATATATATATCTTAATATCTGCACAAGTTATAAAAAAAAACAAACAAAAAATTTTTACAACCTGTATCTTGAAAATTAAGCTTTTGCGGACCTATGTTTATACAAACTTTTTTTCTGAAAATAACTCGAAGAATAATCTTCTGAGGTTTGGCGATATACTTTATTAACGCCCTGTATACGCGAATGTAAACTAGAATCGCAAAGTGATTTGAATATGCTAATAAAATATGTGATATAAACCTAAGTAATGTGATTCTGACCAATCAATAGGAGGAAAATGACTACACTGATAAGTAAATGCATCGAGACAAACAGAAAACATAACAAGACAGAATTACCCCTTTAAAGAACGGGTCATAAAACATGCTACGATGCTCCAAGATCGTAACCCTCCGGGAATGCCGACAATCCAAACATTTTTTTTTGACCAGATGAAGTCAAAACGAAGGCTGGAATTCCTGGATAGGGATAACTCTACTTAAGTTATCATATCCGATATCACGCCTACGACAATATTCCTTCCGTGTCGGCAATAAACGTAGTTTCGATAACGTTTGGATGTTCCAAATGGATGGATGGATATTCTAATACAACTAGAGAGAATAAAAAGAGAAACAATTTGTTTAAACTAGACAGAGTAGAAGGGCAAAATATTTATCTAACAGTCAGACATTCCTTAAGTACGGAAAAAGACTCTGTCGATAAAGTCGAGCCCAAATCTGCAGAAAATCAGTATAATCATAAAGAAGTATAATATATTAGTGAGCCCAGGTCACTAAGGATATCATTTCATAAAATTATATCAACGAACGGACTACTGCCACAGTTGCAGGAAAGAGGAGGAACCTGAGATCATAAGACATTTCCTGGCCTTGGCAGAACGAGATGTAATGCTCTAAGTATTCCTTACTTCCAAGATCTAGAAGAATAGAATAACATAGAATTCCGAGCGCTTGCCAGATTTATAAACAACTGTGGCTGGTTAAACTGTGCACTTAAGCTCTCTATCCTTCATAACACACGCACATGTAGTATCACACGTAAGGTTTACGTGAGATCAGCTGACGTTACCAGATAATGAAATATTGTAAAATCTTATTTCTAAGATCAAAAACAAAAACTCATCGGGACCAGATGATATTCTATTAAACATCTTTAAAAGATCAATGTGATGTTTAATGAATCATGTTTAAAACCTATAACAGGAGATACGACTCTTACAAAAATTTATCGACCAATATACGTAACCTCGTGCTTTTCAGATATTTGAATATGCTATGCTTAATAGAATTTCAAGTTATTTAGATAACAATACTATCTTAGCCACATCACATGGCTTTAGAGCTGAAAGGTCAACACCATCAGCAATTTTAGAGTTTCTGGAGGACGTTTTCAGTGTTCCAGAAGCAGGCGAGTGTCCTGTTCGGAGTTTTTGCGATCTTAGTAGGACGTTCGACTGTGTGAATCATAAGATGGTTCTTAACAGACTAAGCTCTTATGGTATTTATAAGACAGATTTGGATTGGTTTTATTCTTACTTAAGATTCGTACAAGTGGCCAACACCCCAGGGCTCGGTGCTGGGTCCTGAGCTGTTTCTTCTGTTTGAGAATCCCCTACAGGTATCCTCGAGTAAGGTCGTTTCATTTGCACTGAAAAGACATGGCCAAGTAGGATTCCTACTTAACATTTCTCACTAGTGCTAAGTAAAGTTTCTGTTTATCCTAAAAACACAACTCACTTACCATAGGCCAATCTACCTATTTGGGTTGAACTTATGAGTCCTTAGTGATTTCTTATTGGTCCTAGGTTAATGTGCTATTTGTCCATAATTTTTACTTTAACTTTAATACATATATTTGTGATAAAAGAAGTATCTAACTGTGTTAAACAAGTAACTCTATAAACACAAGCAATCAAATTAACCAAGTAATTATTAACCCTTAACAATGTTTCTATTTGCTTCTAAAGGATTTTCCTAATAGATTTTGTTAATTAGTAGTTATATTTATTATTTATAATAAATACTTTTTCCGTTAAGGATACAAATGTTTGCTTTAAGGATTAGTTTATTCCTATTAAAGGTTAACAGAATCCTATTAACGGTTAATATATTCATATTAAAGGTTAGATCCTTATTAAATATTAATGAATTCCTATTAAGGGTTAACCAATTTTTATTAAAGGTTTATAGATTCTCATTAAATGTAAATATATTCATAATAAACGTTACTAGATTCATATGAAAGGTTAATAGAACATATCAAGGGTTAATGATTCCTATTAAATGTTAACATATTCCTATTGAGGGTTGTTATTAAATTCTCATTAAGGGTTAGTAGATTCCTCTTAAAGATTAATCCCAGGTAGCACAAGATATCTTAAAGATATCTTATTTACATCCTGTCTACATTTGAATGTCACGAGACTTCAAGATGCCGTTAAGATGTGGCTCAAACGCCTTAAAAATATATTTTTATGTTTTATATTTTTTTAAAATACTAAGTTAAAAAAGAACTTGTTTTCGTTATTTTGCGAGATATCTTAAACCGTTTAGTGCGGTCCCAGCATAAGGGGCTAAAAGTTCAAATATCTCTTTCCATGCCCTAATTTATGAGCGGTCCCATCGAGAACACCCTTCAACCGTAATACAGTCGATCCTTTTTATTTGTATTAAATGAAAAAAGACGGAAAGGTGAGCAAGAACACTACTTGTTGTGTCTGAATCAGCTGATTTTCATTTGTTTTGTTGGTGTTTGTGCGATGAAATGTTGTCAATAGAAGAAGTTCGTCCATTTCAAAACAAAATAAAGACTTGAAAAGATAAGCAAAAACAATTAGGTTATGATAATGTTTTTATTTCCCTCTTTATTGATAGAAAGGAAGCAAAATAGACCTGGGACCCAAATCTTGAACCACTCGGATTTTTTGTCGTATACGAGTAAAATTCCAATGGTAGTTTCGAGTGCTTGGAAAAATTCTTGAATGCTACTCGAACGCCAATTCCGTGTACGACTTTTTTTTCGACTACACTACTTGGCAACGCTGCTTTCGTATAATTTTGGCCAAACTAACGCCGGTATGTGCGCCTAAACTTGCCGCGATGAAGTAAGGTTGACAGTAGATTGACATTACATCTTTTGTTTTTGTAATTTTTTTTAAAGAGTGATTTATTTTCACGATATGTTTTTTTAATAGAACAAGAAGCTGTGTTTTATTTTGGTAACAGCAATGATTGGGTAATCATTGGTAACGGTAAATACATAATGGAAATTTGGGGCCTAGGGGCATTTAACCTCTTTGAAGTGTGGAAATTTGGGGGTAATATTCGCAGTTGAATTTTGAGACTACTTAAAAGAAAACAAATTAACTTCATAAGTATTCTAAAGGGGTCTTGATCTTGAGGCTTTGTTTGTAATGAGTGGCCTGTGTTTGACGAACTTTCATACATCATGCTTTGACAAAAACTGTACAAGCGTTAAGTAACATAGGGGTTTTTACTGAAACATTTGGAGTTTGCATTTTATCTGCAGTATAGAAACAATTGAATTTTTTGCTCCCAGTGTTTTTTACTCAGTTTCTTTTTGAGTAGAACAGTTTTGCCTTTTAGGCCGATAAGCATAATAAACATTTCAAGTAAAAATTGCCAAAATCAGTAACCTTTGTTCAAAAAACCCATTTTTTTTGTTTAAATTTGAAAGCAGCCCTCATATGATCAGTATGATTTGATTTGAATATGTACATTATTTTTGTAGATGTCTTGTTTTTCAAAAGTTATAAACAAGGACATATATAAAAATCCTGCCAGTAATACGGATCCAGTGAGGTCTGCTGTGGTACACTCAATGAAAAAACTTTTTGTTACAGGTTTCTCAGAGAAGACATGAAGATCATTTTTAAGGTGTGAAGCAGTTTTTGCCTAGCAGTCCTGTTGCAATGATGATCCTACTAGAAATACTCAGATGCCATTGGTGATCTATTAACTTTTAAAGAACTTTTTTAAATAAATTATAAGTAAAATAAAAATAGGTTTATTGTAGTTTTTATTGTAAAAAAGATTATACAACTTCTTACATAAAAGCTTATACAGTGAGAACGAGCAAGTTGGAATACATTTTCTAGCAGGTTTAAATCTTTTTAGAATAAACCAAAAACATGCCTACTGAGATTTTTAATGAGCAATATTTTTGATGAATTTTTTTTGGACAGAACCAGAAAGGGGTCCAACAAGATAAAACTTGTGGCACCTTGTTGGAAAGCCTATTGAAAAAGAAAAATTATATTTTTTTGGAAATCTGTCAAATAAAAAAAAATTTTTATTAGTTTTTGAACAAAGTGCTACAAGTTGAGTCTACCAGTTGCAAAAAAAATGTTGGTATTACTGGACCTCTTGTCAGGGGTCTACCACCTATATTTTAATAAAATTATAGGTTTTACTTTAGATGACACTTAAATATTCTCTAAAAATGACAGAAAAAATAGAAATAATTTTCTTTTTATTAATTTTTAAAAATTATTTGATACCCTTTCTAACAAGGTGCCTTAAGTGGGGTCATTCCATCTTAAAAAATAAGTTGTATGCTAGTGGACCTCTTTCTGGGGGTCTGTCCAAAAAATATTCTGTAAAAATATTGCCGGTTGAAAATCTCAGTTAACATCTGTTTGGATTTTTTCAAAAAACTTAAATTTAACCGACTAGCAAGTTTATTCGAACTGGCTTGTTCTCACACACAGTAAGTACTTATTATGTACTTTGAAATGTAAATAAAGAAAAATAATGTTTTTATATTTTATATTTATTTTTGGCCAACATAGAAAAAGTAAGAAAAAATAGTGAAACTGGTTAAAGTATAAGATTAGGTTTATTATTTACATGCAGGGGATTTTCCTACTTGAAGCAGTTGGGCCCTTATATTATCCAAAAATTAAGCAAAATAAGATAAGGCATTGTACCCAGGGGGTAATCAAGAGATATCAATGCCCCACAAAATAGTTGATAAAGTGTGTTAAGAGACACAAACAAGACAAAAAAATTGCACAATACTTAAATTTTTATTGAAACTTTTTAATCCCCCCGCCCCTCCCGAAAACGCTCCTTTTATATATTTTTTCTTAAAAATGTGTTACATAGTTAATAACTTTTTTAAATTATTTTTCTTTTTTAAAGCTCTTAAAAAACAGTAAAATCATAAAAAAAATTCATAAAGTATTAACGCAAAAATTCAGGATTTTTCACCCCCCCCCCCCAGTCGTAAGGCATTTCCAAGAAAAAAACAAATTAAAAAAAAACTGAGTGTCATAGGAGGCTAAATCCCCCTTCCACCTCTTTGCGTCCTCAAGCCCTTTTATAGCCATGATGCTTGCCAATCGCTTTTTTTTAAAAAGACCTCCCAATTTTTTTTAAATAAAGAAAAATTAAGCAAACACCAAAAAATATATTAAAGTAAACAAAAATGTTAGATTACTCAGATTCGTATACGGAAATTGAGATTCGAGTGGACTTTACCACTTGACTCCATTTCCGAACGAAAAACTCGTATACGAGCTTTCAAGAATTCGAATGGTGATTATCTGTATACGTTTCGCCGAATCCGTATACGGATTTACTGATAGAAAGGGAGCAAAATAGACCTGGGACCCAATTCTTGAACCACTCGGATTTTTTGTCGTATACGAGTAAAATTCGAATGGTAGTTTTGAGTGCTTGGAAAAATAGCTATTCTTGAATGCCACTCGAACGCCAATTCCGTGTACGACTTTTTTTTCGACTACACTACTTGGCAACGCTGCTTTCGTATAATTTTGGCCAAACTAACGCCGGTATGTGCGCCTAAACTTGCCGCGATGAAGTAAGGTTGACAGTAGATTGACATTACATCTTTTGTTTTTGTAATTTTTTTTTAAAGAGTGATTTATTTTCACGATATGTTTTTTTTTTGATAGAACAAGAAGCTGTGTTTTTTTTTGGTAACAGCAATAATTGTGTAATCATTGGTAACGGTAAGTACCAAATTATAGTAATGGAAATTTGGGGCCTAGGGGCATCTAACCTCTTTGAAGTGTGGAAATTTGGGGGTAAAATTCGCAGTTGAATTTTGAGACTGCTTAAAAGAAAACAAATAAACTTCATAAGTACTAAAGAGGTCTTGAACTTGAGGCTTTGTTTGTAATGAGTGGCCTGTGTTTGACGAACTTTCATACATCATGCTTTGACGAAAATTGGACAAGTGTTAAGTAACATAGGGGTTTTTACTGAAACATTTGGAGTTTGCATTTTGTCTGTAGTATAGAAACAATTTAATTTTTGGCTCCCAGTGTTTTTTTCTCAGTTTCTTTTTGAGTATAGAACAGTTTTGCCTTTTAGGCCGATAAGCATAATAAACATTTCAAGTAAAAATTGACAAAATCAGTAACCTTTTTTCAAAAAACCCACTTTTTGTTTAAATTTGAATGTCTTTACCTGTCAATTAACTCCAAAAAAATTAAAAACTGTTGTAGACTAAAGCAGCCCTCATATGATCAGTATGATTTGATTTAAATATGTACATTATTTTTGTAGATGTCTTTGTTTTTCAAAAGTTATAAACAAGGACATATATAAAAATCCTGCCAGTAATACGGATCCAGTGAGGTCTGCTGTGGTACACTCAATGAAAAAACTTTGTTACAGGTTTCTCAGAGAAGACATGAAGATCATTTTTGAGGTGTGAAGCAGTTTTTGCCTAGCAGTCCTGTTGCAATGATGATCCTACTAGAAATACTCAGATGCAATTTTTTAAATAAATTATAAGTAAAATAAAAATAAGTTTATTGTAGTTTTTATTGTAAAAAAGATTATACAACTTCTTACGTAAAAGTTTATACAGTAAGAACGAGCAAGTTGGAATACATTTTCTACCAGGTTAAATTAAAATTTTTTAGAATAAACCAAAAACATGCCTACTGAGATTTTTAATGAGCAATATTTTTGATGATTTGTTTTGGACAGAACCCCAGAAAGGGGTCCAACAAGATAAAACTTGTAGCACCTTGTTGGAAAGCCTATTGAAAAAGAAAAATTATGGTTCACTTTTTTTTGGAAATCTGTCAAATAAAAAAAAACATTTTTTATTAGTTTTTGAACAAAGTGCTACAAGTTGAGTCTACCAGTTGCAAAAAAAATGTTGGTATTATTGGACCTCTTGTCAGGGGTCCACCACCTATATTTTAATAAAATTACAGGTTTTACTTTAGATGACACTTATATTCTCTAAAAATTACAAAAAAATAGAAATAATTTTCTTTTTGTTAATTTTTAAAAATTATTGGATACCCTTTCTAACAAGGTGCCTTAAGTGGGGTCATTCCATCTTAAAAAATAAGTTGTATGCTAGTGGACCCCTTTCTGGGGGTCTTTCCAAAAAAATATTCTGTAAAAATATTGCCGGTTAAAAACCTCAGTTAACATGTGTTTGGATTTTTTCAAAAAACTTAAATTTAACTGACTAGCAAGTTTATTCCAACTGGCTTGTTCTCACACTGTAGTCATATTACATAGCGTTTTTTAATGCACTTGACAGTAAGTACTTATTATGTACTTTGAAATGTAAATAAAGAAAAATAATGTTTTTATATTTATTTTTGGCCTACATAGAAAAAGTCAGAAAAAATAGTGAAACTGGTTAAAGTATAAGATTAGGTTTATTATTTACACGCAGGGGATTTTCCTACTTGAAGCAGTTGGGCCCTTATATTATCCAAAAATTAAGCAAAATAAGATAAGGCGTTGTACCCAGGGGGGAATCAAGAGGTATCAATGCCTCACAAAATAGTTGATAAAGTGTGTTAAAAGAGACACAAACAAGACAAAAAAATTGCACAATACCCAAATTTTTATTGAAACTTTAATCCCCCCGCCCCTTCCGAAAACGCTCCTTTTATATATTTTTTCTTGAAAATGTGTTACAAAGTTGGTACTTTTTTAAATTATTTCTCTTTTTTAAAGCTGTTAAAAAAACAGTAAAATCATCAAAAAATTCATAAATTATAAACGCAAAAATTCAGGATTTTTCACTCCCTCCCCCAGTCCTAAGGCATTTCCAAGAAAAAAAGAAATTAAAAAAACTGAGTGTCACAAGAGGCTAAATCCCCCTTCCACCTCTTTGCGTCCTTAAGCCCTTTTATAGCCATGATGCTTGCCAAATCGCGTCTTTTTTAAAAAGACCTTCCAATTTTTTTTAAATAAAGAAAAATAAGCAAACACCAAAAAATATATTAAAGTAAACAAAAATGTTAGGTTAGATCACTCAGATTCGTATACGGAAATTGAGATTCGAGTGGACTTTACCACTCGACTCTATTTTTGAACGAAAAACTCGTATACGAGCTTTCAAGAATTCGAATGGTGATTATCCGTATACGTTTCGCCGAATCCGTATACGGATTTATTTCTAGAATTGGGTCCCTGTGCACCGTACGGAAGCCCTTATGCGGATCTGTGTGTCATAGGATTTCCGTAAGAAGCGTCATGCCATGCTATGCCATGAAAAATTGACAAAATCAGTAACCTTTTTTCAAAAAACCCACTTTTTGTTTAAATTTGAATGTCTTTACCTGTCAATTAACTCCAAAAAAATTAAAAACTGTTGTAGACTAAAGCAGCCCTCATATGATCAGTATGATTTGATTTAAATATGTACATTATTTTTGTAGATGTCTTTGTTTTTCAAAAGTTATAAACAAGGACATATATAAAAATCCTGCCAGTAATACGGATCCAGTGAGGTCTGCTGTGGTACACTCAATGAAAAAACTTTGTTACAGGTTTCTCAGAGAAGACATGAAGATCATTTTTGAGGTGTGAAGCAGTTTTTGCCTAGCAGTCCTGTTGCAATGATGATCCTACTAGAAATACTCAGATGCAATTTTTTTAATAAATTATAAGTAAAATAAAAATAAGTTTATTGTAGTTTTTATTGTAAAAAAGATTATACAACTTCTTACGTAAAAGCTTATACAGTAAGAACGAGCAAGTTGGAATACATTTTCTACCAGGTTAAATTAAAAATTTTTAGAATAAACCAAAAACATGCCTACTGAGATTTTTAATAAGCAATATTTTTGATGATTTTTTTTGGACAGAACCCCAGAAAGGGGTCCAACAAGATAAAACTTGTAGCACCTTGTTGGAAAGCCTATTGAAAAAGAAAAATTATGGTTCACTTTTTTTTGGAAATCTGTCAAATAAAAAAAAAACATTTTTTATTAGTTTTTGAACAAAGTGCTACAAGTTGAGTCTACCAGTTGCAAAAAAAATGTTGGTATTATTGGACCTCTTGTCAGGGGTCCACCACCTATATTTTAATAAAATTACAGGTTTTACTTTAGATGACACTTATATTCTCTAAAAATTACAAAAAAATAGAAATAATTTTCTTTTTGTTAATTTTTAAAAATTATTGGATACCCTTTCTAACAAGGTGCCTTAAGTGGGATCATTCCATCTTAAAAAATAAGTTGTATGCTAGTGGACCCCTTTCCGGTGGTCTTTCCAAAAAATATTCTGTAAAAATATTGCCGGTTAAAAATCTCAGTTAACATGTGTTTGGATTTTTTCAAAAAACTTAAATTTAACTGACTAGCAAGTTTATTCCAACTGGCTTGTTCTCACACTGTAGTCATATTACATAGCGTTTTTTAATGCACTTGACAGTAAGTACTTATTATGTACTTTGAAATGTAAATAAAGAAAAATAATGTTTTTATATTTATTTTTGGCCTACATAGAAAAAGTCAGAAAAAATAGTGAAACTGGTTAAAGTATAAGATTAGGTTTATTATTTACACGCAGGGGATTTTCCTACTTGAAGCAGTTGGGCCCTTATATTATCCAAAAATTAAGCAAAATAAGATAAGGCGTTGTACCCAGGGGGGCATCAAGAGGTATCAATGCCTCACAAAATAGTTGATAAAGTGTGTTAAAAGAGACACAAACAAGACAAAAAATGTGCACAATACCCAAATTTTTATTGAAACTTTAATCCCCCCGCCCCTTCCGAAAACGCTCCTTTTATATATTTTTTCTTGAAAATGTGTTACAAAGTTGGTACTTTTTTAAATTATTTCTCTTTTTTAAAGCTGTTAAAAAAATAGTAAAATCACCAAAAAATTCATAAATTATAAACGCAAAAATTCAGGATTTTTCACTCCCCCCCCAGTCCTAAGGCATTTCCAAGAAAAAAAGAAATTAAAAAAAACTGAGTGTCACAAGAGGCTAAATCCCCCTTCCACCTCTTTGCGTCCTTAAGCCCTTTTATAGCCATGATGCTTGCCAAATCGCGTCTTTTTTAAAAAGACCTTCCAATTTTTTTTAAATAAAGAAAAATAAGCAAACACCAAAAAATATATTAAAGTAAACAAAAATGTTAGGTTAGATCACTCAGATTCGTATACGGAAATTGAGATTCGAGTGGACTTTACCACTCGACTCTATTTCTGAACAAAAAACTCGTATACGAGCTTTCAAGAATTCGAATGGTGATTATCCGTATACGTTTCGCCGAATCCGTATACGGATTTATTTCTAGAATTGGGTCCCTGTGCACCGTACGGAAGCCCTTATGCGGATTTGTGTGTCATAGGATTTCCGTAAGAAGCGTCATGCCATGCTATGCCATGCTATGCACCATGCTACGGATGTGTGTGTTAAGGCATTTAAGCCCATCACACACAAACTTGCATAGGTTGCTTAACACGTAGCCAGGGCCTTTCAACCAATCAGCGATCCAATAGCAGCGACCATATTGTTTTTCATAAGAAAAATACGTAGTCTATTACACACAAAAATGCATAGCGCATAGCATGGCGGATAGAAATTCAACCTTACGGCCCATCACACACAAACTTGCATAGGTTGCATAACGCGTAGGTAGGGCATTACAACCAATCAGCGATCCAATAGCAGCGACCATATTGTTTTTCATAAGAAAAATACGTAAAGTCTATTACACACAAAAATGCATAGCGCATAGCATGGCGGATAGAAATTCAACCTTACGGCCTTTTATTGTGCAAAACCAATATGGCCGCTGCTATTTGATCGCTGATTGGTTGAAAGGTCCATGCTACGCGTTATGCGGCCTATGCAAGTTTGTGTGTGATGGGCCTAAGGTTAAACTTCTATGCGCTATGCATTTTTGTGTGTGATGGGCTTTATATATTTCAATATTTTCATTTCCACTTACTCATTATGCAATTTTTAGATAGAAATAGGATTAAGCTATAAAAAGCAACTTTGTTCTATAATTAATATAATCTTTTTAGATTGCTAATCTGCGCGTTCGTCTTTTGGGATCACTAACCTCGATCCTTTTTAATTTGTTGTATTTTGTCTAAGAGTAAATGAATGAATGAAGTGAATGTGGAGAAAAAAATAGAAGTGAACGGCAAGAAATGAAACTGTCATCAGGTCTAGGGCCTAATATTCAAAGACCAGTTGTCATCTAACAATGTAAAACAGACAAAATATTGCCTAGCACTATTACTTAAAATTCAGAAATATTTAAGGCTCTGAACAATGTTGCAATACTCTAAATTCCCGTTCCATAAGAAAAGCATTCTAGTCAATGGACAAGTTAGCTTCTATCAGTAGGGTGATTTGATTTTTTAAATATTTGGAAATTTTAAACTGTTATTTTTATTGTGTAGAGTGATTGTGATATATATGCGTGTTTAGTAGTTTTTTTTGCAAGTGTTTCTCTGTTTTTTAGTGTTTTTGTTTGTGTTTTATGAATATACAGTGCGGACGTAAAAATCCCCCTCCTGTTAGTTTTTGAACGGAATTAGATATCAACTTAAAACAAAAAGCATGTTAAATGGTATCAACTTTACTACTTTCTGACGTATTGCTTTGAACGGTCGCACAGTAGGATAAGACGTTTTTATTTTTGCCAATATTAGAAGAATATGAACAAACAAAACCGAATTTTTTGAGTAGCAATATTTTAAAGACCTTTATAGGTGGTATACTAAAGAGTTTAAAATCATTTTAGTAAATTATATAAGATTTTATTATGTACAGGGTGATCCCCATTGGGCAATTTTGGGGTGTTAAAAATAACTTGAATAGGAGATATAAGACAACCGCATATGTAGAGCTGTATTTTACTCAAATTGAATGTCGATTTTTAAAATTAAACAGATCAAAGTTAAAGTTTACTTTTTAAAAAATATTGTTACGGGTTCACAACGACAAATTAAAACTCGCAATTGTTGAAAACGATACGTCAATTTATTTCCACAAATTATGTACAAAAACACGCACTTAAACTTACTAATAATTCACTACTATAATCGGTCTATTAATTTCGTGTTAATATCTCACGACCACTACAGTACGTTATCTGTGACTGACTGACTGATGCACGACGTCCGGCCTTATATATGAGGGCTGCCTACTATTCGAGAACCCTTCCATCCTTGTTCGATTCGGAATCATTCCAGCCCTTTTCTAGACTTTCGCATACCAGTTTGTCACAGATAACGCAACTAAAACCTAGATTAAGAATACAACCATAAAATACGTCAACCTAATACTACACTAAACCTAAATAAATTCTAACTATAAAATTTAAATACTTAAATTTGTAACACTATCCTCCTCTTCAGGTTTGATCGCCTCGATCAACATTTCCCAGGTAAGGTTTTAGTCTGTCTAGATGAACAACTTTCATCTTGGACTTCGGGCTTTTCTGGATTCGGTAGACTACATCATTAATTCTCTTAACAACTTTATAAGGCCCTTTCCATGGTGGTGTCAACTTAGGTGATCTTCCTTTCTTGCGTTGAGGATTGTATAGCCAGACTTGATCATTCTCTTTGAACCCTGAAGAGTTTGTTTTCAGGTCATATTTCACTTTCATGCGGTCACTGGCTATTTCTATTCGCTCTCTAACCACTTCATGGATATCGTGCAGCTTTTGCCTTAAACGTTCGACATAGTCATTAACCTCTTAGTGTTCTTTTCTTCTTCAGGTGAACCAAACATGATATCACATGGTAAACGCAGTTCTCTACCAAACAGGATACTAGATGGAGTAGCTCCTGTCGTATTGTGAATGGCGGTTCTATAGGCCATCAAAAACAATGGAATATATTGGTCCCAATCTGTTTGGTGCTCATCAACAACTTTGCACAGATGTTCTTCTATTGTTTTATTAAATCTTTCAACCATGCCATCTGACTGCGGATGTAAAGCCGTAGTCCGTGTTTTATGTATTCCTAAAAGGTCACAGAGATTCTGGAAGACCTTCGATTCAAAGTTTCTTCCTTGATCTGAATGTAGTTCCAAAGGAATGCCAAATCGGCTGAAAACATCATTTACCAGAACTTCCGCAACTGTAGTGGCCTCTTGGTTAGGCAAAGCAAAAACTTCTGGCCATTTGCTAAAGTAATCCATGACAACAAGGATGTATTTGTTGCCTTTTTTAGTTTCTGGAAATGGTCCGGCCACATCAATAGCAATGCGTTCGAATGGTAGACCTACGTTATATTGTTTCATTTGACCTCTGGACCTTGTTTTGGGACCTTGGCTGGCTGCACAAGTCGAACATTGGCGGCACCAGTTTTTCACATCTTGAAAGTAATTGACCCAATAAAATCGGTTTCGAATTTTGTCCATGGTTTTATTTATGCCCAGGTGCGCGCCTGATTTTCCACCATGGCATTCGGCCATTATATTGTCTACCATGCTCCTAGGAACCACTACTTGATTAACCACAGTAAGGCCATCGGCACTTTCCCAGGCACGTTTAAGGATGTTTTCCTCTACTATCAGTGAATCCCATTGTGCCCACAGTGATTTGAATATCACACCTTGGTTTGCGATATCTTGCCATGATGGTCGTGGCTTGTTTTCTTCTTTCAATCGCAAGATAGGTCCTACATCTTTGTCGTTAAGTTGTGTGGTTCTAATCGAAGCCGACATCCATTCTTCATCTGGTTCTAACTTTATCTGGCGCACGTAGGTAATTCCTTCTTTCTGGTCAATTTTCCTGCAATGTTTACAATCCTCAGGGCAAAGTCTTCTGGACAATGCATCTGCATTATTATGCACCCTTCCCGCTCGGTGCTTAATTTGATAATGGTACTGTTGTAGCTTTTCTATCCATCTCGCGACTTGTCCCTCAGGTTGTTTCATTTTCATGAGCCACTGTAACGCAGCATGATCCGTTCTAATCAGAAACTCTTGTCCGTAGAGATATTTGTGAAAGTGATCTACGGATTTAACTATGATTAGGAGCTCCTTTCTAGTAACACAATAATTTCTCTCTGGTTTGGATAGCTTCTTGCTGAAAAATTCGATGACCCGTTCTTCTCCATCTTGTACTTGGGAGAGTACTGCTCCTATGCCATCGTTGCTCGCATCAGTATCTAATATGAATTTTCCTTTTGGAATGGGATATGCAAGAATCGGACTAGAACATAATGCTGCTATTAGTCTTCTAAATGCTTGGTCACATTCGGTATTCCATTTGTAAGAAGCTTTATCTTCTGTAAGTCTATGTAATGGAGACGCTATTTTGGCGAATCCTTCTACAAATCCTCTGTAGTATGTACACAGACCCAAAAAGCTTCTCAATTCATGTTTGTCACGAGGTTGAGGCCATTCTTCCAACTTCTTTTCGTCGGTATAGATGCTTTCTCGGGAAACGACGTGACCCAGGAACTCAACTTTTTCTTGGAACAGAAAACATTTCTTTGAGTTCAATTTAAGATTTACGTTCCTGATTCTTGAGAATACTTCTCGTAAATTATCTAGATGATCTTGAAATGATTTCCCCATTACTATGACATCATCCAAATAGACTAGGCAGGTTTTCCAAGTAAGGCCTCGTAGAACGACTTCCATTAGTCTTTCAAAAGTAGCTGGGGCATTGCACAGGCCAAATGGCATCACATTAAACTGATAAAGTCCACTTCCAGCAGAGAATGCAGTCTTCTCTTTATCTCTTTCAAAGATTCCTACTTGCCAATACCCACTTTTCAGGTCAAGAGTAGAAAACCAATATGATCCTGCCAATGTTGTTAATGTGTCGTCTATTCTTGGCAGTAGGTAACTATCTTTATTGGTCACATCGTTAAGTTTCCTGTAGTCGACACAAAATCTAGTACTTCCATCCTTTTTAGTGACCAACACCAAAAAAGATGACCAAGGACTTGATGACTCTTCAATAACACCGTCGCTGAGCATTTTATTAATGAGATTGTGAACTTCTTCTTGCTTGGCCATTGGTAGTCTTCTTGGGGGTTGTCTTATCGGTTGGGCATCGCCAGTGTTGCTAGCATGTTGAATAAGGTTTGTGCGTCCCGAACTACTCCTAGTTTCGAAGATATTACTTTGTTCTTCTATAAACTCTCTCGCTTTACTAAATTCTTCTGGAGTGAGATCTTGCCAAGTTGACTCAAATTGCTGAAGTACCTCCATTGGTAACTTGCTTGTATCCTCGGAAGTTGGCTCTTCACATCTTGTTACTTTCTGTACTGGTTCAAATAATGCTACCACCTCCCCCTTATTAATTTTGACACTATTTGGGAAAATATTGGCGACTCTAATCGGGATGTCTTTATCGGTTTTAACTAGTGATTTTGCAACGAGGTAGGTGTTGGGTGTGTTTTGTTGGCTTATGAGTCCGACGCAGCTTGATGTTTTACTTTCCAGCCTCCCAAAAATTATGGTCTCACTGTTACCGACTAGTCTTGTTGTGCATACTGCCACCACCTTAATTGGTTAGATGTATAGTGAGTTGGGGTCCTTTGCTCCACACTGAATGGACCCCAACTCACTATACATCTAGTTAAAAATGCTCCATCTAGGAGAGTACCACAATGCACCTTAATTGGTTCTTTATTGATGTGACTATTTGACAAAATGAACTCTTCGTTCCCAAATCTTAGGGTATTAAGTTTATTATCAAACGCAAATCCATGTTTACTTATCAGGTCCATTCCCAAAATAAATTCGTCTTCTATGTCTGCAACTAATACCGAGTGGCGAATCTTCAACCTCCCCTGCTGTAGGTCTATGTCTGTCTGCCCCAACACGTCGGCGGATTCTCCAGTCACAGTCTTAAGTGTTATTTTCTTTTCTGTTGGTCGAATTTTATATCTCGTTGCAATTTTGAACTTAAGCAATGATATGGCAGCACCAGTGTCTACTGTTATATTAACTTTTCTTCCATTAATAAGTCCGTCGATGTTAAGACTGTCAGCAGTATGTTTTAAGCTCTTGATAGAGTAAATTTTGGGGGCTAAATTCCCATTAGCCAACACCCGCCCCTCTGCGTTGACTAGTTCTAGTTTTCCTGATCTCTTCTTCGGTACTCTGTCCCACTAGATGGTGAGCGAGACCTCATTTGGACACGACAATCGCGTTGAATATGCCCTGTACGTCCGCATCAGAAACACTTTACATTTGGAGGGGATCGTCTACTTTCTTTCAAAGAATCAATCTTCTCTATCAGTGATTGAAACAGTTGGTTTAGCGTTTTTAAGTTGACCTCATCTCCAGTGCTCATTTCTTCTCCCTCCTGAATTGAAACAGCTCTTACTTTTGGCCTGGACATATTATTTGATGATTCAATTTCAAGGGCTCGAATCAACACTTCACTGCTGTTATGGAAGCGTTCTCGACGAAGTAATTTTGCTAAGTCCGTGTCTCGCAAGCCGTTAATAAAGCGATCTACCGTGAAGGGATCTCTGTAATTTTCTGGCATTTCTGGGTAAGCTAAATACATCAGCCTCCTAATATCTGCTTCATACTCTTGCAATGATTCTCCTGGTCTTTGCTGACGAATATTAAATTCTGACCAATGTAAATTTCGCAAGTGTTCGTCTCCATACCTTCTTTCTAACGCTGCCACTAAAGCGTTATAATTCTGTTTTTGTTCGACTGGAATGGACCGTAAAAGTCCCAGAGCAGGTTCTCGTAGAGCTACTAACAATGCTCTAGCTTTTTCCTCATCATCCCAACCATTTGCAGCAGCGGCAGCTTTAAACTGTTGTTTGTAAGTAGACCAGGAAGACGTACCATCGAAATTTGGAGGCTTAATGTTTTGGTTGGAATTTACAACACATCCCTGAGCTTTCATTTTGTTGTGTTCTTTTTGGAGCTGTATAAGCTGTTTTGACACGTCCTGGAATTTTTCATCCATGGTTTGAAAAATTTCTTCCCTAACATTCTGTACCTTTTCTTCAACATTATGTACCTTTTCTTCTACATTCTGCAATTTATTTTGTACCTTTTGTTCCACACTATGCATTCTTTGAGTTATTTCTTCCTTAAGATCTTCGGTTGCAGTCTTAAACTCTTCTCTCAGCTGTTCGGAGTTGCTCTTTATTTGGTCAAAGTTTTCCTGCATGTCGTTCTGATTTTGTTCCATGGTCTGTCTTATATCGTTCTGGTTTTGAGCCATTTGAGCTGCGAGAGCCTGCATCATTTTAGTTAGATCTTCCATCTTTGCCGATCCTTGTCTAGTAAGCATCAACTTCCTGATAAATCACTTAAAACGTCTATTTTAGGGCTATAAAGCGAATGTCGAAGTCGGTTTTTCAATATCTCTTCCAATTCTTAAATGGAACCTAATGGAATGTTCTGGAATATACTGGTAAATGCTACTCTTTCTGCTACTAGGCAAATGTAGAAGTCACTTTTTGATTATCTCTTTTGGTTCTCGAATAGACCGTCGTAGAATGTTATGGAATATTCTAGAAATAATTTCTAATTCTTACTTTTAAAATAACTAAGCTACTGTCGAAGTCGGTATTTGTATATCTCTTCTAGTTTTTGAATAGAACGTCGTAGAATGTTATGGAATCTTCTAGAAATTCTTTCTAATTCTTACTTTTGAAATAACTAAACTAATGTCGAAATCGGTATTTGTATATCTCTTCTAGTTTTTGAATAGAACGTCGTAGAATGTTATGGAATCTTCTAGAAATTCCTTTTTAGTTCTTACTTTTGAAATTGCTAAGCTAATGTCGAAGTCTCTTTTTGGATATTTCTTCTGGTTTTCGAATAGAGCGTCGTAGAAAGTGATGGAATGTTCTAGAAATTCTTTCTGATTCTTACTTTTAAAATTACTAATCTAATGTAGAAGTCGGTATTTGTATATCTCTTCTAGTTTTTGAATAGAACGTCGTAGAATGTTAGAGAATATTCTAGAAAATCTCTCTAATTATCAATTTTTGGACTGTAAAGTTAATGTCGAAGTCGGTTCTTAAATATCTCTTTTAGTTTTTGAATAAAACAATATCGAACTTCTTCGAATATTCTGGAAAAAAATCACTTACTGTTTTTCTGTCCAATTGTCCTATCCGGTGGTAATATGTAAGGGTAGTCTTTGCACTATTCAGTTCCGAATATTCTGGCAAAATCACTTACTGTTATTCTTTTTAATTGTCCTAGCCGGTGGTACTGTGTAAGGATAGTCTTTGCACTATTTATTTCTTTTAATTTCACTTCTGACACCAATTGTTAGGGGTTCACAACGACAAATTAAAACTCGCAATTGTTGAAAACGATACGTCAATTTATTTCCACAAATTATGTACAAAAACACGCACTTAAACTTACTAATAACTTGCTAATAATTCACTACTATAATCGGTCTATTAACTTCGTGTTAATATCTCACGACCACTACAGTACGTTATCTGTGACTGACTGACTGATGTATGACGTACGGCCTTATATATGAGGGCTGCCTACTATTCGAGAACCCTTCCATCCTTGTTCGATTCGGAATCATTCCAGCCCTTTTCTAGACTTTCGCATACCAGTTTGTCACAGATAACGCAACTAAAACCTAGATTAAGAATACAACCATAAAATACGTCAACCTAATACTACACTAAACCTAAATAAATTCTAACTATAAAATTTAAATACTTAAATTTGTAACAATATAAAAAGAAAACATATAAAAAATCAGACATTAAGGATTATAGACACTATAGCCCTGTAGCTTGGTAATATGTAGTTTTCACCGTAAAAGTTAACTTGATATTTTATCTCTTTCCTTTAAATAACCTTAAAATCTCCAAAAGTGCCAAATCAGAATTACACTGTTTGTTCTAGTTCTATATTCATAAGAAATATCTTATATTCACCCTAATTATCCGAAAGTCCTGGATACCACAAATTAAAATGGCTGGATATTGAAAAATGTTGCACAAACAGAACAAGTTGTATTTACTCAAAAATCGCAAAGTCTAAATATTACAGATCACTTAACTTTTCTTGAAGTTTAACTTTCTAATCGTTTATTTCTGAATCCAACTCTAAGCTATCTAATTCTGAAATGTCAAATAAAAATTCATGATCTGACTCAACACTACTGGATTGGCTGTTATTTTCAAGTAAACCTGATTTAGATAAATATTCATCGGGTGATTGTAAAAAATTTCTTACATCTTCTACCTGAAGCGTATTACTTCATTTCAGTTTGGATTTTCGTGACATAAGTTGAGATTAACGGATCTGAAGTGTCCATTGCCCTATTGAAAATGTCTGTTAAATTATTTATTCTACTACTTTTTCGGGCATGGTATTCCCGATCATGCTTGTAGATCTTGTTTCTCGTTTCTGAGGCTTCCTCTCCCAAAAACCCAGCTAGTAATAAACAATTCTGAAAAATCTGCTTGCTGTGAATAAGCACCTTGTGTACACTAGCTGGCATTGGAAACCAAGGATAAGTTTTCATGAAAATATTAGCAGTTTCAAAGCAGTAGTTAGTTTGTCAAATTTAAAGGCAATTAGCAACACAGGAAACTAATATTACACAAAAATGGTCTTGATTTTTAATGCAGAGTTCATCTAAAAGTAAAAAAAAACTCCTTTGTTGCAAATAGTTGCAAACGGTATATAACAGCTTTTTAGCTTAAACTCTAAAGAATATTATTACATATCGGCCTGATCGGATCCTCGCGGATCTCATTTTGTAATTGAACCTAACCAAACAATTTTATTTATTTTGCCAGATTTCTGCTATATATTGATTTAAAACCAGCAAATAAAAAATATGTAAGCTTCTAAGAACAAAAGGTATATAATTAATCAATCTTACCTTCGTTCTCCATGGGTAATAAAAAAAATCACTTTTAAATTAATATCTTTGGTACAGCGCCTTTTGAAATATCAGTAAATATTTAAAGAAAAAACAAAAGAATACTTTATTCGACGTATAAGCTGACTTTGCGCTGTCATCAAGCACAGCCTACTTAGATTTCAAATGTTATTATTACAAATATTGATGACTTGGTCATTTAAAATATTTTTGGTGGTAATTTTATAACTAAAAGGTAAACCTATTTTTTTCCTATATTGGCCAAAATTTGGATTTTTTATCCTATAGTGCGTCGTGTGAGCGTAAGACCATAAGGTCACTAACAACTTTAAATTCTTAAATGAGAAGGGGAGTCATGTGTTTAAAAGGTATTTTGATTCTCTAATCAAAAAAATTAAAATTTATAAAATCGTTCAATACTCACGGAGTTGTGTGTGTTTATGTTTATAGTGTTTACAACTCCTCTTAGTCTTCAGCAGTTTCAGATATTGAATTGAAGTAAAACCTATAATTAATGGTAACATTGCAGTTACTTTTTAGAATACCCCTTGTTGGTGCAAGAATTATTTGCCAGCTTTTGGCTACTTTTATATTTTAATATTATTTTTCATTTCAAATTTCGCGGGGTATATGCATATGACTTATCCCCGCACCGAGACACGCGCAAGTCTGCGCGAGGAGTCGCAATCGGGAAACCGACAAGAAGCACAAAAAACGCCGTGAGTGCTACAATTTTCCCGTTTTTCCTATCTTCCAAGCGACCAAAACGACTGCAACTAGATGAAAACTAAGGTAGGTGCACTTTAAATATTTTATATGCATCGTTTTTACTGATTTCCTTTCAATAAACTTTACAATTATGTTTTTCAATTTCTTATCTCAAAATTTTGGGTATTTCTTGAATGAGTGGTGTAAGTGGTGAACCAGCCAACCTAAACTCAACCCAACTTACGTTTGCACCCTCATTGGATGGTCCTTCTAACCCGTTCCTTTCAATTTACATTTTCAGCAGTTATCCTGTAACTTTCCTAACTTACAAATTTCCAAAATTTTCCGTTTTCGGCGAGATTTTTCGTATTTTCTTAAGTCACGTGTGTTAAAAATATCAACCCGGGTGAGTTATATATCGAAGATCGAATATACCTGGGGGTCGATTTTTGTCAATTAGACCTCCGATCGTTTTTAGCCAGCTAAAATTTTTAGCCATCTAAAATTGGGCTGCATTGAGTTCAACTAGAACTGGCAAAATATCGTGTAAGGTTTCTGCTCAATATTTTGAACCAAAAAGGCAAAACAACCTTAGATATTAGTAAACACAACATTCTAGAGCTAATTTTCTTACGAATTTCATTTTATGAAGGAAACAAAAACAGTTTTCCGACACGAATTGTACGCCGAATTTATTTCTCAGTGTTCATACAAATCAGTGATCGCGAGCCGCAGTGTTGTCAGTGCAGCTTGGTAGAATTCTTTCAGTTATTTCAGAAAATCGAGTTCGCCGTGATTTTTGTGACACTTACTTTGACAGACAAGTATGAAGGAATTTCACAATAAACAGAATTTTTTTAAAATTATATTACTAGTTCTAAAAAAATGATAAGTTGATTTCTCACACGTGCGGATATGGTGTTCTGTAAGACGGATCACTATTCCAGAGAGGGGCTCAATTTCTTTTAAATACGCCCCTCACAAAAGACAAGAAGATTTGGATAGCAGACTTGGATAACCTGTCTGTGGTTCTACACGGTCTCGAAGCCTCACCTATAAAATCGCCTGATGATATAAGAAGAGAAACATAGTATATAATGTTTTCCATCCCAGAGACGGGCTCCATTTCTTGTAAATATTTCCCTCACAAAAGACGAGAAGATATGGATAGTTCTGCATAGTCTCGAAGCCCCACTTATAAAATCTCCTGATGATATATGAAAAGAAAGATACCTACCTATAGTTAGTATACAAAGTTAAAATCATCATATAAATTCAAAATAATGGATATGTATAGCAGGCTTAGGGAACATCCTTAAATTATGTAACACAACAATTCAGGATTTTTAATCTCCCCTCGTAACGCATTTTCAAAAAAAAAAACACATTAAAAAAACTTTGTGTGTAACGCAAAGCCAAACCCCCCTCCCTTGAGTGTTGCATAATTTATTTTATTTATTCATTTCGACGGCAGAGCCATTTTACAAAAATTACAGAAAAAACACTATAGTAGAAAAACCAAGATGGTCACAAATAACAAAAACAAAAAAAACAAAACAAATTATAAAATTTAAAAATTGGTAAACTAGTAGATGTGTAAAATTTTAAAATTAACAGTATTACTATATAACTAGACTTAATTACTTAATGATTTCAGTCTTGTTTTAAAGGTATGAAGACTGCACGAAAAAGGGTCAAGACAATGTGTATTATAAAATCTTAATGTGCGAGTAACCGGGGAGAAAAATCCATAGTTAGCATGATGATATGGAATACGAAACATTGGTGAATTGGCCCTTCGTTGGTTGGTGTTGAAATATATTAATTGAAGAATCGAAGGACAGTAAAATAAACCATTTAAAATTTTGTAAAGAGTCAAGACATCAATACATGTCCTTCTAGTCTCCAAGCTTTCAATGTTGAATGTTTCAGCCACAATGTTATAGTTTATACAAAAATCATTGTAAATATTTATGTTTGCTCTAAATGCCAAAGACCTTAAAAATGTTTTCTGTACAGATTCCAAATTATCAATATGACATTTATAATATGGGGACCACACTATAGATGCATATTCCAACACAGAGCGCACAAGAGAGCAGTAAAGAAGCCTGAAACATTGTGGTGATAAGTGTGCACTATTACGCGTGATGAAGCCAAGGTTTCGCATAGCCCTATTTTTAACATCCTCAAAATGAGAGACAAAGGTTAACTTTGTATCAAAAATAACCCCTAAATCTTTTATAGAAGTCACATTTTTTAATGGTAAATTGTTAATAGAATACTGGTTTTGTATTTGATTGTTCCCACGACCAAAAGAAATGGACATACATTTTTTAACATTAAGCTCCAAACCATTATCATTACACCATCCTACAACACTATTAAGATCACTCTGAAGCAACTGTGCATCGAGGTACGACTCAATCATTTTATACAGCTTAAAATCGTCCGCAAACGCCAAATGATCAGAATGAACAATCACATCTCCAAGATCCAAAATAAATAAATTAAAAAAAACGGGACCAATGTGCGATCCCTGTGGAACACCAGAGTGCACAAAAATATTATTGGAGATATAGTTGCTCATCCTAACCTGTTGGGTCCGCCCCGTCAAAAAGCTATGACAAAAATCACTCAGAGTCGCACCAAGTCCCATCGCCCTGAGCTTGGCAACAATGTGCGTGTGACTTACCCTGTCGAACGCCTTCGAAAAGTCCGTGTATATGCTGTCCACCTGCACAGACCTCTCAAAGGCAGCTAACAGGTCCTTCTGGTAGGTAAGCAAGTTGGTCACTGTTGATCTACCCTGAGTAAACCCATGCTGCTGATCGCTGAGAACACTCTTGCAGTGCCAAGTAAAGTGTTTACAAAAAAGTTTGTCTAGTAACTTTGGGATCACAGACTGAATACTAATTCCACGATAATTCATGACATCAACCTTGTCACCAGACTTATAAATTGGTGTTAAAAAACTAATTTTCCAATAATCAGGAAAAGTCCCACTGGATAAAGACAGATTGAATAAATGATGAAGAGGTTTACTCAGAGCGAACACACATTTTTGTAGAAAAATGGATGGAACACCATCCGGACCATGGGAGAACTTGGTTTGGAGACTTAGTATGCCTTCAAATATCTCGGATATTGAAAGATTAATTGAACTTAGGTCAAAATTAAATTTAAAGGAATAGTTGGGTACTTCACCTTGATGTTCTTGATATATTGAGGAAAATTGCTTTGCAAATAAGTTGACAATGTCCTGACCATTATCTGCAGTCTCATTGTTAAGGTACATAGAACTGGGGTATGCACTCGATTTTCTCAGATTATTTACATGTTTCCAGAATAAACGTGGATTTTGTGCAACATCCTGATTAACTTTCTCTAAATAAGATTCATAACAACCATTACGCAGGATTTTGCATTTGTCACGCAGTTCTGAAAACCTCAAAAAATCGACATTGTTGCCAGATCCTTTGAATTTACAATGTGCCTTTTTTTTCTGGATAATCAGTTGCTGTAATTCACGACTAAACCATGATGGAAAGTTAGTAGATTTATATCGTTTTACTGGCACAAATATTTCAAAAGCAGAATAAATAGTACTATAAAAATAATCAACACATTCATTTATATCAGTTGAATCGAGTGCAGACTCCCAAGGAATACTAGATAAGTAATCATTAATTGCGGCAAAATCACAGTTTTTAAAATCATAGTAAAAAATATCGTACTTAAGACCCACATCACAGTTAACAGAAAAGCAAATTTCATAGGCAGGGTGGCGCTGTGTAACATTAGAAAGGTTTTCTAGTGCATAAGAGATTTTGCAGTCAGGTACACTTGAAAAAATAAGGTCTAAAAAATCACCAAAGGCATTAGGAATATGATTAACCTGTTTTAGGTTAAAATAATTACAGCAAGCACACAGCAGATTAGCTGATGTGATTGACTCAACACTTTCGACACAAAGACCACTCTCCGAATTAACCCACACTACCCTAGGCAAATTAAAATCCCCACAAATAATAATATTGCAATTTAGGTATCCAGAGAGTGTATCAGGTATTGAGGATGAAAACTCTTCATAGACCGAGATAGGAGAGGCTGGAGGAATATACACTGCACCAAAAATAAACTGTTTATTACCGTAGGCAACATTCACAAAAACATGCTCCAAGGTGGAATCACTTATATGTATAACATGAGCCTTAATGTTCCTACGAATGGCTATTAGAGTACCCCCTCCCCTTGTTTTACCGGTCTTAGACTTACTCCGATCTTGACGAAAAACAATAAAATCATTAAAACCCAATTCATTGTCAGAGTAGTCTTCATTCAGCCACGACTCAATGAGAATTATTACATCATAACTACAACTATTAACTTCATTCCGCAACTCATTTAGCTTAGTGCGCACCCCACCAACATTTTGATAGTAAATTTTTAGTTTTTTGGATTAGATTTACTTTTGTTTTTCTGTTGAACGACTTTAGGAACTCCTTTAAAATACTGTATATGCAGGTTTTGTTCATTCTTTGACCTTTCTTCCAACTCCTCATGTGCCTTTTTAACCTGAAAACGCTGCAATTTTGTTAAGTCAGCTCTAATTTGGATATTGGTGTTAGTTAGCAGTGGCCGGTTTTTGAGAACACATGATGCTAATAAATTATCAAATAAAATGATTTTGAGCGGTCTGGGACCCCTAGTATTGCTTTGACCCAACCTAAAAGCTTTGAAATGATTGCATGTAACTCCTATTTTCAAGAAAACCTCTGAAATTATTTTTCTATCATGCTCAATTCTTATTTTTGAGTCATCAGATGTGCTTTCGGGTGTGTTATAAAAGAGCACATTTTTCGACCTATTTGCCCTGTCCTGCATTTCGCTATAGATTTCAGTTTGAGTATCTCCTTCTATACGGGTGGGAGAGGGTAGGTTAGTATTACCACTTACCCTATGGGATTTAAGGAGTTCCAGCTCATTTTTGAGTACTTGAACCTCAGATTGAAGGTCAGCCACACTAGCACTGGTTTCACACGATTTTAGCACCTTGATTTCTTTTAAAAGGCATGTTAACTTGTTGTTTTGTTCATTTATTGAATTAAAAATATTCAAGATTATTAAAACAATATCAGACATTTCAATGTCTTGTTTATTTACCAACCGATCTTGAATTTTTTGACCCAATTTTGAGAAATCAGCTGTTTCAGTCAGCGACTCGAACTGAAGTTGGCTGCAACTAGACGCCTTAAGGTGGCTTCCCACATTTGACGACAAGCCCGTGACTGAGTGCGACGCACGTACATCCGCATTGGTTTGTCTCGTAGACGGCTGTTTGTGAACGCTATCTATGCCTTCGACAACTTCGCTGGGCTGTTGCTTGGTGCAGCTTGATCGGTTGACCTTCTCCAACTCACTCAGATCATCCGTAACAGGTGACAAAGATGCCCGACACCTTACCTTAGCTGCTTCACATTTATCGCAAATCCAGCTTTGGGAACCAGTTTTACGTGCAGTAGCTACTAATTTATTAAAATTAGTAACACTTAGGCCTGTACAACCTCTGTGGAACCAAAAATTACACAAACTACACTCTATTGAGTTTGAATTTGACGCAAAAACACGACGACATTTATTGCACTTATCACTATCGGCCATCTTGGTAAATTTTTTAATTTAAGGATATAGGCCCTTATAAGGAATATAACTGGGTCAATTTTTTTGAGGGGCTTAAATCAAATTTGGTAATAAAACATTTAAATAATATTAGTGCTCTTTTTGATTATAATAGAAAAAAAAACTTTATGAATTTGAGTTAAAATAAGTTCTAATGAAAAATTATTTGAAATAATTTTTTTCTAAAACATTTTCCTTGAACAAAAATTTGTTTAAAAACAATTTCTTTAAATGGAAATTTGTTCGAACAAACTTCTTATCGAAGAAAATGTTTTTAAACAATTTTCTGTGTGAAAAAATTTTTATTGAATGATTATCCTTTTGAAGAAAATATTTTTTTTTATTAAAAAGTGAATTATTTATTTAGAATCTTAATAAGGTAGGCTTTATTTTTTTTTAATTTGTTTTTGGTGATTATAAAAATACTCTGCCAATATATATGGGTACCTATAAGCTCACACTAGGTACTATAGTTATAGTGTGAGCTAATATAACTGAAATATATTTTATTCAACTCCAGACTCAATTACCTTTCGTTTGATACCACACAACCCATGTTTTGACTTAAACTCTAATTTTTGAAATCTACCCCCACACTTTTTTTTTAAACTAAAATGTATTATGTTTAACTCCAGACTCAATTACCTTTCGTTTGAGATCACACACGACATATTTTCACTTAAACTCTAATTTTTGAAATTTACTCCCACCTTTTTTTTTTAAACTTAAATTTATTTTGTTTAACTACAGACTTATTACTTTTGGTATCACACACGCCATATACCCTTTTATTTATCTTGTGATCAGTGGATTTTGTTCATTTTTAAATGGGACCATCCCTACCCAAGTCCCACCTAAGGTACCAAATTTCATTAAAATTGGCCAAGCGGTTTTTGAGTTATGCACGTTGGTCGTTACAGACAGACGGCGCGACAAAAAACTTTCAAAATCATCTGAAACACAAAGATATATAAAATTTTTTGAAATCGGAGCAACTTTGTTTTTCTCGAAAAAATTAGGATCACCATAGCGCACACTACTATAGTATAGTAGTAGTGTGAGCTAAAATAATTTTTAAAATTAAGATTTTACAGTTTTTGTAATATTTGAGTAAAAATATGTTCAAATGGAAAATTCTTCGAAATCATTTTCCATGTATGGAAATTTCTCCAAAAACATTATTGATTTTGAAACTTCATAAGGTACTTTATTTTTTTAAATTAAAATAAGACTAGTGCTTTATTTAAAATCAACAACTTTGTGTTTTTGGTGATTATAGAAAAATAGTTTTTAAAATTAAGATTTTAAATTTTTTATTATTATTATAACATAGGGGCATGCTTGAAGCATTTTTTGACATTTAAGTAAAAATATGTACGTAGTAGTTATTTTTGCTAACCCTCATAGAAAAAAGTGGTTTGCAGAAATATCTTTAAAATTAATTTTATTGTGTAAATGAAAAATTGTACGAAATCATTTAGTCCTAAACATTTTCTTTGAATAGAAATTTGTTCAAAAACATTTTCAAGAAAATGTTATTAAATAATTATTCTTCTGTAAAACATCTACTCAAAATATGTAGCAGACACATAGATAGCTTTTCTTTCTGGGGGGATACTCCCATATAGAAAGTGCTGTGCTGTTATTCCATGATGGTGCATAATGTTTTGGACAGGGTGGGCACTGAATACAGAACATTTTAGTGGTGATGTGCCCAATTTTTGTCCAAGACACTAAAATTTCATGATAAAAACTTGTTCAAGGAGGGGGGAAATGTCCCCCAGTGCCCCCCCTTATCTATGTGCCTGGTACCTATTTCTCACAAACTATTATTAAACTGAACTTCACTTCATATATTGTTCAACTGTTTTTGTTTGTGGAAATGTAATCACTTTACGCACTTTTCTTATAAATAATATTATTTTTGATAATAATTAACAAATATTATTTGATAATACATTGTATTCTATTTCACATTCACATAGTTACATTACTATAACAGAATAAATCATATGAGAGATTTGGGTGGCATCTACTGGTCTTGTGCTGGTCTCGAAGGATGTTTATTTCTCTGCAACAAGTTTTTTATTTGGACCAACATAGCAGATGATAGGGATTGCTTGCAAGCTTGAGAATGTGTTTGTTGCCTTGTAGACACATAAGTAACCTGTAACAAAAAAAATCCTATATTAAAAACCAATAATTTTCCAGAATATGCAAATTTTCCAGCTCGAATTATTTTTGAAAACCCTGCCTTTAGAAATATTTTTGAAGTGAAAAAAAATATATTTTTTTGGCAAAGGGTGCCCACAGGGGCTTGTTAGCGAAATACTAGACAACACTAGACTAATACTTACGTTTGAACATGCCGCCCAACAGCTAAACAACCAAAACTATCGAACGTTGAACATAAATAATAAATTAGTTGACTATAAACATTAAATTCCTAACCCACTTTATAACACCAAGCTTATTTTTGTTGTGAAATGCAGTCTGACGGGGCTTAGATGAAGTAGCAACAAGCACAGTGGGCCAAATCAGATATCCAATGCTATTTTTCTTTTTAAAACTAGATATTACCAAAACCAAAATTTTTTGAAAGAATAAAATGAATGTATGTTTATACGCCAAGGAAGTAGTTTGGGGGAGGGAGGGTAAGCCCTCTAAGATCAAAATTTGCACCCTTTATACGAAATAAATATAATCTATCAGGGGCGCTGACCAAGTCCACAAATAACATGCGGACTAGGCCTTTCTGCTCTGTTTTTTCTAGAATTATAGTAACATAATTAAGTGACTCATTATAAAAAAATAAGCTACCCTAAAAAAATAAAACATTATTTTACTTTAATTGCTGTTTTTGTTGTTTATTAATAATATACAAATAGATTCCTACAAAAGGATAACTGCCTGTATTTTTATGGGAAAGGGTAAAGTAAGAGATTCCCCTCCCCTCATAACCAGCCCACTCACAACCAACCTACCATAATCTGCCCCCCGTCCGATATCATAAGGACTGAAGATTTTTATTTAATGATATGACATAACTTTTTAAAACTCACATTTGCATTTGGGAGGGAAATGTGTTCACGATCAGACATAACAGGTATTTTCCTAAATAAACCCGATCACGTTTTTATTTTCCATAAGTAAAGGCTCAACGAAATTTTTATGGTGAAATATAAAAGATAGATCAGAGTGTCCTCTTCTCATACAAAAAATGTTTTTAAAAAGAAGACAAAATTCTGTGCCGTTGTGGAACATGTATTCCAAAATAAGACAAGAGTTGCAACAATGTTTTAAGAAACTTGTAGGACTTAAATATGTATTTCAAACTTATATATGTAGTATATAGTTTTTTTTCTACTGAATTTCTAATTCAAATCGGATTATATACAATTTTTTATTTATACAATATGTTTCAAAATTCAATAAAATAATTTTAGTTTTTAGTTTCTTAAGTGATTGTTAGTCAAAAAGTTTATATAAACATAGACATACAAACGCTTAGTTTTCGAGATACAGGGTATTAAAATTTCATATATTTGTTTTTTGTGTATAGCTCGTGCAGTTTTTGAGATATGCCGCTCAAATTTAACACGTATAGTTAGCTGCTGTCAGTACACTATAAGACATGCCAAACGATGGTAAAAATCTACAAGGTTATACTTTTTCAGGGGTCATGTCAGTTTTTTCCTGGGATTTTTTTTAAGCCACTGTTAGATCTAAATCAAGAAATAAAATCCTTGTTTCGTTTGCAAACTTTTTGTCTTTTGCAATTTTTTCGCATCTCTAACCGTTAAAAAAAACCCTTTTGCACCAAAGACTGCTATTATCAAAATAAAAAATGCTTCGGTATAGCATGGCGACTATATCAAAATAAATAAAAAATATTATCTCGAAAACTAGCGACCTTTGTTTATATGAACTTTTTGTCTTAAAATCACTCAAGAAATTTAACATTAAAATTATGTTATTGAATTTTGAAACACCCTATATATGGGCCTAAGTGGAAGAGCCTGCTAAACAAACTAGCAGGCAGCGCGAACTCTGACCTTTGCCACACATCCTAGTTTTAGATATACGAAGCATATGTATTTATATATTTTTTTTGGTGACAATACAAACATTAATTATTAATTATTATTAAACTTAAAATATGATATCTGTCGCTTTGTGGTTAACCGACTTTCTCTCAGAAATATAACATCATATTCCTTATCCTTTTTTAGAATACTTCAGTTATGTAGTACCTAATTGTTTTTCGTTTTTCTAGTAATAGCAGCCGTAAATTTAATTAAATTAAATAACCATTAGAATATATAATCCAATTATTGAACCAATATGCTATCTGAAGAAGGTGGAACATATAATCAACAATGCCAAATTAATTTCAGCAGCAAGTTTCAAACATAACCTACTGCTTTATATTTAAAAAGTTTAAAAACTTATAACAGTTAGTTTTTCTATTATTAGTTTTAAAAGGAAAACTGGGATTTGTAATATTAAATTGAACATGCGACAAAATATTACCTAATTTTTAATAAAAAAATTGACAGATCTAACATAGTTTACAAAAAACTGTACGTGTAACCCTACTATATACTATAAGAAAAACATCGATTTGGATGCGGTAATCTTCAGGTAATACGCTTTGTCTGATTGTGAAACATTTTCAATCAGTATTTTTCCGAAAACTTTTTGGTCTGTTCAATTTTTCCTGTAATTTATTTTTTCTAATAATTATTTTTGAAGCGAAATTTTTTTTCTAATAGTGCTTAATTTTTCTAAAATTTTTGTACGCGGTGAAATTTTTTTCATTGAATATTTTCTGTCATGTGCACAATAAGGTTAATGGGTGGGAGGGTAGAAGAAAAAAATTTATTATTTTTTGTATTTTTTTGCAATACATACTTATTTTAGGTACTAGCAGGTAATCTAATCTAGCCTACCTATACTCTATCACACTCGTCCCCCTTGTATGAGTTTCCTTATATCTTCCATTACTTAAATCTTTTTCCGATCTAAAAATTAAACCTAATAAATGAACGGACAAGTCGCTTCCCTCGGTGGCGCAATAGTCTAAGGTACTAATTGTAGGCTAGGCTACAAATTTCCGCACTTTTTTTGAATTGGTTCGGTTAGGTTTATGACTTTTGACCTAATTACTCGATTAAACAAGTGTTTACTACGAGTATTTTAGACATTATTTCATACATATTAAAGATGACCAAGATTTTTTAAAAGTATTAGTAAACATAAATACTATTTTTCAAATTAGATCAAATTTTTATTATTTTTCCGTACAAATTGTACATAAAGAATGGCGGTTAAGAAATAACTGTACTAAAACATTAATTAAAAAGTGATTTAATTAGTTATTTAAAAAAAACTTTAATTAATTTCACGTTTGAATTTTCACAATTATAACAATATAACCATCAAAATGTAGTTATTTTTATTTTATATTTGGATATATTGGGAGTTTGACTTTTAAGCAGTGATTAAATTTAAAATTAAACCGATTTTAAAGGAAAAAAACAATTATACCCACATCCCGGCCTAAGCTATCAGGAGTAAAATATAAATAATCTAAAAATGCGGAATTATTTTAAAAAAAAGTATCGTTTTATAAATCCAAGTATGTGACATTCTCTTTAAATTAGTAGTTTTGTAACCGTGTAACCAAATTAAATATAAATATTCCGTCAGTTTAAACAAATAAGTTGTATAGTTTTAGCGTATAGTAGCCATCTTGAATTTTAAAAAAGCCCTATTATTCTTTATTTGCATTTAAAGCTTTAAGGAAGGTATCGGTTTCTTATTCCAATTGATTAATAACTAACCTACCAAAATAACAATAGCCGGCTTCGCTGGTTAGGCCTGACTTGCACGTGTCATAGCGTAAAAAAATCGTCTTAACAAGGGAGAATTCTTTATAAAACATGTATACCAAATTTCATTAAAATTGGTTAAGTAGTATCTGAAATAAGCGATAAAAAACCCTGTACCTTTTGTATTGATGTACTGATGTAAGCGCAGTTTTTTAACTGAAAGAAAATATATAAATACCTCTCAGCTTTTAATTGTCTGCTATCTTTATTTTATATTTACGATCATTTTTGTTTAGTTGGATTTAAAAGCTTATTTACTTTACATATATTTTAAATCGGTACCTAGTGAAATATTTAGCTGCATTTTAAATATGAAATGTTTTTATAGGTCACCCGGTACATCGGTAGCTAAAATTTTGAGGATTTACTACCCCTTAATCTTGTAATACAAAACTGCTAAATTATAACAATTATTCCCACTGTGCGACGACCCTCCACGCGATTCATCGCCACTGCCAAGGGGTGCTGTGGAGTCTATACCGGCGGCGTTGCCGGGCTTCAGGTTAAATCTTGTGGCTAAAATTTTTTAGTAGGCCAAAACGATCGGAAAGCTAATTGAAAAAATCGGCCCCCTGGGACCCAATTCTTGAAATAAATCCGTATACGGATTCGGCGAAACGTATACGGATAATCACCATTCGAATTCTTGAAAGCTCGTATACGAGTTTTTTGTTCGGAAATAGAGTCGAGTGGTAAAGTCCACTCGAATCTCAATTTCCGTATACGAATCTGAGTGATCTAACCTAACATTTTTGTTTACTTTAATATATTTTTTGGTGTTTGCTTAATTTTTCTTTAATTAAAAAAAACTGGGAGGTCTTCTGAAAAAAGACGCGATTTGGCAATAAAAGGGCTTGAGGACGCAAAGAGGTGGAAGGGGACCTCTTGTGACACTCAGTTTTTTTAATTTCTTTTTTTCTTGGAAATGCCTTACGACGGGGGGGAGAGTGAAAAATCCTGAATTTTTGCGTTAATAATTTATGAATGAACAGCTCTAAAAAAGAAAATTAATTAAAAAAATTACAACTTTGTAACACATTTTCAAGAAAAAATATATAAAAGGAGCGTTTCGGGAGGGACGGGTGTATGCCCGCAGTTAGAAAAACGATAACTGCAGTGGACTGTATATATTTTATTAAATGAAAGCGCGAACAAACATAAATATATTGATACGAAATCACGAAATAATTAAGGTCCATAGGTTAATTGCTGTTACCACACAACGGAAATCAGAAACAAAGTACTCACTAGTTTGCAGCCAATTTCTCCAAGTTCCAGGGGCCCCTTTCCGGATCTAATGATGGCACCACGTAGCTGAAGAGCTGAAGTTTCTAGTTCTATGCTTCAGTACACCAAAATCGAGCACTTTCAAGTGTAGAAATTTGTAATAGTTGAAGAACGTAATTAACACGCCATTTTTCTCGAGGCGGTAGAAAGGATCTCTCTGATTCTTGGTGCGCATGTCAAAATGCGCGAAAATGTACTCTGTCCGTCATCCAATTGTGTGGTTTTAAAAAGTAAAACAACCGCGAAATTTAGCGGGAGCTAACATAACTGCCCTCCAAAACACACAATTTTAGAATATCAACCGAACAGATATAGATATAAGAAAAAATGATCGACCGATAAATATAAATGAATGAAAAACTGAAAAGTAGCGTAAGTTTATTTAGACATAACGAAAACCCGAAAAAGGCAAAACAAACAAACAAAAATTCAAAAAAAATAAAAATAAAGAAAAACCTATTGTAATACCCGGTAATAGGTAGAAAAATGAAAATTAGTTTTAATTCGGCAAGAGGCAAAGTTTTACAACTGGCCGCTTGTAAACACCGGTAGCCGTTCGTACCGTCGCTACACGCACTTGACCGTCTCCGCCGGGATGCAATTCGAGAACCCGACCGACTGGCCATTTCAAAGATGACTGGGTGTGATCACTCGATATAATAACCAAATCATTTAATTTGATATTTGGGAACGAATCAGCCCACTTGTGTCGCTGTTGTAGCGTATGCAAATACTCTACAGAATACCTTTTCCAAAAATCATTATGTAGTTTTTGGATTAGTTGCCATCTCGAGAGCCGATTTAGGGGAACCTCGGACAAATCTGACTCCGGAATTTCTGAATTAAGGGGTTCAAGTGTCAAAAAATGCCCAGGGGTAAGAGGTTGAAGATCGTGTAGGTCTGAAGAGGCAGGAGATAAAGGGCGACTATTAAGTACAGCTTCTATGCGACATGTAAGGGTGGACATTTCCATGATGGACAACTTCTGGTCGCCGACAACTCGAACAAAGTGAGTTTTAAAACTTTTGACGCCAGCTTCTGCCAGGCCATTGAAATGTGATGCCAACGAATAGAAAGTCTGGTGGACGCCCTTCTTGCGTAATCAAGTAATTGGTTAAGAAACCCTATAAAATTACTGCCCTGATCTGACCAGCATTGCGTCACGCTTCCACGTCTGGAAATGAATCGATGGAATGCACCTACAAACCCTTCGGTGGACAGTTCCATGGTTAATTCCAAATGCACGCAATGTGTGGCCGTCCAGACAAACACACAGACATACGATTTGAAAGCTTTACAACTACGGTAACGATGAGGAATCACAAAGAAAGGTCCACAAAAGTCGATAGCTACACTCGAAAAAGGTTTAAGTTGATTGATTCGATGAACGGGAAGTGAACTCATTATGGGCGGTCTATAGGGTTTAGGGTTGATTCTAAAACATTGCAAGCACTTGGATATGGTTGTTTGAATTGCCCGTCTGGCAGATAATATCCAAAATTGCTGTAAAAGCAGATTATGTAATGTTTTAAACCCAGGATGAAGGTATTGTCGATGAGTGGACTCGATAAGAAGAGTAGTTAAACGGTGGTTACTCGAAAGTAAGACATAAGACAAAAGGTCGGATTTTTGTAATCTGCCACCGACTCTAATGATATTATTTTCATCAAGAAAAGGTGAAAGTTTTCGAAAAGGTTTCGGTATTGGTTTATCCTTAGATAATGCGGAAAAAAGTTCAGAAAAGCAAGAACCTTGAACGCGTTTGATAAGAAGGTATAACGCACTTTGCATCTCACCGATGGTAGGAAAAACAATATTTTTAAAAATAATTTTTTGGTCCGGTAGATTAGTAGGTTTTTGATAGGAATGGTTTTGAAAAAGGTTAACTATTCGAAGGACATAACAAATGATACGTTGAATTTTTGATATAGATGAATATTTGATAAGAAGCTGAATTAAGAAGTTAACGTCAATTATCGCATTGCATCAGACCTTTGGCTTTTCCTCCAGATTAATATCTCCGAAATCAATCGGCATTTTTGATTTATGAAAATCGGGCCATTCGTTTTCGGGAGACCACAAAAACGACGGTGCGTTCCACCACATGTCATGTGAAATGAGCTGTGAGGGGGTGGTTCCTCGAGACGCAATATCGGCTGCATTTAAAGCAGAAGGAATGTAGCGCCATGAGTTTGAGGGAATGATTTCTTGGATTCTACTGACTCGATTTCCAACAAAGGTTCATTCATCGCTGGCAACGATTAGGAGGGGATGAAAGCCAGTGCAATACGACTTGCGAATCGCAGAAAGTAACGATATTTGTAAAAGTTATTTTTCCCTCATAGCTAGATAAGACGAAATCAATTAATTCGCATAAAAGAAATGCGCCTAGGAGTTCAAGCCTAGCCAAAGTTTGACTTTATAGGCGCGACCCTAGATTGTGCAGATATGAGAGAAACAGATATATTGTTTTCCTCCTACACGAAAATATACGACGCCTGCGTAACCTCGAATTGAAGCGTCACAGAAGCCGATAATTTGACAGGTATTGGTTTTTGACAGTTTGATTTGTCGGGGTAATTGAAAATTTGAAAGAAGCGGGAATTCAGAACGAAGTTTGTTCCAAGAGTCGATGATAGAAGAATCTGGTTCTTCCTCCCAGCCTATTTTCGATATCCACAACTGTTGCAAAATAAATTTTGCTTGTAGCAACAAGGGACAAAGAAAACCTAAGGGATCGAAGATTGTTCCTATGATAGATAAAATAGAACGTTTAGTTGGGGGTTTGTCCTTCATTCGCCATTGATAAGAAAAAATATCGTTTTTTGGATGCCATTAAAGTCCTAAAACTTTGATAAAGTGTGGTTCATCCTTGTCAAAAGAGAGAGGCATTTGACGATCGGATTCTGGCAATGTTGCCAATAACTCAGGACAATTGCTTGCCCATTTTTTAAGTTCAAATCCTCCCGACTTCAACAAATCATTGAGTTCCGTCTGAAGGGAAAGGGCTTTAGAAAGCGAACGGCTAGCTCCCAAGATATCGTCGATGTAAATTGACGTTTTTAGAACAGTACTAGCTGTTGGTGCAAGCAATGAATTTCCTATTTTCATTTTCTTTTCCTTTTTTGCGAGTTTAAAATAATTTAAATTTTCGCGCTCTAAAATATGCATATGGGTTTTCACGGCATCGCACACGTGGAGGACAAGCAGCGCCACGATGAGTGCGCAAAGAACCACCGTCACAACAAGACACTAGAAAAATCACGTTCCCGAAAAAGTGAATTTGAGGTAAAAAACTGGACGTTTAAACGTCGACTGGAGCCGCAAGAGAGTCCGAGGTAGGTGCCTTTTCATATAAAATTCCATATGTATCGTAACTTTCCATTTCCAATCGTCAATACCGACAATTATTTTTAAATGTGCTAGTAAAGCCAAACCGGCGACCTGTCGAAGGAAATTCCATTAATTTTCAGTACTTGCATGCACATTTAATGGTCCTCTTCTCCAAATTAATAGTTTTCCAAACTACCTAGACTCCTGTGGTTCACCAATTTCCTACAAAAATTCCAAATTTCCATATATTTTCAAAATTTCATTTCCAAAAGTGAGTCGGCTTATCGGTAATCACGCCATTGATTCACACCGGTTGGACATATTTTCCTAAAAGTTGACCGAAGTTTTCATTACGTTTCAAAAATAGCTATAGCCAATGCACATATTTCGTATAGTTTACTAGTTCATCAAAGAAAGTTGATCGCTTTATTCATTACATTTTCAGTAAAAGTGGCGTCAATACGCCGAAAGTGAAATTTTAAGGCGGTTCTTCCATCTACTTTTCTTTAATTATCGATTTTACAGGTGTCGCGTTAACGCGCAGGTGCAAGTGTCGCCGTCACCAGGGTCATACCGCTTCGAATACCGATTTTCTTAAAAAAACTTTCAACAGGACCGCTAGTCGTATGCACAGAGTGTGCGACTTGGAATCGAGAGGTGCGGGGTTCAATCCTTGGTGAGACATAAAAGTTTTTTTTAAAGGATATGTTCAAATAATAACATACAGACAAACTTACAAACATTTCATTTCAAAATTTTCGAAAAAAGTTAATAAAATTAAAATAATAAAATTGTTTAATTTTTGCTAAAATTCGGGTTATATTTTAAGCTATATTTTAAGCAATTTTTTGGGTAATTTTAAAAACAAATTAACTTTCAAAAACAAAAATGTCTACGCAAAAACAGAAAAAACTTTGCGACAAAAGGCTTTTGAGCTTCAACCAAATGGCGGAAGCTCACGAGGTAGCTTTGAAAGCGAACTCGGATACAGCGTTTCACTTTTTGTTTAAATCCAGATATGAAGACGTCGAAGAATGTCATGCTCAATTCTATAATTTTCATAACCAAATTATTGGCTCTCTCGAAGAGTTTAAACTTTCATTTGACGAGCAGGATAAAACTAGAAAAGACTTTGACAACCTTTATTATGAATGTAAGGGTATTTACTACGACCTTTTTAGGGCCAACCCTGTCAATTACGTAGGCAACCCTAACCAACAAAATATTGTTCAGAGGTCAAATACAAGATCATTTCCACAACCAAGGTTGCCAATTTTCGATGGTAATTATAAAAGCTGGCAACACTGGTTTGACTTATTTAAAGTCATGGTACACCAAAATTCTGATTTAAGTGATATAGAGAAATTTCAACATTTGCGGAGTTCTGTTCTGAATGAAGCCCTTTCTCTAGTAAAAACCATTCCCCTCGCAGATAGCAATTATCACATTGCGTATGAAACCTTAGTAAAGAGGTATCAAAATAAACGAATTATTGCTACTACCGCTTTGAATGCTATTAACTTTCTTTCAACTAAATCCAGTTCTGGGAAAGAATTACGTTCCATGTTGGATACATTTTCTGAGAATCTAGCCATCTTAAATGAGCTTGGTTTTCCTACAAAAGAATGGGACTTTCTTACTTTTAACATGATGCTCTCAAAACTTGAAGTCAAGATGAGGACTGATTTCGAACTTTACTATAGTAGAGAGAAAAACAATTCAGAAATTCCGTCCTACACTGATCTTTACACGTTTATAGAAAATCATTGCGTTGCGCTCGAATCTGTAGTGCAAATGCCCAGTTTTAGTAGGCAAAATCAAACCCCTAGACAACCTCAAACTACGCGTAATTCTCAACAGAACAGTTTTCAGAGAAACAGTTTTAATAATTTTAATTCACTTTCTGCTTTCAATACAACTATTTCAAATCAAAGTTCAAATTCAAGAAATCAACAAAATACTTTACAAAATAGCAATCAACGCAGCAACCCTCAAATACAAAATAATCAGAACAGAACTTTTAATCCAAAAATAAAATGTTACCTATGTTCTTCGAATCACGCATTATCGAAATGTATCGAATTTCAAAACAAAAGTCCACAGGAAAGGATGGGTTATGTTCGGCAGGTGAATCTATGTCAAAATTGCTTACATTTTGCTCACCAGACCGTGAATTGCCCCTCCTCCTACAACTGCTTTACGTGTGGAGCTAGGCACCACAGTCTTCTTCACGTTCCACAACCAGTAGCGCCCTCTGTGAGTGTTAATTCTTATCCTCCAGAGAACGTTAATATTCCACTTTCCAATTCCAATAGCACCCCTATGTCAGGAAGCCATTCCACAAACTGTCATGCGACAATGATTTCCAAAAATTCCACTTTTCTACTTTCTACCGTTGTAGCTGACATGTTAGACTCAAGGGGACATTACCAACCAGTTTGTATCTTACTCGATTCTGCCTCAGAGGCAAACTTTATTTCAGAAAAATGTCTAAATCGTTTAGGTCTTTCGAAACGCTTCTTTTCTACTTCTATTCAAGGCTTAAATCAAATGACATCTTCCAATACCAAAGGTAAGACGAAATGTCTTATCAAACCTCAAGGTCAAGCGGGACCTACCTTTGATTTTGAGGCTTTAGTACTTCCAAAACTTTGTACAGAGATTCCTTCTTGCGCTGTCGACTCGAGCAAGTGGAATCACATTCGCAATATCAAACTTTCTGATCAAAACTTCCATATACCAAGTTCCATTGATGTCCTAGTAGGTTGTGAACTTTTTCCGCATCTCTTACAAGAGGGAGTTATCCACGGAGAGCGTGGACAACCTAGTGCTTTTAATAGCATCTTTGGCTATGTGCTGATTGGTAAAGTTGAAACTTCAAAGCAACAAAATCCACAATCACTCATAAGCTGTTACACTTCCATCGAACCATCTCTGGATATCTGCCTAGAGCGCTTCTGGGAGATAGAGCAGGTTCCACCTAAGGTTCATCACAGTCCTGAGGATATTATGTGCGAAAAATTATTTTCACAATCAGTTTTTTCGTTCCATTACCTTTAGAACTTAGAACCCCAGTTGGGTGACACCTATCCAATCGCATTAAAACGTTTTAAGCTTCAGGAAGCTAGACTTCTCAAAGACTCAGCTAATTATCAAGCTTACAAAGATTTTATGCAAGATTATTTAGACACTGGTCACATGATACCTATTCCTACGCCTATATCTAAAGATGTCTTGGATAATTCCTACTTTATCCCTCATCACAGTGTCTGGAACACTGGGAAGATAAGAGTGGTCTTTGATGGGTCTCAACGTAGTCCCAGAGGTGTCTCACTCAACGAGACGTTGTGCGCAGGTCCTAAACTGCAAAATGATGTCCGTGAAATTCTACTTAATTTTCGAATTCATGCTGTAGCCTTTGTTACTGACATATGTTCCGACAGATTTTAATTATTCCTGAGCACACGCGTTATCAAAATATTCTATGGAGATTTTCTGAGGATGATCCTGTCCAAACCTACTCCTTAAGAACAGTTGTTTATGGACTTAAGTCATCACCTTACTTAGCTATTCGTACTATACAAGAACTAGCTAAACTTGAGTCTGAAAGGTATCCTAATGCTTCCAAGGTGCTTCTTAAAGACATTTACGTCGACGACGTGCTCACTGGGCAGGATTCTGTGGCCTCTGCCAAAGAACTTCAGTCGGAGTTAATCTCCCTGTTGCGCCTAGGAGGGTTTGAACTTAAAAAATGGGCGAGCAACAGTCCGGAACTTCTCTCCTCATTCTCAGAATCAGAAACACAAATGTCCATTCGTTTCGACAAATCCGAACCTAATTTTGTAAAAACATTAGGTCTCCAATGGAATCCTATCTCAGATTCGTTTACCTACTTGGTCGTACCAGAAGATAAACCATGCACCAAGCGAGGTATCTTATCTCAAATCATGAAAATTTTTGATCCCTTAGGTTTCTGTTCTCCCGTTTCTTAACTTGCTAAGCATCTCATGCAAGATCTGTGGAAGGAGAAGCTGGACTGGGATTCTCAACCTCCTCCGCATATCGTAAATGTTTGGAATCAATTTCGAACCGAACTTCCAAATCTTTCAAATATTCATTTACCTAGACGCCTTTCCATTGATCAACCACGTAGCATTGAACTTCACAGCTTTTCAGACGCCTCTATGATAGGTTACGCGGCTACGGTCTATTTCAGAATGGAGTCAGTTTCCGGAGAAATCCATACCTTTCTTGTAATGGCCAAATCTAGGGTCGCACCAGTGAAAACAGTCAGTCTTCCGCGACTGGAGCTTCTTGGTGCCACTTTACTTTGCGACCTAATTTCCTTTATTCAAAACACTTATTCAGATATTCTTAACTTCAACCAAATCTGTGCATGGTGTGATTCCCAAGTGGTTCTATGCTGGTTGGCGGCTTCACCTCACAGGTTTAAAACGTTTGTGGCAAACCGTATCTGTCACATTCAAGAAACCATTTCTCCTACGGCCTGGAAATATATTCCATCAGCGCTAAATCCAGCCGACTGTGCTAGCGCGGTCTTATGCCTAATCAACTTGTCAAACATGACTTGTATTGGGAAGGTCCTTGTTTTCTTAGGCTACCAAAAGAGAGCTGGCCTGATGATTTTCGCTGTCCATACCCTCCGGAAAATGAGGTTATTCTGGAAGAACGAAAATCAGTATTTCAAACATGCACAGTTGAACCACACATGCTTGATACTTTTCTTTCTCGTTACTCTTCCCTAGAGAAAATTCAACGCATAATTTCCTATATTTTTCGCCTTACCGAAAAGAAATCTAAATATCCTAACGAAAATATTACCGAAGTAGAACTTCAACATTCTCTTATTGTTCTCGTTCGGCATGTTCAACGTTCCATCTTTGCTGATCTCATTTCACGTTTGAATGACGCAAAGCTACTTCCTAAACAATTTCGTAAACTTTCACTTTTTCTAGATACACAAGGCTGCTTAAGAGTGGGGGGTCGATTACCACATTCTTCCAAACTCTCTTATTCAGCAAAACACCCTTTACTTTTACCACGTTCTCACCGTCTTACTCAACTTGTCATTGAGTACACTCACAAAAGGTACTGTCATCCCGGTCAAAAAACGTTGCATTACCTCTTGAGACAACAATTTTGGATTGTTTCCCCTCGCTATGCAATCGAGAGTATAACTTCTCATTGCATTTTATGCTATCGATTAAATCCTAAACCTTCCGTACAAATCATGGGCAACTTGCCTGCTCAACGCATCTCTCAAGTAAAGGCATTTTCACATGTTGCCATAGATTATTCTGGTCCCTTTCCAATTACAGAAAGTACCGAGGTGCAAAGGTATCCAAAGGTTATATTCTTGTCTTAGTCTGCTCCGCAACAAAGGCAGTTCACCTAGAACTTACCTCCGATATTTCCACCCCTACCTTTCTTGCGGCTTTTAAGAGATTTGTGGCAAGAAGAGGAAGAATCTCTGACATTTACTCAGATTGTGGTAGCGCGTTCTTGGGAGCTGATCGTTTACTCAAATAGTACTCCCAGGAAGCATGTCACAGTCTAAAAATTACCTGGCATTTTTCAAGTCCTGGTAGTCCGCACCTAAACGGACTAGCCGAGGCAGGAGTTAAATCCACCAAGGCAAATTTAAAACGTGTAATAGGTGAGCAACGGTTAACCTATGAAGAGTTTTTTACTTTTTTGTGTCAGGTCGAATCCATACTAAACAGCCGGCCTCTGTATGCCCAAAGTATGGATCCGAATGACTTTCTTCCACTGACCCCTGGTCATTTTCTTACCCTGGAACCGTTGAATTCCGTACCAGAACCCGATTTTTCTGATTCCAAGTTGAACACCCTGTCCCGCTGGCAGCTGGTGCAAAGGCTCCAGTCCGATTTTTGGAAACGCTGGAACTTGGAGTACCTAAACACCTTGCAACAGCGTTCTAAATGGACAGAGGCTTCTAACAATATTAAACTAAATACTTTAGTCGTGGTAAAAAATGAACAAAAACCGCCATTGCAATGGGCTGTTGGGCGAATTGTCGACGTACACCCTGGCTCAGACGGTCATATTCGTGTTGTGACCGTTAAAACAGCTACAGGAACATATCGTCGACCAGTAGTGAAACTATGTCCTTTGCCTATGCCCGACGCATAAGGCAAAATTTTCTTTTTCTTTCTTAATTTTTTCTAAGTATTTTTTTCTTTTCTTTTAATTTTAACTTACATGCATAATTTAATGCATATTTGGGTTAATGTTAAATTGTATCGTTTAATCGCTAATAGGCGAATATTATTTAATTTTTTTTCCTTTCCTTTTCTTAACTAAGTAAAAACACACGTGTTTTGGCGGCCGGAAAATGTTGGTGCAAGCAATGAATTTCCTATTTTCATTTTCTTTTCCTTTTTTGCGCGTTTAAAATAATTTAAATTTTCGCGCTCTAAAATATGCATATGGGTTTTCACGGCACCGCACACGTGGAGGACAAGCAGCGCCACGATGAGTGCGCAAAGAACCACCGTCACAACAAGACACTAGAAAAATCACGTTCCCGAAAAAGTGAATTTGAGGTGAAAAACTGGAAGTTTTTTCATATAAAATTCCATATGTATCGTAACTTTCCATTTCCAATCGTCCATACCGACAATTATTTTTAAATGTGCTTGTAAAGCCAAACCGGCGACCTGTCGAAGGAACTTCCATTATTTTTCAGTACTTGCATGCACACTAGCCATAGGAAAACGTTCCTTTTCTCTCACTGCCAGCTCATTTAATGTACGCATGGCTAGAAAAGGTGAGCATGTCATGCCAAAAGTGACAGTAGAAAGTTCCCACACTGAAAGTGGGTCCTGTGGAGAAAAGCTCCACAATATCCTTTGATAAGGACGGTGATAAGGATTGATAAGGACTTGATGGAACATCTGTTTGATATCAGCAATGTAGGCAATAGGACTAAGACGAAACGTAAGGAGTAAAGAAGCAATATCCTTTTGAAGTTTCGGTCCAGACAACCACGTATCATTGAGACTAATATTCTTTGGGGTGACTGCCGGAAAGTCCCAGACCACCCTTAATTTTGTACTTAAGCTTTCCGGCTTTAGTACGCAATGATGTGCCAAAAAACATGATACGTCGACTTTTGGTTGACTAGATAAAACTAGACTCATGTGATTAGAATCGATATAGTCTTGCATGAAACTAGAATAGGCAGTGTACAGATCAGGATTTTTAAGTAATCTGTTTTCTAGAGTAAAAATCTACGATAAGCTTGCGGATAAGTATTTCCTAGGTCAGGGTTATCTTTAAACGGAAGATCTACCATGAATCTACCGCTCGGTTGTCGTACGACACTCGCAGTAAAAATTGATTCCGCTTGTTTTTCTTCCTTTGATAAGATTTGTTTTTTAGGCAAATGTTCGATTTCCCAAAACCTAGGGATAATGACCTCCAAAGGAGGTGAATGACTCGTTAAAAAACAACTTGTTCGTTCCTTAAGACTACCTACTTCGTCCACTTTTCCCATGACGCCCCAGCCAAAGATGGTTTCAAGGGCTGAAGGTTGCCCTATTTGTCCAAGAACCCTGCCCTCCTTGAATATCTGTGCGAATAGCTCACAACCAATAACTAGGTCCACAGGTCTAGATTTGAAATAAGATGGGTCGGCAAGTTTAAGGTTTTCCAAGTGTTTCCACCATTAACGTATTAACCGGAGGAGACTAGGAAATAAACAAAAAAATCGGCCGTCTAGATAAACAATTTGTTTTAAAAAACGTTTGGTCCATAGAAAACTCTATTTTCTTTCTCTTTAAGAATCACCAAAATTATCCGATCTTTCCTTAACTTTTATTTCTTTTTTAAACCAATGCAACGGAAAAAGACGAAACTGTTCTTCTTACAAACCCTTACCAGATTAATTATACACCACCAAATATGGATATATAACAAGCGGTGATCACTTTAACTTGTGCTTCCAGCATTTATTTTGCTACTCCTTCGTTTTCCTTTATTAAACCAGTGCGAGAGAAAAAAACAAAACTATTCTCGATTACAGTCCCTCACTAAAACAAAGGAATTAGAAACATGCCGCAATCGTTTAGGCCCGCGTAAAGTATCTTATTTTGTTCCTCTTTTGTTAAACCGATGCGAGAAAAAGAGACAAAACTATTCTTGATTAGAAGGTAGTCCCTTTGGACCCATTAGTATTTTGTACAGGGTCAAATGCGGTGTTTCTGTCCTGTCTCTTTACGGTTCGGAATTGTTTTCGTGTTTTTTCTTAAAATATATTTTCGATCTGGACTCAAAATTAATCTTAAAAGACTTTAAAATGGTGTGGGAGTGTATTTTGTGCTAAAATCTCGACCATCTTAATCCAGAAGTTTCGTTTTACAAGTAAGTTAAATAACTTGTTTGACCTTTAAAACAAAACAAAGACCAGTGCCGTAGAAATCAATATAAAATCAGAAAAAAAATATTAGGCTATTATATAAATAATTATTTCTTTGTTAAAAGTATTTAAACATAAGTTTAGTTAAAAATGTACAGGGTGTCCCAAGTTTTTGGGTTTTGATACTTTTAACTGAACTACGAGCCTTGATTTTCAACAGATAATGTAAAAAAGGTATCTTATTAATATGGAAAGTAATTTTTTTACGTATACCTTTTTTATTTAACCGTTTTTTTTTGTGTAAACAGTTTTTTTAGATTTGGATCGAGGCAATTTTTTAGGTTGGGTTAGTCCTTTTTACCTACTCTGAATTTTTAAGGTTGTCTAACCTAAAATAAAATACACCAAGCTAAAAGCATCCTAGTCAAACATCTAAAAAGTGTAAAGACGAAGTCTCTACATGCAGATTTGTTTTTAACCCTATCAAATGTCAGCAAATTTTTATATTCAAAAAATTTAAAAACAATAAACTATAGTTACCTACTTATTATTTTTTAAATTGTTAAATAAAATCCATTTCTAAGGATGATTGTTAAAACTCAAAAATTGATTGCAATTTATTTAAAAACGAAAAGTAAATTTCGGCCCTGGTATCTAAATAACCCTACTTTTTAGATCATTTATAAAATATTTTTTGTTCCTTATTTTTAACTATAAACGAGACGATATAAATATATGTTTTTTTATTTAACTCATTTTAAATGTTAAATAAAAAAAGTTTTTCAAAATACTATCAGCTATTAAGTGATGTGTCAAAAAATAAAACTAAATAAAATTAATTTTTTAAACGAAAATGATATTTTGTTCAAATTGCATTGCAAAAATATTCTGTTTAAAAGACAATTTGATTTGACATTTTGTTCAAAAATTACTTTTTTAAATGACATTTTGTTCAAATGGCGTTTTGGTTGAAATCATCTTTTATAAAAACATTTTGTTCAAACATCCACCTGCTAAAAAAACTTTTGGTTTGTTGAAAAATTAGTTTTTCGAATGACATTTTGTCGAATGGGGTTTTCTTTCGAAAACATTTTTTTTAAAACATATTATTTTCGAATGACTTTTTTTTCAAACATTTTGTTTGAATGTCAATCTGATTTTAAACATTTTGTTAAAAAATATCTTTTCTACATGACATTTTGTTCGAAAGCAGTGGGTTTGTATGACATTTTCTTCACATGGCTGAAAGCATTGAGTTTAAATAATATAATGTTCAAATTTTTTAGTTTCAAAAATATTTTGTTCCAATGCCGATCTGATGGTACACTTTTTATGAAAATATCTTTTATATATTATATTTTTTTGAAAAATATTTTTTGTTCAATAACATTTTGTTCAACATTTTTAAATGAGAATCTGTTTAAAAATATGTTCAACTGTGTTTTTAAAACATTTTGTTCAAATGATAATCTGACCGAAACCATTTTGTTCGAAAACATCTTTTTTTGACATGACATTTTGTTCGAGTTGCATTTTTTTCGAAAACATTTTGTTTGAGAATCTGAAACTTTTTGTTCAAAAATTGCTTAAATTCATATGACATTTTGTTAAATTGTTTTGTTCAAAAATATATTTTTTGAATTTGGTTTGAAAGCAGTGTGATTGATTGGCATTTTTTTCGGAAACATTGTAATCGATATTATGTTCAAATGATCTCTTTTTTGAAAACATTTTTAATTTCTTGAAATAGATACGTTTGCGATCAATTGATTAGAGTTCAGTGTGGTTAGGTTAACAGGTTAGGATCAATTGATAAAGCTACCACCGATTGCGACCTCCCAAAAAGAGACACACAGGAGCTAGTTTTTCGAAGAGTTTTCTGTTTGAAGAAAATGTTTTTGAACCAAACGGTATTCAAACAAAATGTCATTCAAAAAAGATGTTTTTGAATAAATTGTTAAAAAAAAAATGTCAATTGAACAAAACATCATTCGAAAAAGATGTTTTTGAAAAAACTATAATAAAGCAATTACCACAGAACAGAAATTGATATGTTGCACTTTTTTCCAGTTTCTTTTCTAATGAAACTGCTGATGAAAACCGAGAGGGTAGTACGAGGGAATAAGTGTCACATTAACTTTTCTCAAAATAACTCGCTTTAAAAAAGAGTTGTTTCTTAGGTACATATTTTTTGTATGTTTTTGTAGACACACCTTTAATCTTACTAAAAGGGACAAAACCACCGTCGTAGGAGGCAGTAAATACAAATATATTTGCAAGAAATTTTAAATTCAGGGAAAATTGAAAAATGTAGAGTAGCATAACCAAAAAAACTATTTTAGTTCTGGCCATGGTTACTATCCTAATTAAAACAAATGGGTAAAAGTAACCCCACTAATGGGGTGCATCTTAATAAATCCCCAAAGTAAGCAAATTGTCTCTCCATCAAAGCAATAAATCAAGGGCTTTTTCAAAAAAAGTCCAAAATATCCTTATCCAAATAGAGCTCTGTTACTTTTTTACAATATTACTACCAATTTTTCATAAAAAAAGGAACTAAAATTATATTTACTTTTTTATATACAAAAGAAAAGTAGGCACTACACATATTATCTAGCTTTAAAATTGTAATAACGGGGGTGATCTAATTGTCGCTAGGAAAAAGAGAACCTTTAATACTGTTTTCGGCTGCTGGAGACGACTTCACAATTCTCGGTGAGTGCCCCGGTTCGAAAATCAAGTGGGCTCTCAAGTTTTTATTAGAGCCTGACTCCTATTTTTAATGTTCGACTTCTGTATTTGAGAACATAATCTCTGTTCGTGCAACTTTAATTTTAAATTCAAATTTTGCGCCAAATTCCCGTATTCGGAAAACCCACACAATTTCAATTTGATTGGCACAAGCAAAACGCCAGCGCCATCTACGGAAAATGAATCTGCGCAAAAAGGCGTAACCAAAAAAAGATTCGTCTGTCGTATTTTATCGAGATCACCACGCAGCATGGTGATAAATTCTATTAACCAAAAAATCCAAGAACATTCATAGAAAATCAAACTAAACCATTACACAAACAAGTGATTCTAGTGTGGATCGACCGCAACGACTGGGCCAGCGAGAGGAGCTCCTCTGGACGACGGAAACAGCTGAAAAGGTGAGTGCCAATCCTCTATATTGTCTTTGTGTGGCTCGGAAAAATTAATATTTTTACATCGTCCTCTTAAGGATTTTTGCACCCAGATTTTATAAAACGGCCAGCGCTTACAGTCCCGCAGCTCTACCAACCTCAAAATAGCAACATTTTCTGGTCCCACGACCCAGATAGTTTTTTAAAATTTGTTTGCTAGAAATATTAGATTTTTTCGCCTCGCCATGTTGGTTCGTTTGTTGCCGTGTCCGGTTTAGAAAGGAGGTTCCGTCCCCCCTTGCGTGGCTTAACGGTTGCTCCACCCACATTTCATTGCAGCCGAAATTGGCACTTGGTACGTCGTTTGTTTTGATTCAAAAATCGAAATTTGTTTAAATAATAGTTATTTGTTTAAATAATATGTTATAGTTATTCAAACCAACAAAAGTGCTTGTGAGTTAAATGCTTTATTCTTATTTAACAGGTAAACAAACACATCTAGTAGAATTAGTATTTACCTGTAAATAATAAGAGAAACGGTAGTAGGTACAAGTTGTTTTCTGTGTATTTATTTTGGGAGAAAGATCGCGACCTAGGATAACAGCTGTTGATAAGTTTTTGCATCTATTCGAGAAATCGATAATAAAAAATATGCTTGTTAGACTCTTTTGGACTGATTAAAGTCAATAGGGGTCAAGTGTTAGTTTTATTCCTTTTAAATATTTTTTATTTTTTTAAATTAACAATATGTCGTTAAAAAAGCTTGAGAATCAACGCAAAGTTTCAATATCTCGTATTACGGAAACGTATAACTTGGGAACAAAAGCTAAATCAGATAGTTCTTCCTTGCCAATTTTTAAGGCGTTTTACGAATCGTTAGATGATCACTATGAACAATTTAAAAACATTCATAATGACATCATAGGTCTCTTGAAAGACGACGACGATGATGAATTCGAAGTACAAGACAAAATTAGGAAAGATACGGATCTATTCTACCACCAAGCTAAAGTTCTTTTTTCGAGTTTATGTTCCGATTCAGTTCACTCAAATTTCACCCCCGCGACTTCACACTATTCACGTAGCGATGATCTGGGCCCTTTAAAGGTACCTTGCTTTAATGGAAACGTAAAAAAGTGGCCAACCTTTTACGATGTTTATTCTTGTTTGGTTCACGAAAACTCTAATTATTCCGATATAAGGAAATTTCAACATTTGCTAACCTTCCTTGAGGGCGAACCACTTAATATTTTAAGCTCTATAAAATTAACGGCAAGTAATTACGCAATCGCCTGGAAGGTATTAACAGATCGCTATCAAAATAAAAGACTTTTAGCCAGTACCTACTGGAACTCAATCTACTATGCAAATTCTTTAAAGGGAAACCAGTCAGCAAAGGATCTTAGAGTCTTGGTAGATACCTTTTCCGAGAATGTTGCGGCGCTCGAAAATCTTGAATTTCCAGTAACGTCGTGGTGTTTTTGTTTATTTTCAATTTTATTATCAAAAATCGATCAAACCACAAGAACCGCTTTCGAATTAAAGTATAGTACTACCGAGATTCCAACATATCAAAATCTAATTCAGTTTCTTATTAACCAATGCCGTGCTCTTGAAACAGTACAGCTATCTCCTCAAAATACGCAAATGCAACCTTCGACTTCAAAACAGCAAAAACCAAATTATTCGAATTCTAGTAACCAAAAATATAATTCTTATTCAAATAATCAGTACAAATCAAGCCCTCCATCAAATTTTTTAGCGCATACGCACTCACAAGTAGCAAATAAACAATCCAATATTCAATTTCGACAAAACCAACAACCCTATAAGTGCAAATTATGCAATAATTCTTTTCATCCACTCTCGCAGTGTAGTGTTTTTATTTCCAAATCTCCTTCAGATCGTTTTACTTATGTAAAACAACAATCGTTATGTATCAACTGTTTACGTTCAAATCATCAAGTAATCGACTGCAGTAGTACCTACAACTGCAGGGTATGTCGACATAGGCACCATAGTCTTATTCATCTATCGCAAACGACAGATTCAATCCGTCAGAATTCAAGTCAATCCTTTGTTAATTCAAGCCAAAATTCAAATCAAAATTCGAACTTAAATCAAAGTTTTAATTCAAATCAAGTGGCCGTGCCTAGCACAGGCACAAACTTATCGTATCAGAATTCAAATTCAAGTCTTAGCCAACAGAACCCTAGTTTTGTTCAACCCAGTTCAAATTCAATTCAAATCAATTCGAATCCAAATACATCTACAAATCAATACTCTTCGTTATCCACCTTGACGCCCCGGACGACAGTGCTTCTAGCGACTATAAAATTAGAGGTACTGGATAGTCGGGGTAACTACCAACCTGTCCGAGCACTTCTGGACAGCGGTAGCCAAGCTAACCTGATAAGCGAAGCTTGTCTTAACAGGTTAGGCTTGCCAAGAAACAAAATTTCGATCCCTGTTCTGGGACTAAATCAATCTTCATCGGCCACCAACGGCATTTCTACTTGCACTATTCGAGCCCTAGGCCAACAAGAGCCTACCTTTTCTATTCAAGTCTTCGTTTTACCGAAACTCTGTTCGAATATGCCCTCAATACAGGTAGATTCATCCAATTGGAGTCATATATCAAATCTAAAGCTTGCAGATAACCAATTTTACAACCCTGGTCCAATTGACTTACTCTTAGGTGCACAACATTACACAGAAATCGTCCAATCAGGACGAATTCCAGGACCTCACGGCCTACCCTCCGCTTTTGAGACAGTTTTTGGGTGGGTCTTGATGGGCCAAACTCAAAACATAAATATTTCACCTCAAGTCAATTCTTACTTTACTTCCTGTGAGCAGTCTCTCGACTTTAATATTCGCAGATTTTGGGAACTAGAATCAATTAAGTCAAAAACGTTTCTCTCACCCGAAGAAAAAAGATGTGAAGAGATTTTCCAAAAAACTACCACTAGAGATATTTCGGGCCGATTTACTGTAAATTTGCCTTTTCGTCACATTGACCCTCCTGACCTAGGAGACACATATTCAGTGGCCTACCGTCAATTTTTGTCTCTCGAATCTCGCTTAATAAAAAATTCAAATTTCTATAGTATGTACTCGGATTTTATGAGAGAATATCTCAAAAACGGGCACATGTCTTTAATTCCAAGATCCGAACCTAGACCTCAGTTATGTTCTTATTTACCACATCACGGAGTCCTTCGTCTTGACAAATCAACGACTAAACTCCGGGTGGTTTTTAACCCCTCGATTAAGGGTTCGAAAGGCCTAAGCATGAACGAAACTCTTTTAATAGGACCAAAATTACAAGCCGATATTTCCGAAATTCTATTAAAATTCAGATTTTATTCTATCGTATTTTTGACTGATATAAAACAGCACTTTTTACAAATTCAAATCAATCCAATTCATCGGGACTACCAAAGGCTACTTTGGCGATTTGATCCCAATGAACCCCTGCAGGAATACAGGCTTAATACAGTGACGTTTGGTGTTAGTTCAAGTCCCTATTTAGCTATTAGAACTCTTAGAGAGCTAGCCATCCTGGAGGCTAAGAATTATCCTGAAGCATCCCAGGTCCTTTTGAATAACATTTTCATGGACGATATTTGCTGTGGAGCTAACTCTCTAGAAGGTGCTTTATCGCTTCAAAATAATCTAATAGCGTTGCTTAAATTGGGAAAATTTGAATTAAGAAAATGGGCATCAAATAATCCGAAACTTCTTTCACATTTGTCGCCCGCTGATTGTCAGATCCCTGTTACCTTTGAAGACGATTCTTCAACATCGATTAAGGTGTTGGGCCATCAATGGCACCCTTCTACAGATACTTTTACCTATTCTTGTACCCCTTGTGAAAAACCTTGCACCAAAAGGAATATTTTATCGGCTATCGCTAAAATTTGGGATCCTATAGGTTTCTTATCGCCTGTTTCATTTTTAGCCAAAGTGATTATGCAAAAACTTTGGTTATGCAAAACTGATTGGGATGAAATACCCCCCGATCCAATCAAAACTCTTTGAAATCAATTCAATAATCAATTAACCACTCTTTCGAATCTTTGTATACCTAGACATATTTTTTCGAATAATATTCAACGATGTCAATTGCTAGGTTTCTGCGATGCATCCGAGCTAGGATACGCTTCTTGCGTATACGTTCGCGTCGAATTACCAAATAAAATTATCAAAACTGCTCTAGTCATGGGCAAGTCAAGGGTTGCTCCCTTACACACTATTTCAATCCCACGTTTGGAACTACTTGGAGCTACTCTATTAGCTGATTTACTCGAACTAGTTATTCGCACCTATTCATCATTACTCGTAATCGATGAAATTCTTGCGTTCTCGGACTCACAGGTCACGCTTCATTGGGTCACATCTTCACCTCCCAAGTGGAAGACCTTTGTGGCAAACCGCGTGAGTCGTATTCAAGAAACAATCCCCGAAGTCCCATGGTATCACATTACTTCACTCGAGAACCCTGCCGACTGCGCTAGCAGAGGGTTGTCGCCCAATAACTTAATAAATCACCCTCTTTGGTTTCACGGCCCTCCATGGATTACCTTGCCCACTACGGAGTGGCAAATTCAAAGGTTTATAAATGAACGTTCTTTGGGAGTTCCAGACGAGGTTCTCAAAGAAGAAAAACCGGAAAATTCAGTGGTGCTGACGGCAGAAATTCAAAATCAAAACTTTTTTGATAGATTAATCGATAAAATATCCAATTTAAATACCATTCAAAAAATCATTTGTCATTTTCTAAGACTTATTCACAATCGAAAAACCTCAGTTGACCCTTTATCCGGCGTTTTTTCCGCTTTTGAACTACACAAGGCTCTACTTGTTTTAGTTAAAAGGGTCCAAGAAGAGTGTTTTTCGGATATCATTCAAAAAATTCAAAATACTCAGCTATTACCTAAGCCGTTTCGTAAACTCGCGCCCTTTTTGGACGAATTGGGTTTCCTTAGAGTGGGCGGACGCTTACGGCATTCTCAACTCTCCTTTGAGGCAAAACATCCCTTATTATTGCCGAAATCTCATAGATTAACCCAATTGATCATTATTCAAACTCATAACGAAAATTTACATCCCGGAATAAACACAGTCCAATACTTAATTCGTCAAAAGTTTTGGATTATGTCATCACGTCGAGCTATTCAGAGGGTTTTATTGAAATGTATTCCCTGCTTTCGCTTAAAACCAAAACCGTATACTCCGTACATGTCGGATTTACCTTCTTTTAGAACGTCACAATTAAAATGTTTTTCACACGTTTGCTTAGACTATGCAGGCCCAATCAAAACCTTTGTAGGTCAGAGACGTCGTGGAGCACAAGTTGGTAAATCATATATCGCAGTCTTTGTCGATACTTCTGTCAAGGCAATCCATATCGAGCTTGTTTCGGATTTAACCACAGAGGCGTGCATCGCTGCTTTACGACGCTTTGTCGCTAGACGTGGCACTTGTGTCCAAATCACAAGTGATAGAGGCTCAAACTTTGTTGGGGCTATTAAGGAGCTCCATAATCTTTCGAAATTAGCTTCTGAGAGCTTAAAAATCAAATGGTGTCTTAATAGTCCGGGAGCCCCCCACCTAAATGGTCTAGCAGAAGCAGGAGTCAAATCTATAAAAACACATTTGTATCGGGTCATCGGTGACCAGATACTAACCTTCGAAGAGCTCTATACTCTCCTCGCCCAAATAGAGGCATTACTCAATTCTCGACCCCTTTGTGAGCAAAGCTCTGACCCAAACGATCTTACGTCTTTGACTCCGGGTCATTTCCTCACAATGGAACCCCTTAATTCGTGTCCTGATCCTGACCTTTCTACCCTTAAAGTTAATACCCTTAAGCGTTGGCAACTTATCCAACGAATTCATGCCGATTTCTGGAAGCGTTGGAAACTCGAGTACTTAAATACTTTACAACAGCGTTCTAAGTGGTCGGACCCTTAGGTTGAAATCAAGCTAGATACGCTTGTATTAATTAAGGATGAAACTAGGCCGCCATTACACTGGTTGCTGGGTAGAATAGTATCGGTACATCCTGGTCGGGATAATCACATTCGAGTTGCTACTGTTAAAACACAACACGGACTTTTCACTCGTCCCGTGGTCAAGTTGTGCCCACTACCTTTAGATGCGCACTAAACTCCCAAGCAACTTCTTTTGTTTCGTCTGTCGTTATCTAGAATATATATATATATTTTTTTTTTAATTTTTTTTTCTTTTGATCTATAAACCTAAAACGGATTTAATTACCTACCCTTTAAGGTTTTGAATTAACTTATATTCTTTTTATATAGCCATTTGTTTATTCAATTAATCTCAATGTAAAACTTCGTTTTAAGTGGGCGGAAAATGTTCGTGCAACTTTAATTTTAAATTCAAATTTTGCGCCAAATTCCCGTATTCGGAAAACCCACACAATTTCAATTTGATTGGCACAAGCAAAACGCCAGCGCCATCTACGGAAAATTAATCTGCGCAAAAAGGCGTAACCAAAAAAAGATTCGTCTGTCGTATTTTATCGAGATCACCACGCAGCATGGTGATAAATTCTATTAACCAAAAAATCCAAGAACATTCTTAGAAAATCAAACTAAACCATTACACAAACAAGTGATTCTAGTGTGGATCGACTGCAACGACTGGGCCAGCGAGAGGAGCTCCTCTGGACGACGGAAACAGCTGAAAAGGTGAGTGCCAATCCTCTATATTGTCTTTGTGTGGCTCGGAAAAATTAATATTTTTACATCGTCCTCTTAAGGATTTTTGCACCCAGATTTTATAAAACGGCCAGCGCTTACAGTCCCGCAGCTCTACCAACCTCAAAATAGCAACAATCTCAACAATGCTATAAATGTAAATTTTTATTGTCAATGGGTATCTATTCAGCTGTAAACTAAATTAAATTGCTTGTTTTAATAAGTTAGGTATTTACTGTTAATAAATCAATATTTTGCCGCCGTCACTGGTAAATCGATCGACCATAAAGAATAAACATACGTCTGCTGTGTGTCGCACAGCGTTGCCATCGTCTTTCCAAAAAATATTTCTATTCTTTTCCAACTTATTGAAGCATCTAGGGGTCAAATCGAATTGTTTTGATGAATGAATTTTTGCCGCGGTTCCTGGTCTCCAACGGTTAATATGTTAATGGTTTCCACTGATTATCGTTCAAAGTGAATGTAGGCATATTGGAACGTAGTTGTGGAACAACAATTGCTTCGAAATTAAGTAAAGGATTGACCTGTCCTTGTGGCTTAATGTGACATTGAACGAGCCATTTGGAAGTAAGAGAAGACATTTGATTTAATCCGAATATTTCTGTGGTGTAACTTCGTCTAGGAAGATTAAGACGCTGAATACACTTTTCACTGATGAATCCTGTCTGTGATCCAGAATCAAGCAGTGCCCTTACAGGTTGAAAATTTCCGCAACCTTCCATAACATCTATTATGGCGGTGTATAAAAGAAAGGTACCTGAAGGTCCTGAGGTATTTAATGACACATGAAGATTATTGACAGGTGGTGTGTGAATGACAGGACTAGTATCTTGGCTTCCAGACTCTTTATTAGTTTCTAAGATATGAGTTAAAGTGTGGTGCCTTTTACTATTGCAACTCCTGCATGAATATTTTGATTTGCACGTGTCTACCCCATGCGAGGGATGAAAACACGCTAGACATAATTTTTTCTGCTTGACGAAAGATAGGCGATCGATAGGTGAGAGGTCAAGAAATGTTTGACATTTCGAAAGCACGTGACCTTGATTACACCGGAAACATTTTATTCCCGTACTTGAATTAGTTGAGGTGCCAGCCAGTCCTATAAAAGGCGAATTGGATGATTTATAGGTAGGCTTTTGCCCAAACTGATTTTGCATAGAATTTGATTTTTGATAGGTAGGCACCTTTTTGGGTGCTGTTGATTGAGGAAGTGATTCCAAAACTTTACATCTTTTTTCTAGAAATTGAAAAGGTGACTGAAAAGTGAGAATTTCGGCATTAGTATTGGCGTGACTCATTTCGAAATTTGAACGCGTCGGAATATCCAATTTTTCTAACAGAATGAAAAAAATAATAAAGTCCCAACTGTCAACGTCAAAGCTAAGTGATTTTAAAATTTCTAGGGATTCTGAAAAGGTGTCAATTAAATTACGCAATTCTTTAGCTGACTCGTTTTTTAATGTAGAGTTCATAATTGTGCTTAAAGCATCATTTGCGAGGTCTCGCTTGTTTTGATATCTATTGACTAATTTGTCGTAAGCAATTTTATAATTTTGATCAGATAACCTAATCCCTTATATCAATTTTAAAGGCTCAATCTCGAGATATGAAAATAAATATTGAAGTTTTCGGACGTTACTTAGACTTTGATTTTGATCTATAATGTTATTAAAAAGATCGAAAAAGCTTGGCCATAATTTTTCATCACCTCGAAATATGGGAATACCTAACTCTTTGAGTTTTGGCGTTTCAGATTCGTTTTGACGAACATATGATCGCGAAAAGGATGGGGCCTCAACCGGAAATATTTCAGAGTAAGCCCCCTTACACGCATAAAAATGTTTTAATATCGAAATGGTATGGAACAAATCTAGTCACAGAAATTGTGTTTGTTTGTTTTGATTGATTCTCGATTTTTGTTTACTGAAATGACCACGCGGTAGACCCTGCGTTACCATAGCAGCGGACCGAAAACAGGTGAATTGCGCCGATAACCGAAGGTCGAACGAAAACCTACGGTTCAATACGATTGGCGAAATTCAAGGCTGTGTGGTCGCGGCGAAAATGTGAAAATGTCTGCTTAAAATACCGTCGTATAGAGTAAATTTATTTATTTGGCTCGAAGGAACACTTTCTGTATGCCCGCAGTTAGAAAAACGATAACTGCAGTGGACTGTATATATTTTATTAAATGAAAGCGCGAACAAACATAAATATATTGATACGAAATCACGAAATAATTAAGGTCCATAGGTTAATTGCTGTTACCACACAACGGAAATCAGAAACAAAGTACTCACTAGTTTGCAGCCAATTTCTCCACGTTCCAGGGGCCCCTTTCCGGATCTAATGATGGCACCACGTAGCTGAAGAGCTGAAGTTTCTAGTTCTATGCTTCAGTACACCAAAATCGAGCACTTTCAAGTGTAGAAATTTGTAATAGTTGGAGAACGTAATTAACACGCCATTTTTCTCGAGGCGGTAGAAAGGATCTCTTTGATTCTTGGTGCGCATGTCAAAATGCGCCAAAAATGTACTCTGTCCGTCATCCAATTGTGTGGTTTTAAAAAGTAAAACAACCGCGAAATTTAGCGGGAGCTAACAACGGGGGGATTAAAAAGTTTCAATAAAAATTTGAGTATTGTGCAATTTTTTTGTCTTATTTGTGTCTCTTTTAACACCCTTTATCAACTATTTTGTGGGGCATTGATACCTCTTGATTCCCCCCTGGGTACAACGCCTTATCTTATTTTGCTTAATTTTTGGATAATATAAGGGCTCAACTGCTTCAAGTAGGAAAATCCCCTGTATGTAAATAATAAACCTAATCTTATGCTTTTACCAGTTTCACTATTTTTTCTGACTTTTTCTATGTTGGCCAAAAATAAATATAAAATATAAAAACATTATTTTTTTTATTTACATTTCAAAGTACATAATAAGTACTTACTGTTAAGTGCATTAAAAAACGCTATGCAATATGACTACAGTGTGAGAATAAGCCAGTTTGAATAAACTTGCTAGTCGGTTAAATTTAAGTTTTTTGAAAAAATCCAAACACATGTTAACTGAGATTTTTAACCGGCAATATTTTTACAGAATATTTTTTGGACAGACCCCCAGAAAGGGGTCCACTAGCATACAACTTATTTTTTAAGATGGAATGACCCCATTTAAGGCACCTTGTTAGAAAGGGTATCAAATAATTTTTTTAAATTAACAAAAAGAAAATTATTTCTATTTTTTTGTAATTTTTAGAGAATATAAGTGTCATTTAAAGTAAAACCTATAATTTTATTAAAATATAGGTGGTGGACGCCTGACAAGAGGTCCAGTAATACCAAATTTTTTTTTGCAACTGGTAGACTCAACTTGTAGCACTTTGTTCAAAAACTAATAAAAAAAGATTTTTTTTAATTTGACAATTTCCAAAAAAAAAGTGAACCATAATTTTTCTTTTTCAATAGGCTTTCCAACAAGGGGCCACAAGTTTTATCTTGGTGGACACCTTTCTGGGGTTCTGTCCAAAAAAATTCATCAAAAATATTGCTCATTAAAAATCTCAGTAGGCATGATTTTGGTTTATTCAAAATTTTTTTAATTTAACCTGCTAGAAAATGTATTCCAACTTGCTCGTTCTCACTGTATAAGCTTTTATGTAAGAAGTTGTATAATCTTTTTTACAATAAAACTACAATAAACTTTATTTTACTTATAATTTATTTAAAAAAGTTCTTTAAAAGTTAATGGATTACCAAATGGATCTGAGTATTTCTAGTAGGATCATTATTGTAACAGGACCGCTAGGCAAAAAGTGCTTCACACCTCAAAAATGATCTTCATGTCTTCTCTGAGAAACCTGTAACAAAAAGTTTTTTCATAGAGTGTACCACAGCAGACCTCACTGGATCCGTATTACTGGCAAGATTTTTATATATGTCCTTGTTTATAACTTTTGAAAAACAAAGACATCTACAAAAATAATGTACATATTCAAATCAAATCATACTGATCATATGAGGGCTGCTTTAGTCTACAACAGTTTTAAATTTTTTTGCAGTTAATTGACAGGTAAAGATATTCAAATTTAAACAAAAAAATGGGTTTTTTGAACAAAGGTTACTGATTTTGTAAATTTTTACTTGAAATGTTTATTATGCTTATCGGCCTAAAAGGCAAAACTGTTCTACTCAAAAAGAAACTGAGAAAAATGACTGGGAGCAAAAAATTAAATTGTTTCTATACTACAGACAAAATGCAAACTCCAATTGTTTCAGTAAAAACCCCTATGTTACTTAACACTTGTAAAATTTTTGTCAAAGCATGATGTATGCAAGTTCGTCGTGGCCACTCATTACCAACAAAGCCTCAAGTTCAAGACACCTTTAGAATACTTATGAAGTTTATTTGTTTTTTTTAAGCAGTCTCAAAATTCAACTGCGAATTAAAAGGTATAGTCGACCAATACAGTATTGTATGCCACGCGCGCGCTGTTTGAATTACTTGACTTGGGTTACACTGCCGGCATTGGTCGACATACTTGACCGCGGACTCCGGTATTTTTGTAAACAGCCCGTATAGCATAGGGTATATAGCGCTCGACTCGTGATGTTCGATATGGAAAAAGCTTTTGATACCGTTTGGCATGGAGGGCTGCTATTCCAACTACACGCACAAAAAATCCCAAGGAACATCACAGCTTTAATGGGTTCCTACCATACTGGGAGAATCTTCAGAGTAAGGGTAAATGGGTCATTTTCCGAGCCCAAAGAAGTACTTTCAGGTCTACCCAAAGGGACAGTACTTTCCCCCAAACTATACACTTGGTATACTGCCGATATGCCACAAAACCCTGCCACAGAACTGGGGACCTTCGCTGATGACATAGGCGTCACCGCCAGCTCATTTCACCAGGAAACCGCCAACAGAAAGATAGTGAACCACACCAGAGCACTACTACCTTACTTAGAAAAGTGGAAATTAAAAATTAATCCTCAGAAAACTGAACAAGTTATATTTTCCAAAAACTCTAGAAAGATGAGACTTATACAGCCACTCAACATCGAAGGGACCCCGGTAGACCTGAGGACACACGGCAGATACCTATGGGTTGTATTAGATAAGCTACTTACCTCTAAAAAACACGTAGACCACCTTATAAAAAGGACATCTGCCGCTGTGGCCTCAGTTTACCCCCTAGTCTGTAGAAAGTCTTATCTTTCTAGAGAAGATAAGGTGATACTATATAAAAGTCTAATAAGACCAGTATTAACATATGGGCGCCGATTTTTACCGGGGCTTCATATACGCAGAGATACAGGCTACAAAGGGTGCAGAACAAGTTACTAAGAATAATAGCTATGCTTAACCCGAGTACCTCAAATGCTGATATCCATGAATACCTGGGGGTCGAAAGCCTCCTGGAATTCATGGATAAGTCGTCAGAGAGCTTTTATGGGGTGCAGGTTCCGGCCTGTCCCCAAACTAGAATATTAATCAGGTACAATATCCATAACTCCAATTTCCGTTTCAAACTCATCTACCACAGGCTGTCCGTATACGAGGACAGGAAGGGGAAATTTTTTTTAAAAACATAAAAACTCTCGACGACTCCAGCCAAATTTTTGCGTTGCTTCATTTATAAATTAAAAACTCTATATCCAAAGGCTTACTTTGTGGTAAAACTTCTAAATTCTCATTCTCATCATAACACTCGACAAAGCGAAACAAACAACTTCTTGCAAAAAAATTCTTTCGTGATATAAAAATTCGCAAACCTCCAGAGGCTGTACACCGGCATATTTTCGTTCTGCATTGCACATTAGCGGAGCGAAAAGTGTGCCGGTGCACAGGCCACTAAAATAAGTCCACATCTCTGATAACCTATAAGCCAACGGGCTCATACCAAGGACAATAGACATAAAGGACTGCTTAGTTCCATTTAACCTGTATTAACAAATTGTGCGGGGTGAGGAGAGCGGCGTGACGTCACCACTTGTGCTAAATCCTTTGTTTACGTTTGTTGTATATGATGTTATTCGTATTTTCAAGAGACTTTTCTTGATATTTCGCTAAATAGTTTGTGTTTTTTTTTGTTTATTTCAGTGCAATGCTACTAAGAAAAAACATATAAATAAACATTTTCACGTTTGCTTTGTCAACCGTGTGTAAAAATTCGATTCAGGACAGAGAAGAACGTTTGTTTACAGGGTAAAAAAAATGGCCACGATTTTCTCAGCAAATGGGCTTCTTGTTTATATATCTTGTGAATTGTGAATTGAAAAGGAATATTTTTCTAAATTAAATATTATTATTTATATTAATATTTTTAATTTATTGTATGTATCTGTACTTTTCTGTTTTTTTGTAAAAATGTAATAATAAATACTTTTTTTATGTTCTATATTCCCGTTTTTTAATTATCTTATTAATAATCTCTTAATATGCTTTAAAAAGCGGTTGTAATAATTAAACTATACATTATGTGCATTTTTTTTCTCTTTGTTTTTTGTCTATTTGTTAAGAACAATATTTGTGCTTTTCCTTTTTTAAATAAATCAATAAATTTTTCGTCTACCTATATTTCCGTTTTTAATTATTATCGCAAAATAATTTCTTTATATACATTTAAAATAATTGGACAAATTATTCAGGGTGTCCCATAACTTGGGGGCCATTGTTAGCTCCCGCTAAATTTCGCGGTTGTTTATATATATTTTTAAAACCACACAATTGTATGAAGGACAAAGCGCATTTCGCGTATTTGGACATGCGCACCAACAACCAGTGAGATCCTTGTCGACCGCCTCGAGAAAATGGCGTGTTAATTTCGTTCTCCAACTATTTCAAATATCTACACCTGAAAGTGCTCGATTTTTGTGTACTGAAGCATAGAACTAGAAACTTCAGCCCTTCAGCTACGTGGTGACATCATTAGATCCAATCAGGGGCCCCTTAGAAGTGGAGAATTTGGCTGCAAACTGGTGAGTGCCTTTGATTCTGATTACCGTTGTGTGACACAAATAATTTTACCTATGGACGTTTGATTATTTCGTAATTTCATATCAATATATTTATGTTTGCTCGCGCTTTCATTAATTAAATATTTACAGTCCATTGCATTTATCGTTTTTCTTACTGCGGGCATAGCAGGCCATAGTGCAGCAGGTGATAGAGAAGGTTATTATATATATATTATATATATAACAACACACATCTGTTTTTAAGATATAGGATTTTTAATGTTAGAGGAGTGGGGGAAAAAGGGTTTTGCAAAAAAAAGACAGCTGAATACTCAGCTAAGTGTGATTCAAAAATGTGATACTTCTTTTTTTAGTAAAATTACAAGTTAAGAAGATATAGGCTGTCAAAATTACCTCGATAATGTGTTTTTTAAAATTAATTTTTGCTTCCTTATTCTTTTAAAAAATATCAATAATATTTTATTTATTATTATGTGTCGCTAAAGGCTTGTTTTTATTAACAAAAAATATAAAAAAAAACATTGCGTTTTATATAGCTTTTAAAAAAGTTTATACCAAAAAAAAGTTTAAAAAAAAAAATTGACCAACTAATTTTTTTCAAAATAAGTTCAATTTCAATTTATTGCTCTTGTTCTGATTAACGACTTTACCCAATTTCATATTTTTACTGCGTTTTTTGAAAAAGTTATTATCAAAAAAGTTAAAAAAATTGACAAAAAAGTTTCACGGGCAAGTCCTCAGAGCCTAATGAGGCCGAAACGCGTCCCCGAGCTACCTTTACCTCTGAGGACTTGCCCGTGAAACTTTTTTGTTAAGACTTTTTACCTCGTGAACTTCCTTCAAATTTAAAAAAATTGCCAACTTTGATACTCTGTATCTCTACAAAAAAAGAGTTTTGACCCATGCATTATAGGAACTTTTTTATCAGACATGACCTCCTGTTTCACCTGTTGGCCTATGGCCCCTAAGTTATGTGTTACCCTGTATAGGTACTACGACATTATGTGTAGCTTTTTAAATTTAATTTATTTAGCAGATATTTCAAAGTTAAAATCATTTATCATCGCTGTAAAGACAATATTTTTAAATGTAGAATGCCTCAATTTTGCATAAAATTTAATTTGCATAATGAAAATAGGTCTAAAAGAACATAAAATCCAATATAACGATAGGTGCGCTTTCTGCCCAGCACAAGTGGTGACGTAACAGCGAGTTTGACCTTGAACATTGATTGCAGACAGATTCGGCAAACTGAGCAATCCTGTCTAGTGTATAATCGTTGGGCTCATACATCCTTTAAGCGGGGTTTTTAGGTTTTTCCTCCGCAAAACCAAAAACACAATTTCCATCTAAACTTAAAATTTATAATGCTGTTCAATTTTTTAAGCAACCGCAGTACTGTTGTTGCATATGTAATAAAACATCGACATGCCTAGCGGAGGTCGGAAAAACAACGCTCAATCAAAAAACTATTATAAACTAACTTATGCCATATCATCGGCAATAGGGGTCTGACAGAACGTCATGGCCTGCTGTTGACGTTCTGCAGCCCAAATATAATGTTATTTTCTATTAGGTTTAGTAATATTAGTAACTGTGATATTATGTAATTATACGTTTTCAAAACTAAACTAAACTCGACTCGTGATCCGCAGGGCATTCAACACAAAACCTTTTTTCTTTACTAGTTTGGTAATTGGTAATATCAGAGGATAGTTAGTATAAACAACCTTAATTAAAATTTACTAATTACTAATTAATAAATAATTAAAATAAATTAAAAATTCTTTAATTTAACTAAATTTTTATTAATTATTTTTTCTTTCATTTTATGAACTAAAATTGGATTTTTAAAGCGTTTTAGAAGTTTTAACAAATCTTTGGTTTTTAAAAAAAGGTAATTTTCAAAATCAAAATGTCAAAACCAAAAAAGACATTATTGCTAGACAAGCGTGCTATTTGTGTAAATCAAATAACCGAATCGATTGAGGTCGCGAAACAGGCGAAGGCAGACTCTTCGTTCCAGTTCCTCTTCAAATCTAGGTACGAGGATAATGATGAATGTCAGTAAAAGTTTTACGCGTCTCATAACCAAACCATCGGATCGCTCGAGGAGTTGGGACTTGATTTTGATGAACAGGACAACATAAGAAAAAGATTCGATTTACTTTTTTATGAATGTCGTGGCATTTATTATGATATTTTTCGAGCCAGCAATACTAATTTCGTTTCACTAAATACTTCTGCCAATAGCCCTAGGTCAAATTCTAGATCTTTTCCTTTACCCAAGTTGGCTAGTTTCGATGGCAACTATAAGAATTGGCAACATTGGTTTGACCTCTATAAGGTCATGATTCATGATAGCGACTTGAGCGATATAGAAAAGTTTCAGTACTTACGTAGTTCAGTGACTAACGAAGCACTTAGTCTGGTAAAAACAATTTCGTTATCTGACAGCAACTATCACATTGCATATAAGGCTCTAGTCAAGAGATATCAAAATAAGCGTCTCATAGCTACGACTGCTTTAAATCCTATGAATTCCGTTTCGGTGAAAACCAGTTCTGTGAAAGAGCTCCGTTTTATGTTAGACACCTTTTCCGAGAACTTAGCCATTTTGACCGAACTTGGTTTTCCTACGACAGAGTGGGACTTTCTTACATTTAATCAATTGCTTTCCAAGTTGGACGTTAAGCTACGCACAGAGTTTGAGCTATATTATAGCAGAGAGAAAAGCCAAGTCGACATTCCTTCTTACACTGACTTGTACAGCTTTATCGAAAATCACTGTATAGCCTTGGAGTCTGTCCAACATATGCAGTCAATTAGTAAGCCCCCCTCTAGTTCAAATCATGGTAAGCCCCTGAATAATAATCAGCAGAACTTTAGTCACAATAATTATCCTAAAAATACATCAACTTCATCTTTCAATACTACAGTTTCAAATAATCCAATTCAAATGTCAAATGTCATTTGTGCCAGTCCAATCACGTCCTAGCCAGATGTCCCGATTTCCTAAATAAAAATTCAGAAGAAAGACTTTCCTATGTAAGACAAATTAACTTATGTGAAAATTGCATGCATTTTTCTCATCAAACAAGGAATTGTTCTTCTTATTATAGCTGCAGAGGGTGTGGCCTTAAACACCACAGTTTACTGTGCCCCCACCCCCGTCAGAACAATACACGTGTTCAGCAGGGTACAAATACTAGAAAATCCACACTTTCTTTCTGTTTCACAAGGTACTTCCTCAACAAATTGTCACGCCACAACTATTCCCAATCAATCTACTTTTCTACTTTCAACAGTGGTAGCTGACATTTTGGATTCTAGAGGAAATTACCAACCCGTGCGGATTTTGCTAGATGCAGCATCTGAAGCCAATTTCATTTCGGAAAAATGCCTTATTAGACTAGGTCTCACCAGACAACAATTTTCAATTTCCATTCAAGGTCTAAATCCGCAAGGAAGAATAGATCCTACCTTTCAGTTTGAGGCTTTAGTATTGCCTCAATTATGTTCCAATATTCCCTTTGTTTCTATAGATTCCAGTCAATGGGATCATATTCGGAACATTAAACTTTCAGACCAAACTTTCAACATACCTAGCCCCATAGATATTTTACTCGGTTGTGAATTATTTCCTCAGATTTTAAGAAATGGAGTCATCCATGGTCAAAAAGGGCAAGCTAGCGCTTTTAACAGTGTTTTCGGTTACGTCTTGATTGGTAAGGTAGACGCTTCGACTCAATCCAAGCCAAGTACAGTCGTTAGCTGTTATACATCTTTAGAACCGCCCTTAGAAGTTTGTTTAGAAAAATTTTGGGAAATAGAACAAGTCCCACATAAAGTTCACAGCAGCCCTGAAGATATTCTATGTGAAAAAATCTTCTCGGATACAGTATCTCGTAACGAATCAGGCAGATTCAAAGTTTCATTACCTTTCGTTAACTCAGAGCCTACTTTAGGTGACACTTATCCTATTGCTGTAAAAAGGTTTAAATCGCTCGAATTCCGACTTCTTAAAGACCCTGTGCATTATGAAGCATACAAAGACTTCATGAAGGAATACATATTATCAAATCACATGATTCCAGTCCCTACACCTAGTTCCAAAGAAATCTTAGACTGTTCATATTTCATTTCCCACCATAGTGTTTTCAATAGGGGAAAAATTCGCTGCGTTTTTGATGCTTCACAAAAGGGTCCTAGGGGTTTATCTTTAAATGATACATTGTGCGCAGGTGCTAAACTTCAATCTGATGTCCGCGAAATACTTCTGAAATTCCGATATCATGCTGCAGTGTTTACTGCAGATGTTAAAATGTTTCGACAAATTCTTGTCACACCTGAGCACACACGATATCAGAATATCTTAAGGAGATTCTCTGAAACCGATCCCATTCAAACCTACTCTCTCAGAACTGTTGTCTATGGTCTTAAATCATCACCCTACTTGGCTATACGTACTCTACAGGAATTGGCTAGATAAGAGTCTAAAAACTTTCCTAATGCTTCTAGAGTTCTGTTAAAAGACGTCTACGTCGATGAAGTTTTAAGCAACCACAATTCCGTAGTTTCGGCCATAGATCTACAGCAAGAACTCATTTCACTATTACGTCGTGGTGGTTTCGAGCTCAAAAAATGGGCAAGTAACAAACCAGAACTTATTTCATCATTTCCAGAGACGGACACACAAATGTCTATTTCTTTCGACAACGCAGAGCCTAATTTTGTCAAGGTGCTTGGTCTCCAATAGAATTCAGTGACAGATTCATTTACATATCTTGTTATACCTGAGGATAACCCTTGCACTAAACGTGGAATCCTTTCTCAAATAATGAAAATATTTGACCCGTTAGGTTTCTGTTCTCCAGAACTGGCCAAGTATCTGATGCAAGATTTATGGAAGGAAAAGATAGAGTGGGACTCTCTTCCGCCCCTTCATATCATAAATACTTGGAATCAGTTTCGCATGGAGCTTCCCGAACTTTCTAATCTTCATTTACCTAGACGTCTTACAATAGACAAACCCACTCGCATAGACTTACACGGATTTTCCGAAGCTTCAATGGTTGGTTATGCAGCCACAGTCTACCTTCGTATTGAAGCATCTTCTGGCGAGCTGTTTACTTTTCTTGTTATGGCAAAATCTAATGTTGCACCACTTAAAACGGTTAGTCTTTCAAGACTGGAACTCTTGGGCGCTACCCTACTGTGTGATCTTATCTCTTTCATTCAAGCAAGTTACGCTGAAACTTTGGTGTTTAATGAAATTTGGGCGTGGTCTGACTCACAAGTGGTCTTGCGCTGGTTATCTGATTCTCCCCATAGATGGGTTACATTCGTCGCGAATCGTGTTTGCAAAATCCAAGAAACTTTACCCCCTCATGTATGGCACTATGTTCCGTCTGCTGAAAACCCAGCGGATTGTGCTTCTCGTGGACTTACACCTTACCAACTTGTTCACCATGACATGTGGTGGAAGGTCCACCCTTTCTAAGCCTTCCACGAGAGGAATGGTCTAATGGCTTTCATTTACCAGATCTTTGCGACAGTGATAATTTGAAAGAACGCAAGACATTTCTCACGTTCATGCCAGACCCACATGAGATGTTTTCTTGAATAAACATTCCTCTCTCACGAAAATACAACGAATCATTTCCTACACGCTTAGACCAATTTCGAAAATCTATTACTCAGATCATTTGGTAACGGAAAAGGAACTGCAGAATTCCATGATTGTTCTTGCCCGCCATGTCCAACGTACAGTATTTCCAGATCTTATTTCAAAATTTAAAACAAACAAGTTGCTTCCAAAACCCTTTCGTAAACTTTCATTATTCCTGGACCAACAAGACTGTCACAGAAGACCACGGTTCGGTCCGCTTTGCAGACCAGAAGACTTTCTCCCGTGCTAAGTTCTGAGAAGTATTACAGGCACCTTAAATTGTGCGGCCAAACATTTTGATTAGTTCTTAGGTTTGACATAGATGGCGCTACTAACAAAATATTGATTTGTTTTTTGGAATCAATACTTAGGTTTTTACAAAAAGGGCCAAGATTTCCATACTAAGCAAGAAGGTTGCAGTTGTAAATTAGCATAACCAATTTGGATAATATATGCTAATAACAGTTGCGACTTTCTTACAGAGTACTTAAAGACAAAATTAAAGATTTAAAAAATCAAAGAACTTTAATTTTGCCTGTTTCTTGGTCCTTTTTATAGTCTGATTTTCCTTTATGGCGTTTTTGACAACTTTTACTAATTTCATCGTGTCAGACTATTTATTGATAATAAATTATGGTTTTCATCATTGTTTCCAAAAGCAACCACTGCAACTGAACTGTAAAAGTTGTCAATGTCTCATAAAGGAAATAAGTGATTAATTAATCCTTTTATTTAAACTTACTTAACTTTTTAAATAAAAGGAATACAAAAAGGATTGAAACTTGGTAAAAAATTTTTATTAATACAATTTACAAAATATACATGAATCTCAATGACACTTATTAATTAAGTAAGAGTATTTGTTACAATAGTTAAATATTTTTACACATATATCACACCCTCAAAAAGCTCAAAAAATTAAATTGTTGGATAATTGCAAAAAACTTTTGCGGTTACCATAAGAATTTATTGAATTGTGAATATTTGTAATTTGAATTGTGACTTTCTTTGACAATATATTGATAGTGATTAACAAACCGCAAAAAGTAAAAATCCTAAAATTAAAATTTTGAGATGTGTCACTTTTGTTCTGAGGGTAGGATATGTGTATTATAAAAATCTTGCCAGTTCGGTAACCATAACAAAATAAGGTTTGATTATTTACCCTTTTAATTATATGTTTATAGTGACTGGAAAAATTGTCAGCTATCTCTAGACGTTTTCGAAATGATTGTCCTGCTCTGGTTGGCTAATTTTTTACTGTCAGTTACCACTCTTCGATATAGCTTTTTGGCTTTTGGTGTCAGCTGTTTCTCTCTAGTCAAATTTACTGAACTAAGAATGGAGGATCGTCACCACTTTTTCAATTCTGAAAAAAAATAAACATTACAATAATTAAAAACAGCACACCATTGTAGATATATTTTTATTAATATCAAATATTGTATGGATATTTTATATGGATCTCCCTTAATGCACCACTAAACCAGCAGTTCAGGGAAAATTGTTTTGTATTAATATCTGGCAAAATTTAAATACTACTACTATCATTGGTATACCTATTTTGGTGAGAATTACTTGCATTTGGCTGCTTATTAGTTGAGGGATTATTAAAGATTCATATTTTAGAGAATTCACTGAAACACAAATAAATATTTTTTCTTTATTCATGTATTATGCAACTTGTATCAAATATTCCTAATATATCATATATTATTATTGCATGTTAAATCCCTTTTTGCCTTTTTTTGGTTTGAACAACCTTAATACTTATTTTTTCATGTATTAGCTCACACTACTACTATACTATAGTAGTGTGAGCTATGGTGATCCTAATTTTTTCTAGAAAAAAAAAGTTGCTCCGATTTCAAAATTTTTTATATATCTTTGCGTTTCAGATGATTTTGAAACTTTTTGTCTTGCTGTCTGTCTGTATGTCTGTCTGTAACGACCAACCCGCATAACTCAAAAACCGCTTGTCCGATTTAAATGAAATTTGGTACCTAGGCTGAGTCTTGGGCCGTGGTGGTCCCATTAAAAAATGAACGAAATCCATCGAACGCAAGTCACATAAAAGGGTGGGGGTAGATTTAAAAAATGAGAGCTTATGTGAAAATATGGCGTGTGTGATATCAAACGAAAGGTAATTAAATCTGGAGTTAAACAAAAGGAATTTTAAGTTATTTAAAAAAAAGGGTGGGGGTAGATGTCAAAAATTAGAGTTTAAGTGAAAATATGGCGTGTATGATATCAAACAAAAGGTAAATGAGTCTGGAGTTAAACAAAATACATTTTAGTTTTTAAAAAACGGGTGGGGGTAGATTTTAAAAATTAGAGTTTAAGGCAAAACATGGCTTGTGTGGTATCAAACGAAAGGTAATTGAGTCTGGAGTTGCATAAAATATATTTCAGTTTTTAGTTATATTAGCTCACACGTACACTATAACTACAGTACTTAGTGTGAGCTTAGGTGCGCATAGATTGGCAGAGTATTTTTATTTGCTAATTATAAACCTCGATATGAACCAATATTAAGTCCATAGACATCGTTAGGCAAACAATGTTAAGTCTGTATTAAGGTTGTTCAAACCAAAAAAAGTCAAACATAGTCTGGCTCTGGGGTACAGATATAGGGATCATTGATACATTAATTAGCAAACTGTCAAACTAAAATCATTCAAAATCATTACATATTAAGCTATATATTATAATGCAAAAAAAATATTAAAAAATGTCATCTATATTTTTATTCAAAAATATTTTCAAAAAAATGGGGCCCAACTTCAAGACGATTAACCTAAAAAGGTTAATCGGAGAGGTCCGCTGCAGACTTAAGGTCTTTGGCATGCCAACTCCCTGGCAGTACTTTACCCGATGGTTCCTGAAGCTCAAATATCCATGGAGAAATTTTATTCCTAATCACATAAGGACCAACGAATTTCGGTGCTAACTTCTTCGAGAAAAACTTCGCAGCATCTGACAACACATAATTCTTCTTCCAAACACGCTGACCCACAACAAAGTTGGGTACCCTTGTACGCAAATTATACTGAACTACGTTTTTCTCTCCAGCCACCTCTAACCTTCTCTTAACATCCGCATAGAGCTTCCGGAAACCTTCGTTCTTACTTTCAGCTGCAGATTGTACACCATTCTCTTCAGATAACAAAACTGGGTTGGAGTAATCTTTTCCTGATAAACACATATTCCTACCAAAATTAACAAAGAAAGGAGACATCCTGGTCGTCTCATGGGTTGCAGTACGAATCGCGCAGGCAAGTTTATGTATTTGTTCGTCCCACTTCCTGTGGTTGTCTTTCACATAACAACATAACATGGTTTTTAACGTGCGATTCGTCCTTTCTGTTGGATTTGCTCTGGGGTGATAATACGGATTATACTGAATTTTAACCTGATAACTCTCAGCAAAACGCTTAAACTCATTACTTTTGTACTGAGGGCCATTATCACAAAGTATCAAACGGGGCACTCCGAATACCATAAATACTTGCTCCTCAAGATGCTTAACAATAGCTTGAGTAGGGGCTGTTCGCATTGGAAAAACTAAGGAAAACTTACTCAAATAGTCCGTAACGACGAGAATCCAGCAATTACCCTTTGTTGAACGAGGTAGAGGTCCACATAAATCAGTCGAAATAATTTCCCAAGGACGAGTTGGTTTTGGGTGAGATATCATCTGATCAGATACACCTTGTGTATCACCTTTATGAGCTGCACAGACAAAGCATTTCTTTACAAAAGTTGCCACGTCCTGGCGCATTTTTGGCCAATAATATTTTTCTGCCAGTCTGTGGAAGGTTTTATACACACCCATATGTCCTGCGGTAGGAGGATCGTGAGCTTCTCCAATAATTCTACGCCTATGATCTTTGGGGACTACCTCTTTCCAATATTCGTTAGATGGTGAAAGTTGAGGGTATTCTTGTTTGACATATTTATACAACTTATTATCAGTGTATCTCCAGTTCATAAATTTTAACGGTGATTCTACGACCCTCTTTACCATCTTTTGGTACCATCGATCTTTAATTGCTGTTGAAACGTCTCTGGGCTGCGAAATTGTATCAATCAATTCCGATGGATTACTTCAAAATCATATTGCTGCAGTTTTACAGACCAACGAGCAAGTATTCCACTGGGCTCTTTTAAGCTATGAAGCCATTTTAAGCTAAAATGATCTGTTATGACCTTAAATGAGATCCCCTCAATATAAGGCCGGAGCTTCTCTATCGCCCAAACCAATGCCAAACATTCTCGCTCGGTGGTCGTGTAAACACGTTCTTGCTTAGTCAAAGATCGACTCAAATAGCAAATGACTTTGTCTCCTTCAGGATAAGGTTGCGTTAAACATGCTCCTATTCCATATCCTGAGGCGTCTGTTTGAATGACAAATTCCTTGGAATAATCTGGACATGTAAGAATCGGTGCAGTCACTAAAAGTTCCTTAATCTTAATAAATGCTTTTTCGCAGTCTGGAGTCCAATCGAACCATAGACGAATGACAGAGATAGACCAGACACTTACACGGTGGGAGTTGTATTACTAAATTGGCGCAGTATACCGGGGTGTCGTGCACGAATCAGCGCCTCTCCAACTTTGTGCTCCGTACTAAACATTTACAGGGAGATTTGAAACAATATAACGCTTGCGCAGTTTGTCTCTAAGCTACAGGATGGCTTTTCAAATTATTGTATACCGGATGCTCGTAGCCATCAACGAAATCGTTCTCCAATCAAGCGACATCTTTTAATATAGTGTTTTGAACAGTTTTTATCAAATTAAATTTTAACACTAAAAAACTCATTCTACTCGTCAATTACATAGATTTAAATTTAAACGATGCGCGCTGATGATTTTGTGTCAAAGCTCAATTTGCTTAAAAAGCCTCTATAAACACCAATCAATAAGGAAACTTGATCAAAGAATGTTTAAATTAATGACTACTAGCAATAAAAAAAGGAAAGTTAAATTTTTATTCAATCTATAAGGTTTAAAGGTTTGTTTCCCATTCATTTAGGTACATAAATTTCCTTGAGAGGCTAATTTTCTAGTTAAAAAAAGGCTTTTTGACGAATATTCTACAGTAGTTTCCTTTTTATTAGTGCATAGAAAATATTTACCCATTCTACATTAACTTAAATTAATAATGTATACTTTTACAATACTTTATACATAATAATGTTGCAAATATAGGTTTCTATAAACGGAAGCATTTTTAATTTAAAATGTAACGTAAGCCTTTTAAAGTAAAGTGAATATTGCCGTTTATTCATTTAATTAAACAGGATCCGGCATAATGATCTCCCACATTTTGCTTAGCGTAGCTGGTAGCTCGCGGCTTGCCATTACCTTGCCATCGTGCCTTCGTTATCGAGACATTAAGCAAAAGTAGGTAACGAATCTGTGATTACGACACAAAGAACTCTTTGTACTCACTTCGCACTTGGTGGACATGTTTTAGTTCCAGATACTTTGGGAATATCTGAACACTATTTCCGAACCATTGACGAATTGAAAGCAGCAATACACCAAGAAATTACAGGAATAACGCTTTAGAGTTACTGCACAATAGCGTTTTTATTGTGGGAGATCATTCTGCCGGACCCTGTATATAAGTATAGTGAAATAATCTATGTTTTTCCAAATATTAACATTTAAAACTAAACATTTAAAACTCCATCCAGGTTCACACACACTATATATTTGTGAATTTCGTCTTTCGTCAAAGTTAGTTTTTTTGCCGAAGTATTTTTTTTTAGGTTTCGTTTGGGAATGGCGCTTGCTAACTAGTCTTCGCACCCACGAACACAAAATTGTTTTCTTTTAAATTTCTTAATTACCGATAGGCCACAATTTAGCAAAAAACACTTTTAAAAATAAGGTAAAAAGTCGAAAAATCTCGAAAAACTGCAACCACAAATGAAAAATGCCAAATTACATTTACGTCATATTTTTATCTGTTTTGCCAATGTCAGTCATAATCAAAAACATATACCGAGAGTAGCGGTTAATGTCCATTGCGACAGCACAGGAGTCTGTACATAATATTTTTTATACCAGGGGTGACGGTCTGTAATAAGCGCCTCTCGAACTTTGTATTCCGAACTAATGTATTTGTATGTATAACAGTATTATGACAAGACCGGGTTCTTTCCTTACTATAAATAATTAGTATACTGTGAATCGAACTTTTGATTCTTCTTAGTTAGAGCTGTAATTGGAGCTATTATCGCTGAAAAATTCTCTATGAAACATCTATACCAGGATATTGTACCTACAACTCTACGAACTTCTCTGACAGTTCTTGGCCTCTGGAGCTCTAACATGGCTCTAATTTTATTAGGGTCAACTCGGATGCCTCGACGGTCCACTACGAAACCTAAATAAGTCATTTCTGGCCTACACAGTTGGCATTTCTCCCAACTTACCGTTATCTTTGCATTCTGCAATCTTCGTAGGACTTCCTCAAGAATTCTAAGATGTTCAGAAAAGCTCTGTGTGACAATTACGAGGTCATCGAGATATACGTACACGTAGGGGTCTAAATCGTTCCCTATGATGCTATCTATGAGTCTTTGCCAAGTTGCAGGTGCATTATGAAGACCAAATGGTAACCGCTTAAATTGGAAGAGACCTCGTCGACAGATGAATGCTGTTAGTGGCTTCGATGATTCTTCCATTGGTACTTGCCAATAAGCACTCTTAATATCTAAAGTTGACAAGTACTTAGCATCTTTCAATTTGTCAAGAGTCTCGGATACGAGTGGTAAAGGATAACTATCACGCGCCGTCACTGAGTTCAATTTGCGGTAGTCTACACAGAAACGATATTTCTTTGTGTTTTTCTTTTGTACCATTACCACTGGTGAAGCCCATGAACTACTACTACGTTCTATCACATCCATTTTCAGCATTTCGTCGATTTCGTCATCAATAAGTTTCTGAATGACCGGTGAGACCTTATATGAACGTTGTCTTATCGGTGCTGCATTTATTGTAATCTTATGTTCTAATCTGTCTGTACATCCCAGTGAGTCACCCATAATAGTCTTATATTTAACGACCAATTCCTCTAGTCGTTCTGATTCATAAGGCGAAAGAGTAGTTTGTTGGTCTGGTGTTTCTAAAGAACAAATCACATCTTTATTATCGGCAAAGTGCCACTCATTAGTACTTAAGTTCGGTACTATCCCCATCGAAATCCAAAAATCTAATCCTAAAATCAAAGTGTGCGGCAACTCAGGAACGACGACGACCTCGATTAACCTAAATTTATCCTGAACTCGCATAGGAAGCTGCACTGTCCCAATACTACTCGTGCTTTGACCATTTGCCACAATACAACTCGTCTCCTTTGTCGTATCAAGTGAAAAACCAAACCTCTCGATGATTGACCAACCATGATTCCCTAAAAAGGTACGTGAAGCCCCGGAATCCAACAAACCTAATAACTTATTTCCGAGCACATCCACCTCTAGATAAGGCCTCTCATCTTTGCGAGCATGACTTATCACATAATCTAAAACGTACGTTAGCCTATCGGTCGATGCTTGTTCAGGCTGACTCGAAGGTCGACCACCTACGAGCGCCTGAGTCCGTTTCCCTGACGATTACAATTACGACATTCTCTGACGGTCACCCCTGCCTGACCACACGAATAACACTGCTTACCTCTAGGTAATGCGCACCCGATTGCCATGTGCCCTGTTTGGTTGCATCAATAACATACCACGTCCCTATTCGCCCTACCAGACCTAGCACCTTGTGGTGATTGTCTATCTCTGTCATTTACACTAGCCTGACCACTAGCTGGTTGCTGTCTATCTCTATCAGCCCTAGTAGCGGAACTGCTTGCTGGCTGCTGCCTATCTCTGTTAAATCTATTATCAGGAATATTCAAATTCTGTTGATTTGATGTCCCGGCACCTGATATTTGAATTGTATCGATCCCTGTTGGAAAATCGTCACTGTCGCTCTCTACGTCAACGTAGGCCAAGTCAGGTTCGATTGATTGGTTTTTCCTAGGTGTAAAATTCTCCTCTTCTAAACCATATCTCTGGTCTATTCTACGACACAGATCCTTTAAATGTGATAGGCTATTGACCTCAGTAGCAATTAACCCATTTTTATAGATGTCCGCGATATTTCTGAAGACGATAGCTAATTTCGCCTCTTCGGAAACAGGACAGCCAAGTCTTTGGAAATATGTGTTCATGACAGCAATATAGGTACCTATAGACTCTCCAGGGCCTTGTTTACGTTTTTGAATCTCCTTCAATAGCTTCTCGCCATATGAAGAAGGAAGATATTCTGCCATGAACCTCTGTTCCAGCTGTTCCCATGTATGGACTTCTCTACGTACATCTTTGTAAAAAGTATAAGCTGACTTTTCAAAAAGATCAATGCCCGAATTCAGTAAAACCTTTTTGCTGACTCCTCTAGCCTGACTCAACTCGTCCACACTCTCGAAAAATGCGGTGACGGAGATTGTACCCCTCTCACCTGTAAACTTTAAGTTCCACTTATGCGGTGGTACAGGTGCAACATGATATGAGGTACCAGGATCACTTGACATTGGTACTGGCGACGAACATGAAAATGGTCGTGACTGAGCAATTGGTGCAATGCTACTTTGGAGGGCAGCTAGACTCAAAGGAACGGTAGACGGTTGTTGATAATGAAAAGCTGATGTACCGTAATTCTCAATAGGCATAGGGACTGGTGCCTGTATTGGTGCTTGAGTTGGGTTCGTTAGCACTTGCATTTGCACTGGAGAAATGACCGACGGTTGGTTTGTGGGCTGTTGAGCTGTTCTTTGTGTGCTCGAGAGCTGTGGTTGCGGGAAATGAGACTGGTTAGGTGTGTTGCCAGCATTTGGTGAGTGGTCTGAGCTTCGACTCGTTGATTGAGTTTCAGATGCTTCATCATCATCTGAGGTCACGCCAACTCTTAATAAATCTGTTGCTTGGCTCTGCAACCTCCCAATCAAACTCAAGGTTTCCGCAACCAGTATGCCTTTGGTTTGACTTTCTTCAAAGTTAGACGGATTCATGTTATTTATCCTGGCCAACATGTGTTCCAACCTCACAGCGATTTTTCTAAACTCTCCCCCTTTACTCGTACCAGAGAACTTCTCTACCAGCGGTACCAGACTATCAAGCTTCTTCATGCAGCTAAAAGCATCTTGGCCAAATTTAAAGGGATACGGAGGGTATCTCATACTTGCATCAGTCTTTTCTCTTTGTTTGATCAACATAAGCTGTTGTTTCATCTCTTCCACCGATCCAATAGCTATGCCTCTCCATGTTAACTCATAGATTAATTCGTCCTTGACTAAGTACCTTACGTCAGACAACCGACTCAAAGAAATAGCCATAGTGCCTTTTATCTTCAAACTTTAAACTTTAATTAAAACTGTTAATTATACCTCCCAATTATAAAAACTAAACCACGCAATAACAAACACAAAGTTCACTTTAAACTCACTAGTGAAAATCACTATAAATTTTCTCACAAATGTAGAAAATATAAAACTTAAATACGGGCAGACGCGAACAAAACCGAAAAACACCGGAGCAGTAAGAAAATAAAATTTATTTGCATTTAAAAATGTAATCATAATTTATGTTATGTATTTGTACTACTACTAGTGTCGGCTCGGGAGGTTAGGAAACACAAGGCTAAAATCCTAGAGCAACACCTTGGCTGAAGATCAATGCCAAAAGTCCAGTTGACATTTTTTTTTGGGGTATTTTTTTTGAAAGGCAGTTTTTAGGTCTTTGGTTTAGTTGTCTAGTTGTGTTTCGTGACTGGTCAAATTTTTTTTGTAGAAAATACCCACGCCTATGGTGGCCTATTAAAATGCGTTGTGTGACAATTTGCCAACTTGTGACACAACAAAACCATTGAATAATTAAACAAATATCTGGAAGCAGAACTGTATTTTCCAGCTAGGTAAAACATTGATATGCCCGGTAACTTTTATACAGTGGAGAAGGGGGGGGGGGTTCAGAAATAGGAAAATTTTAAGTGCGCCACATTATTTAATACCAATGTTTTACAAAGAAGATCTTAAATAAAATAGAGTTCAACCCAAACGTTGTAGCTAAACAATGAAATTCTACCTACTTCCGAGGCTTCCAGAGTATTTGTGTAATTAAAAAAAAACCCAAAAAAAATTGAGTAATAAACGAGATAAAATTCTAAAAGATTTTTAACTGAATCAAAATGACAAAACTAGAAGCACTTTACAGGTAGATGGTCTCCTTTAACAGGTCATAGTGTACCTACATCTGAGTCAGTAGTGTGAGACTCGGTTACATAAATGATTGTTAAAAAAAATACACTTCCACAATCGTTCCATCATAGGGGAGATCTGGACCAAATATCTGCTGTCATCATTCTACATTGGGTAGAATGAGACAGGCAGCAACCCAGTCCGAGATCCACCCCATGAAGTAGAACAATGTAAGGAAACCGCTGGGTTGCACAAATAATACAAAAATTTAGTTCATCTTCTGTATTTTAAGGGCTGAAGTTAAGATTAGAAACATGAAATATGCTAAAAAAAATTAAACAAGTTCGGGCCAAAATAGCAAGGCACCCCAAATTTCACAGGAGAAATTGTCTTAAATAAATGATATCAAGGAGGCCAAGTCAATATAGTAAATACGCCGCAAAATTGTGGTTATGACGTCATACCGTTACCTTGCGTTTACAAGCAATGTTGAAATTATACTATGAAAAATTATATATGAAAAGATTACGTCTAAATTATATTAAAAATTTATATGAAAAGATTGTCCAAATTATATTGAAAAAAATTATATGAAATGGTTATGTCTAAGGCTTGCTCCTACCTTGGTCCTGCAATTATTTAATTGTGAGTTTGGTGTTTTATTAAACCTGGAAGTGGTGTTGTTCTCCTCCTGCTACTCCTGTCCTGGTTTGCCCGCGTCTCCCCTCGTGCTCGCTTAGCACATGGTGCTAGGGCAGCACATGGTGGTCAAAAGGTTGCTGGCTTCTTGCCCGAGCATAAAAACCCTGTGGAAAATTAAATGTTTCAGTTTCCTGGAGAACCCCATGTCGACTCAATAAAATAGAGCAGATTTAAACAGATGAACTAAAATAACCCTACGTACCTTTCCCAGGGTTAGAATTGGCTAGTCCGGCTTCCCACCAGCGTCTAGCACCGCTGTCGGTGGAATGGACAGGGCTGTAGACAAAGGAGAAAAACAATATATAGTTTTTATCCAACACGTGGTTAAAAGAAAAATATAAAAACGCCAAAAATTCCCCACGTCTGTTGTCAAAAAAAATACATTTCACACGAAAAATAACTACAATTTGGGAGGCAAATATTATCTTGAAGAGTACTCAAATAAAAAAAAAATGAAAAAAAATAAAATCGAACTTACCGCTGCTCTTTCCGTACAAATGGCGTAGGCCGACTTAAATTCCCCTCAACAGGGTGCGAGCGTCACTTCAGATTACGCCTAAAACACGACGGCTCACTCCTCACAGTCTCTGGGACAGAACCTGCAGTTTTTTGCAGTGCCACTAACCAAAAACAATGGCGATCCCAGAGCCTGTTGCCGACCCAGCCAAAATTTGTTAGCAAAGAGAGACAAAGCACTTCGTCGAGAATACCAGAATAATGAAGTGGCCGGAAACCGTTTTGTAAATTTGGTGGGGAGTGGGGACGGTAAAACGCAATAGTACCAACCTAATCTTCCCGGTTAAATTCAAATAAAGGATGCAAACCTATTTATAAAAAACTTTTTCGCCAAAAATAAATCTCTACCTTCAGTGGCAAGACTGGAAGAAAAAACCCGCGGTTTTCAAACTAACCAATGAGGAAATACAGCAATAGTTCTATACAGGTATATAGGGGGCAGCACCGACCAAGGGGACATTGCAATTAGGTAAAACGTACATTGAGGTGTTGTCGGATCTATTTCCACGGTTGGAATTTTTATAACAAGGACGTCGAGATACCCTCCATACATAGACCGAACATTTGCCTACCGGACCCCCACCAACATATCAAGTAGAAGAAGAATAACCCGACGGACTAGAAGAAGCTCAGCATTGAAACCATCAACTGTAAAATCAATTACTGGAGATCAGGGCATGCATCAAACCCAGGAATATTCGAACACTCAACCAATTCCCATATGAGTAAAGCTATACTGAGCGCAGAATTTAGTTGCACTCCAGTTACAGTCTTAGTCAAAAGTTTCCTTCGCTCTTTATAAATGTTTTCTCTAATATTCATATGGTTTAACGCCATTTTTGTAAAACATTTCTACATTAATAAAGTTGTTTCTGAACCTGAACCTAAAAATACACACTGAACTACTGCTAAGAAGCTCGGCACAAGAGTGTTCAGATGTTAACTCACACGATTTCGTTTATTCTTTTAGTCTTGGTTTTTATCCCTCGTTTATCTCCCATTTACAAAAGTGCACGACTCGTATTTATTCCATCCTCTCCCTATCAAATTAATAAAGATATCAAAGTGGGCGGAGCCTCGGTTGTTACTGGTCAAACCGTGGACCTAAATATGTTCTCGTGCTGTCACAACTAGCTATGAGGTTCGGATTGTCCCAATATCCTCGAAAATAAACGTAAGGGAATGAAATGTTCATCCAAATGTTTCCTTCCTGTTACTAAAACCATTTGTGATGCGGCAACGCCGCCATTTCCCAGCTGTTTAATTTCATGACGACAAGAGAATCACAAAATTCCACAGATAAAAACAAAACAATCAAAATTTTTATGTGATTTTCCCGAAGCCTGTGATCTTAAATTCCAATTACGATGTCCAGATAATGCGATGTGCGTAGTGTCCACAGTAATTCGATGGAATGCCTCCTTTTAAGGTAACTTCCTAGACACTATATAACCTCCAAACCTAGCTCTATAAGATACCCTTACTTTGTGTACAGAAAGACGAATCAAAGAGCCTTGATTATTTACCTAAATAAACAAAAATGTAACGTTGTCTTAAACGTAAAAATGACACGTTACAGTATGAACTATCCCTAGTCTCCCCTATTTTATATATTTACCCATTTTCCTTAATTATACCTATAAACTACCTAATTATGGTTTGCAAAAATATTTACCTTCTGTTTGAACAGAATGCTTCCTAATCCTTTGAAACGGTAATTAATGTTCACCTTTTTATTAAAAGATTACTGAAATTACGCATTAGGTACAGAAATTACTAGCGGCCTAAAACTAATCCTGCTTTTAATCCACTAACCTGCATGTTTCTTCTGGATAAATGAATTCCAAGAATGCCCAAGCTGTAACCACTTTAATTTTTCACAAAAAAGTCTAAAAATATCCACAAAATAAAACATATTTTTAAAAATATATTTCAACCTCACCAAATTCACAATATCTGACTCCATTCTGCTAAGAAAATGGCTGTTGGGTGATCAACTTACTGATCTAACCCTTGAAGTCAAGTTACTCTCTCCTTCTATATAATAAAGAAAAAGACGCAATGACACTTTTTGTTCATTGCTTTATTTTGTAATATCAAATGAATGGGAAGCATGCTAATTGTGCTGCCTACCCTTAGGGGCTCACTTGGGGCTGAGAAAAAAGCCAGCTGCTGCCATCTATAATAAAAAAAAAATAAAAAAAAACAATGTACACAGCCAGAGGTTTATCGATTAAATACTTCTCAAGGATTTCATATAGAGTGAAACTGCTTAAACGAGTCAATATGTTATGAAGACTGTCTCCGAGTAGGCGGTCGCATTAAGCATGCTTCTGAACTTTCTTATTCTGCTAAGCATCCGTTGCTCTTGCCACGTTCACACCGGCTTAATACAATAATTATCGAATATACACATTCAAAATACTTTCATCCACGATACACTCACACACGGTATGTCAGCGCGCATGGATTGCCTGTCCTTGTCGCGCTCCGTGACGTCACGTGCGTTGCAGAATAGCAGGTATCGCATGAATTTATAATGGTATTTGATGAGTGTTTTTATTAGCTCACACATATACTATACTATAGTAGTGTGAGCTATGGTGATCCTAATTTTTTCGAGAAAAAAAAAGTTGCTCCGATTTCAAAAATTTTTATATATCTTTGCGTTTCAGATGATTTTGAAACTTTTTTGTTGCGCCGTCTGTCTGTCTGTCTGTCTGTCTGTCTGTCTGTCTGTATGTCTGTCTGTATGTCTGTAACGACCAACGCGCATAACTCAAAAACCGCTTGGCCGATTTTAATGAAATTTGGTACCTAGGCTGGGTCTTGGGTCGAGATGGTCCCATTTAAAAATGAACAAAATCCACCGAACAGAAACCAAATAAAAGGGTGGGGGTAGATTTCAAAAATTAGAGTTTATGTGAAAATATGGCGTGTGTGATATCAAACGAAAGGTAATTGAGTCTGCAGTTAAACAAAATACATTTTAATTTATTTAAAAAAAAAGGGTGGGGGTATATTTTAAAAATTAGAGTTTAAGTGAAAATATGGCGTGTGTGATATCAAACGAAAGGTAATTGAGTCCGGAGTTTAACAAAATACATTTTAGTTTTTTGTTTTTTTTAAGGGTGGGGGTAGATTTCAAAAATTTGAGTTTAAGTCAAAACATGGCTTGTGTGGTATCAAACAAAAGGTAATTTAGTCTGGAGTTAAATAAAATATATTTCAGTTTTTAGTTATATTAGCTCACACGTACACTATAACTATAGTACCTAGTGTGAGCTTAGGGGCCCATATATTGGCAGAGTATTTTTTTTTCGTGGCGTATTTGCACCAGTTCAATCTTTGAGTTATTAGGCATATTGTCTACTATTTATATTTTATTTCAATTTAGGGTTTTATACAATAAGTATTGAAGTTAAAAATATAAGAAATGCTTTACCCATAATTATTAAGTATACCTATCAATTCATTAATTGAATAAATACAATCCTACTTTTTTAACCCTGTCTAAAAATCTTGCATATTATGTTTTTTAGAGAAGTTTTAGGATTTTTTATAAGATTTTTATGGAGGGTTTTATACAGGGTGAACTTTTTAAAGCTCACCATTCACACTTTATCTCTCTAAAGAGAGACACTGATTTGTAAAAATCTCCAATATAAAATTACGGGGAATGTTTTTGACAAATAAGTGATTACTTTGAAGATTTTTATATTCTATCTGAGGGCACGGCAGTGCCTCGCCAAGTTCGCGCGCCGTGCCATCTTTTCTTGAAACATTTTAGCCGATATTGGACCTCTCTAAACTCTACTTCGGAATGAGCTACGAGTCTCAAACTTTGCACAGTCGTAGATCTTCATGGATTTAACCACCCCTCCAAGTTTCATGGAATTTCATAATGTAGTAAAGTAGTTACGAAATTTCAAAAAACGTCGAAATTGCCACTCACTTACTCACTGATGTATAGATCATCAAAATTTTAATTTACTCCTCTCCCCTATACATGTAAAGTTATGTAAAAGAAATGCTAAAGAGCTGAGCTTTGGCAGACTGATAGGAACTATGATAAAACTTAAAAGAAAATTAAAAAACCCCAAATTTTAAATAACTTCTCTCCTCTATAAATGTAATGTTGTGTAAAAGTAGCATTGCCCACTTCCAGAAACACTCGACAGCTGAGCTTTGGAAGGCCGATAGGAACTATAATAAAACTATAAAAGAAAATTAAAAAACTCCAAATTTTAAATAACTTCCCTCCCCTATAAATGTAAAGTTATGTAAATTAACATTCTCCACTTCCAGAAACGCTAGAGAGCTGAGCTTTGAAAGACTGAAATCTAAAAACATCAAAATTTTAATTTACTTTCCTTCCCTATAAATGTAAAGTTATGTAAAATTAACATTGCCTACTTCCAGGAACACTAGAGAGCTGAGCTTTAGAAAGCTTATAGGAACTATTATAAAACCATAGGAAAATTAAAAAAAAACCTCAAAATTTTTAATAAGACATTGCAAAAGTTCTGAACAATATTCCGCATATTTTACTACTTTAAAACTTAAATATTATCCAAATCCTTTAAAAAAGGAGTGAAATCATAACAAAAACATTTCATGTAAAAATATGCCAAGTACTCTAAAGTGGTATTCCGTAAAAAGAATTGAGATAAAAGTAAAGTCAAGTTCTCCAATACAAATTTCAAAATGAATGGTTGAACGTAAAGAAGTTTGACTAGAATAGTAAAGTTTAAAAAAACATTTCCAAACTAGTAAGAAACTTTCTTGGCTTTACTTTTATCTCAATTCATTTTACAGAATACCACTTTCACGTACTTGGCTTTTTTTTAAATCAAATGTTTTTGTTATGATACATATTTACAGAAAATAGAAAAAATACTTCGCAATATATAACACCAAGTAAATTCCAACGATAACTGTTCACGCTCTGCATATAAAACCCTTGTTTCCCGCTTCAACATGCGACGCACGTGACGTCACTGCGCAACAAAAACGAATTTAGTTCGCGCGGCAGACATACCGTGTGTGAGTGTATCGTGCTTTCATCCAGGTCTCAAAACCCTACATTATCTGCTAAGGCAGCAATTTTGGCTCTGGAACGAAATAGCGATGTACAAAATAGCGACTATTAAAATAGCGGTATCGAAATAGCGACAATCAAAATAGCGATGTAATGAAAAGGCGACTATCAAAATAGCGATGTAACAAAATAGCGATGTAACAAAATAGCGATTGTAACGAAATAGCGATGTAACAAAAAAGCGATGTAACAAAATAGCGACTATCAAAATAGCGATGTAACAAAATAGCGACTATCAAAATAGCGATGTAACAAAATAGCGACTATCAAAACAGCGACGTAATAAAATTGCGACTATCAAAATAGCGATATTTCGGTTCCGTTTTGGCATATAGCTCGACTAAAGGGTTTCTATCTAAGAAATGTTTCCAAAAAAAAAACCTTCCTGACTTCTTTCCCGGGATCCTAAAGGGTGTGAATTGGAACCGAACCGAACCGAACCAAACTGAACCGAACCGAACCAGCATATTTTTCAAAAAAAACTCTCCAGACTTCTTTTCCGGAATCCTAGAGAGTATGAATCCGAACCGAACCGAATTCGGTTCGGTTCGGTTCGGATTCACACCCTCTAGGATCCCGGAAAAGAATCAGGAAAGTTTTTTTTTCGGCGAATTCGGTTCGGTTCGGTTCGGATTCACACCCTCTAGGATCCCGGAAAAGAATCAGGAAAGTTTTTTTTTTTAATAAGCTGGTATAGTCAAAATAGGATATAATAGCGCATTTCGGTTCTTTTCGGTTTGGATTAATTTGATTCGATTCGGTTTGGTTTGATTCGGTATTTTGATACATCGCCATTTTCATACATCGCTATTTTGATACATCGCTATTTTGATACATCGCTATTTTGATACATCGCTATTTTGATTGTCGCTATTTTGGTTGTCGCTATTTTGATATATCGCTATTTTGATTGTCGCTATTTTGATATGTCGCTGTTTTGTTACAAACGCTATTTTGATACATCGCTATTTTGATAGTCGCTCTTTCATTACATCGCTATTTTGATAGTCGCTATTTCATTACTCGCTATTTTGAACGTCGCTATTTTGTACATCGCTATTACGTTCCAGAGCCAGCAATTTTGGGTGCTGTCTGCTCGATACGCTATTGAAAAGGTAGTTTCTCATTGTATCTTATGCTTCAGACTTCATCCAAAACCAGCTGTGCAATTTATGGGAGATTTACCTCCTCAAAGGATTTTATTGCGGACCGTTTGATATCTTAATGTCAAGACACCGAGGTGCCAAGCTTTATAAAGGCTATATTGTTGTTTGCGTTTGTGCTGCAACCAAAGCAGTGCATTTAGAATTAACTTACGATCTTTCAACAGATACGTTTCTTGCGCCCTTTAAAAGGTTTGTCTCCAGACGTGGAAGGATATCACACGTTTATTCTGATAACGGTACCGCCTTTGTCGGTGCAGATAGGTTACTTCAAACCTACTCAAAGGAAGCATGTGAAAGCTTAAGCATTTCGTGGCACTTTTCTAGCCCTGCAAGTCCTCACTTAAACGGTTTAGCCAAGGCTGGAGTAAAATCCACCAAGGCTCATCTCAAACGTGTTGTAGGCGAGCAGCGCCTTACATATGAGGAATTTACTACCTTCTTGTTTGAAGTTAAGGCTTTACTCAATAGTAGACCTCTCTATGCTCAAAGTCTAGATCCAAATGACCTCATTCCGCTGACATTAGGTCATTTTCTAACATTGGAGCCTTTAAATTCTATACCAGAACCTGATTTTTCCGACCTCAAGCTTAACACTTTGTCTCGCTGGCAGCTTGTCCAAAGACTTCAAGCTGACTTTTGGAAAAAGTGGCGTTTAGAATATTTAAACACACTTCAACAACTTGTTAAGTGGACTGAGAAATGCAATGACATAAAAGTCAACACTTTAGTCGTTATTAAGAATGAGCAAAAACCACCTATGCAGTGGTCACTCGGATGTGTTGTAGCGCTACATCCAGGTGCTGATGGGCTTGCTCGCGTCGTGACAGTAAAAACCGCCACTGGTACTTATCGAAGACCGGTGGTCAAGTTATGTGTCCTGCCCCTGCCGGAGGTAGAACACAAGCAAATTTTTCGAAATTTTGCTCAACATTTTTTATTTTTTTCTTTTCTTTATATATATATATTTTTTCTTTTTTATAATTTACTAGAATTAAGGTAAATTTTCGTGCATACTTGCACGATTTGGGTATTTAGATATAGTTTTTTTTCGTATCCTTACTAAAAACACACGTGTTTTGGTGGCCGGAAAATGTTGGTGCAAGAATTATTTGCCAGCTTTTGGCTACTTTTATATTTTAACATTATTTTTCATTTCATATTTCGCGGGGTATATGCATATGACTTGACCCCGCACCGAGACACGCGCGAGTCTGCTCGAGGAGTCGCAATCGGGAAACCGACAAGAAGCACAAAAAACGCCGTGAGTGCTACAATTTTCCCGTTTTTCCTATCTTCCAAGCGACCAAAATGACTGACTGAACTAGATGAAAACTAAGGTAGGTGCACTTTAGATATTTTATATGCATCGTTTTTACTGATTTCCTTTCAATAAACTTTACAATTACGTTTTTCAATTTCTTATCTCAAAATATTGGGTATTTCTCGAATGAGTGGTGTAAGTGGTGAACCAGCCAACCTAAACTCAACCCAACTTACGTTTGCACCCTCACCCCTCATTATCGTAATGTTGCCTTAATAGTCAGAGCATATTATTTCCGTTTTCGGTCTAGAAGCAAATCATATTACTTTTTGGCAACAGACCATTTCTCCCTAATTTGACCCCGTTGAATCCGAATATCTCTGTTGTCAACTCGAAAAATCGACAGGGACGGAGAAAATCCCCTCCAACCCCTGTTTTTTTTTTCAGTTTTATGCAATTTTCTCGAAAACTAACCTTTTTATCAAAAATTGCAAAGAACAGTTTTTTGTGGAGAATAAAATTCCCTTTCCAACGATGTATTGGCCAATAAGGTTAGGGAAAGCAAGTAGCTCTTCAGTGGCGTACGTAAATTAATGTTTATTATAGGTTTTTCAAAATTTTCTCAAAAACTACATTTTTTAGGAAAAAATATATATAGTATACTTTATTATAGAACATAACATTTTCTTTTAAAAACTTTATTAAAATGTCGGGTTGTTGCCATATTTAAGGCTTCAGGGACGTACTAATATAAAATTATTTTTAAAAATAACTGAAATAATTAGTTTCTCTTGCATATTTAAATATCTTTTCTGACTAAGATTTTTAGAAAAAATGTGCCTTTATTCTTTATTGAGGATAAGACAATTTCTTTTTAAATGATATATTACAAAGTGAGGTTAATGTTATGATAAATACTTCAAAAAGATTCGTAATTTATACCTACTAAAATAAAATATTTCCAAATTAAAATAAACTGTTTTTTGATTAGATTAGATATTTTGATTTATCTAAATAAGATCTGTAAAGCAAAAAATCACCGGTGGTTATAAGGGGAGGGGGCATAGGGGCCATGCCCCCCCCCCTAAGCAATATTTTTGTGCAGAAAGTAACAGTAGTAACTTTGACACAGGTGTTTTTGGTTATTTTTTTAAGCATATGGAACTAAAAATAAAGTGGTGAATCTTATGCAACGGTTTGTGGGGGGGGGGGCATAATCATAATTAGGTACTCATACTTTCGACTTTTTGATCTTTCGACCTTTTTTTTTTGATCTTTTGTAATTTCGACCTTTTGTATTTTTGACCTTTTGTACTTTCGACCTTATTTTTTCGACCTTTTGTACTTTCGACCTTTTATCCGGCGCTCTTTATTATCCACCGAAGAGCTAATAAGACACAAAATTGATTAGTTTGGATTGATCTTAAATAATTTCTTTAAATTAAGAACACCACTAGAGCGGTAAATATAAAATAACTTCCACTTTGTTATACATCGTTTGAAAGGAAATTTTATTGGCTATGACGAAGTATAGAACACATTTTTTGATAAAGAGCTTGGTTTTTAAGAAAATTGAATAAAACGTATTAACAACATGTTTTTTTTAATGATTTGTTGAAATCACCCCCATTGACGGACGTCGCTGGAGAGTTTGCTATAAGTCAGACCCCACTGAGTTTCGCGTTTTTAAAAAGCGAATTTCCCTGTCTACAAAAAAGTGTAGAACAAGTTTTTTCATGTTAAGCTTAGTTTTTGAGAAAATTAGATAAAACGTGTAACAAAAATGGTTTATTTTCTGTTTTCTCAAAATTAATTTAATTTACGGATGCCCCTGAAGTTTTATTTATAAAACTGATTTAATCATGTTATACGTCATTTTGAAGGAAATATTATTGAGTATACCAAAATGTAATACATAGTTTTCTGTAGATATTAGTTTTTTTTTAAATTAAATAAATCTTGGAAAAAACATAGGTATTTTTTCAACTTTTTTTTAATTACTTCAATCAACGGACGCCGCTGGAGAGCTTCTTATTAGTCCAACTTTATTAGATTATACCATGTTGAAAGTTAGAAGCTTAGTTTTTAAGAAAATTTGAAAAAACCTCAAACTTTCAGATTTTGGGGGGTCTGGGAGGGTCTTTGGAGGTTTTTGCAGCCATTTAAAAAAAGAAATATGTTATTATTTTTTAATTATACAAATATATATTTTCAATGTACACCTGTGACAATTTGGGCTTTCCAGCGGCAATTTAAAATTCCGCCGACATTTTGGCCGCCATCTTGAATATCTCAGCCCCTGTCAATATTTCGAGTTGGCAACAGGGATATTCGGATTCAGCGGGGTCAAAATAGGGGGAATTGCCCATTTGTCAAAAAGTAATATAAAATGCTTCTAGAAAGTGGATTTTCCCGAATATTGCCTGAACTAAAAGACTATAAAGTCACTGACACCTTTAAATTTTTTAATGAAAAGTGGTCGAGTGATACCTTGTTTAAAAGGTATTTTTATTCCCTTCTTACACAACTATTCTATGCAGAATTATATCAAACAAAAAGGGAACCATCACGAGAAACCACGAAGAAATTCCAAACAAAAATAAAGAACATGAACTCTACTACTGAAATAAGTAAAGCGGAAATAAAGAGAGCATTAAAGCAAATGAAAAATAACAAATCACCTGGAAAAGACGGAGTAACGGTAGAAATGCTCAAATACGGAAGCAAAGCTGTAGCTAGTACCCTACATATTCTCCTGAATAAAATACTAAAAGAAAAAATAATCCCAAACAAAATAATCAATAACCACTATTCTACACAAGAAAGGCGATAGGGCAGACCTAAAAAACTATCGACACTGCTCAATGTAATTTATAAGCTATTCACGAAAATATTAACAGATAGACTAACTACTAAATTTGATGGATATCAATCAAAAGAACAAGCAGGCTTCAGAAAAGGTTTCAGTACAGTTGACCACCTATTAACCATGAAAAACCTAATAGAACGAGCCAACGAATACAACATTCCACTATATATCGCGTTTATATGGGCAGTAAAAGCATCTTTAATTAATCACCGAATAGATCACAGATACACAGACTTAATAGCCAATATATATAGCGGGGCAACAACATCAATCAAAATCCACGAAGGAACCAAGCCCCATAAGAAGAGGTGTCAGGGCGACACAATAAACTAGTTAACCAGGCCCTAGAAGATGTTTTTCAAAACTTAGATTGGGAAGAAAGAGGCATCAGAGTAGACGGACAATACTTGAACCACCTACAATATGCTGACGATATTGCCTTAATAACAGATAAGAACGAGGAACTGATAAAAATGCTCGAGAAACTGGACACAGCAGCTAAAAATATAGGCTTGAGCATGAACTGCACTAAAATTAAAGTCATAACAAACATAGATGAGGATATCACGATCAGAATAAACCAAGAGAAAATAGAACAACTAGAGGAGGAATCTATATGCCTGGGACAAATTATCAAACTAAAAAAGCAAAACCAAACGGCTGAAATCAAGAGACAAGTAAGATTGGCCTGGGTAGCATTCGGTAAATTAAGCTACATATTCAAAAATAAAAAATAACCTCAGTACCTCAAAACAAAAGTGTACAACCCATATATCCTTCCTGTACTTACCTATGGATCCCAGACCTGGACACTTATAAAATCAAACATGGATAAAATAACAAAAGCCCAAAGGTCAATGGAAAGACAAATGTTACATGTAAAGCTAACAGATAGAAAGAAAGTAAGGGATGTCAGAGGAGAAGTAGCAGAATTAAAATGGACATTATTTGCCGGTCATAATAAACTGGAGATAAAAGAGATAAAAGTAGGGGAAGACCCCAAATGAGATGGGCGAACGATTTGAAGAAACATGCGAGGACTAGATGGATCAACACGACGACAGACAAAGAAGAGTGAAATATATTGGGGGGCGCCTATGTCCAAAGATGGATCGAAGAAGGTTAAATTGATAGATAGAATTTAAAAGTGGTAACACACATCAACTAGTAAATGTTTACTATGCTACTGTCCATTTATGCTTTTTATATGCTGTTGAATTTTGGCAGTCTCACCGTATGCACAAAGACTTTTGAAATCACAAAAACGGGTTGTGCGTTACATAGCAGGTGTATCAAGTAGCACATCTTGTGTTTCCCTATTAAAAAAATTTAAAATTTTCACTGTGCCATCTGTGGTAATCTACAAAATGTTTTGTCTTTAGTAATAAGAACTTATTTTTAAGGAATACTGAATTTCACACATATAATACCCATTTTCAAAATCAATTTTCTATATCAAAAAAGAGGCTTGCCAAGGCAAAAATGTTTGTTCCAAATCTTGGTCCTAAAATGTTTAATAGACTTCCACAGAAAATTAAAAATTCTCCTAATTTTATTTTAATTAAAAAATCGATTTAGGCTTACCTAATTGAAAAGTGTTTTTATAGGATAAACAGTTTTTTAGAATAGTTTAAAGTTTCTATATACATTCTATCTCTAGCTATTTTTGACGATATCCATATACTTTTGTATCTATGGAAAAATAAAATTTGTATTTTTATTTGTTAGTTGTCTGCCAGTTTACCTAACCTAACCTCGATCAATGAAACAAGCCGAATGCAGATTATTTATTAAGGACGTTGAATTCGATGAAGATGTAGCGTGGGTATACATCGACTTGGAAGTTCTGAAGACTACCTCACTCAACCAGCTGGTCAGACTATTTTAATCGAACAGAAACAGGCTCAAACAGCACTAAATCTAATAGAGCATAAGATCGAGATGGCGATGGCGAACAAGCACCAGATGTAGCAATAAACGCATAGAAAAGATTAGTCCAATAATAAGGGTTGGAAATAATCCCGCCCTTAATCCGCACGCTAGATTTGATCATTTCAATAGAAACGATCAGGGCCACACATACTTATGAATCGCCGTTGCTGTGTTTGGCAGTTTGTTTTGTCTGTTGTAGGTCTGCAATTGTTGCTGTTGAAATTGATACACTGTGGCTTGAAAAATAAATTTATTTGTGCCCTTCAAAATAACTAGAACAAGTAGAAACCTATTTCGAATTTATACCATGAGACTGGGAAAATTCGCAGCCCCTCCATCTCGCTGTCGGACCAACTCGCCGCCACCTTGATTTTGCTTTGAAATTTTGTTTAAGTTTTATAGTAAACATATTATTTTCGAATACATCTTAGGTTAGCTTAACACCGTTTGGGATCTTTCAAAAGGACAGAAATTTAATTTTAAAATAAATGGATCCATGACGGATCTGACACCTTCCTAGCTAGCCCATTATCACACTTCAAATGAAGCCATGATAATACATTAGCCTTAAAAACCGTTTTAATAAATATCTCAAGTTTTTGGTTATAACGAGTTATTGAGCAAAATATAGTCTACTATATTCCGAAAACAGTGTATTGATACGATGCTCCGTTAAAAAGTTTGCATTTTTTTAAGTTTTTAATTGTCAAAAAACTGTCATTAGCATTAATCAGCTCGTAGGAGTGTCGAATACTATTTTACTTGAAAATTTTATGAAAATCCGTTCAGCGATTTAGGAGCTATTGTGTTACGGACAGAAATAATATATACACACACAGACAGACATCACGACGATATGGTCAAAATACATCCAAATAGCACTTTTTTGGCGTTATCTCAAAAAATAATTTTTCGTCTGAAATAATACCTTCTCTAGCCATTGCTACGCGGGCTAGGAAGGTAAAAATCATGTTTGGATATGACCCATAAGTAAATAAAATTGCAAACTAAAACCCATGCTAAAACCATGGCGGCGGCAAGTTCGGTCGGCGGCCAATTGGCACTGCCCTGTGGCGAGCTGAACCGGCGACGAATCGGTGGCGGCAAATTGTCCTAGACTCTAAGCCGTTACCCTTTTCCTCTGTGGAAATTTTATTGAAAACAACTTTAAAGCTAACATCAATGGTTTTATGAGTTGCAGTTATCAAGGAAGTAAAATATTACAAACAAAAATACGATCAAATCCAGCCAAATTATGTAAATACACAAGCTAAAAATGCCAGAAAAAATAATATGAAATATTAATCAGGGGATCACAACGCCAACGGCACCGCTAACGTGGGGGGATAGCGAGCAATGAGCCTCCAAAAGCTTAAACTTTAAAAATTTATATTTCAAAAAATATACAATTAATTAACAAAACAACGGAATACGTACAGGGTTTTCCGTATATTTTTACACCACATCTAAAACGCTTATTTGAATAGTTATTACGAAATTTAAGAATCTATGTGTTAGAATGTCAAAAAAATTATAAATGTCAAAATTTGACAGGACGACGATTTTTATTGATCTGCTCTTCCTGATTTTAAAAATATATATGATGGGATTATTTGGGTACTCTTTAAAACATTACGGCAGTCATAAAAAAGCCAATCGCATTGACACAAAAAGTGATGCTATTGTTTTGTCAAATTTAGTTTCAAGAGCGGTTAAAGATATATAAATTTAATATGGCAACAAGACGGATAACTCATAATAGATATGATCTTGGATAGGAATATACGGCACATTATTATGGCCAGCAAATAGCCCCGATTTGTCTCCCCTTGATTTTTGTTGTGGGGCTATCTAAAAAATAAGGTGTATTATTACAACAGGCCGGAAACACTTCAAATGCTACAAGAGAAAATAGAACAGACAATCGTCGATCTTAATGGAAATTCTGCGCACTCTTTTAATCTATTCACAGAAAAAACATTTTTTTAAAGTAACTTTCTTTTAATCTTAATTTTTCGTAATTTTTCAGGGAAAACATGTTCTTGCATGAGATTTCTATTTTTTTTTTTTAATAAACGCACAATACAGATACCTTTAAACTTTTTTAAACTAGCAGATTTTTCATCTGAATTTTCCATATTTTTCGAAATAAAAAACAAACTAATTTCCGCAAGAAAATTATATGATTTTCAAAATTTTAGCTCTCTAAAGAATCGTCCAAAAACATTTTTTTTGTAAATCAACAGAATTAAATAACAAAAATTCACGCCAAAAATAAAATAAAAAAAGAAAATTAAAATTTTCCGCTTATGAATAATTTCCGAAAAAAATTTTTCAATAAGTTAATAGGCAGGAACAGTAACAGTACAATTTAATTACACTTTTGGATTTTCTCCATCTGATATCTGACAATTTTTGCATAAGTTTTATTTAACAATACAGTACATAAATATCAGCTTAACTCTATACTAGGTCAATACGAACAGATGGTAAATCATAAAAATTTATAAAACCAACCTTTTTTTCTCGAGAAAAACGAGAATTTCTCGACGAGAGGGTCTTCGAGAGAGAATCTCTCGTCTCGGCGGCAACACTAATGCGATTGTCTATTACATGGCTGCCTTGATGTTTTAAAGAGTACGAATTTAAGTTTATAAAACTTTAAACACGTATATCTCCAAAACTAATAAACGAAATAATCCAACATATATTTTTAAAAACAGAAAGAAAAGATTTATAAAAATGTTTTGTTAAAAAATGGTTCTTGGAAAAGGTTTTTATTATCAACTGTTAGTCCACGGATAGAAAAACGCTAAATGCAGTGGACTGTAAATATTTTAATTAATGATAGCGCGAACAAACATAAATATTGATATGATATTACGAAATAATCTAAACGTCCATAGGAAAAATATTGGTGACACACAATGGTAATCAGACAAATGCACTCACCACTTTTGCAGCCAAATTCTCCACTTCCAAGGGGCCCCTGATGGATCTAATGATGTCACCACGTAGCTGAAGGGTTGAAGTTTCTAGTTCTATGCTTCAGTACACAAAAATCGAGCACTTTCAGGTGTAGATATTTGAAAATAGTTGGAGAACGAAATTAAGGATCTCACTGGTTGTTGGTGCGCATGTCCAAATACGCGGAATGCGCTTTGTCCTTCATACAGTTGTGTGTTTTTAAAAATATATATAAACAACCGCGAAATTTAGCGGGAGCTAACATCAACTAATGTTTTTACCGAACTGCAGTATTATATTGTTGTATTAAAGCAAACTTTCTCTCAGGAACGGGAGAACGGAAAATGATTCTGGTTCAACTTAAAGACGAAGATTGCCGAAAAAAAGTTATAGAGGCAAAAAGAAAAATCCAGAATCTTGATACAATAAAATGTGGCATCCCAACAGGTCCATCTGGCCTAGCTCAAAAAATATATATAGCTGAGGAAAAAGTCCGCGAGCTGTTAATGGAAACAAAAAAGCTTAAAACGGAACACTTATATAGCTACGTCTGGGTGACAAATGGTTCTATCTATGTAAGAAAATCAGTAAACTCTGAAGCAATAAGAATCAAAAATCGAGAACAGATTGAACAGCTAAAAAGACACTAATAACAAAAAGATCCAATAATGGAACATAAGTTAATATAAATCACAATGGATCTTAATAAACTTCTAGATAATTATGAGATATGTGACACTCAGCTATGTAATTCTTTGGACGATGCGCATTTTTTGAACAGTCAAGGTATAGGTTTAAGAGTAATTCATGTAAATATAACTAGCATATATAAAAACCTAAATAACTTTTTAGTTTATCTGGAGTCATATAGTAAAGATTTTGACCTAATAGTCTTGCCAGAAACACATCAAATCTATTGTGTGGATGACTTTGAAATACCGGGATATGAAATTATATATAATAAGAGCAATAAAAATAAATGTGATGGCTATGTATTTTATGTAAAAACCAGCATTCTTTTGCATCAGTGCTTAGTTGAGATAAACGGCCACCATTTCCTAAAAGTAATTGTAGGTAAAAACAATAGCAAATTTGAAATTTTTGGGACCTACAGATCGCCAGCAACTGATATAAATTATTTTATTAACAGCCTGGAAGAATTCTTGGATAGGCATCTAAATGAAAATACTGATGCTAGCATCTTCATAGGGATATAAATATAAATCTTTTGGGTAAACCAAGCAGAATATTAAATAACTATCTAGATTGTTTGGCAGAACATGGGTTTTTGTGTAAAGTAAGGGGAATAACTAGAGAGAGAGGTAATCAAAAAAGCTGTCTAGATCATTGTTTTATTAAAAGCTCTGATAATGTCCGCGAAATCAAAACAGCTATAATTAAGTCAAAGGTCACAGATACTCATGATCATTATCCAACTGTTATTCAAATAAATACGTCAAAAACAGGAGAATCCAACACTCAAACGCTAAATAAGGTAAAAAAAACAACTATTTAAACTTAAAAATTATGCTTGAGCAAGAGGATTGGATTGACATCTTAAATAAGTTGGATACTGATCAGTGTGCTGAAACACTTATAGAAAATCTAGAGAAAAAAAATTAACTTATCAACAGAAACTTATATTATTCCCAATAAAAGCTTCCGGCTAAAACTTTGGATAACTGCCGGCCTGCTGATATCAATAAGGCAAAGGGATAAATTACGCGCTTAGCTCGGGACCCAAAAAATGTCATTCTTCGTAGTAACTATATCACGCACAGGGATAAACTCTCAAAACTAATAAAAACATCTAAAATTGAGTACTACAGACGGCGTATTGATGGGTGCCAGGGCGATTCGCAAAAAACATGGAATGTTATTAAAGATATAACAAATCAATCAAATCACAAACAAAAAATTAAAAACGTAAAATCACACACTGGCCTTTTAAAATCAAGTTCTGAAGAAATAGCTTATGAATTTAACAAGTTTTTTAGTACCATTGGAGAAAATTTAGCAGGTCGTGTTCAACCCATTAATAAACAACAAAGTAAAGTCTGGCGAAATCCCTATATGTGTGAATTTCACCCCGTCACTAGAAATGAGCTTATCTCGCTTATAAGTTCACTTAAATCCAGCGCTTCTAGTAGTGATGATATAACCTCCAAAATTATAAAAATGTATCACCAACTGTTGATCCCCCCATTGCTCCACCTAGTAAATTGAATTCATGAAAAGTGAATTTTTCCGAAAATTCTTTAAAAAACTGTAATAATACCAATCTATAAAGCAGGTAGTACTAACGAAATGACAAACTACAGACCCATAGCATTAACAAGCACCATCGCTAAATTGGTGGAAAAGTGCATTAAGCTAAGATTAATGTCATTTTTGCATAAACACAAAATTATTTCCACTGAGCAATATGGATTCCAAGAACAAGTAGGAACCGAAAATGCACTGTGTCAGGTGACCGAGTACATAGTTAAAAATTTTGATACAAATAGTAAAACGATTGGCATATTTTTAGACTTGACCAAGGCATTTGACACTGTGTCACACCGGATAATGCTAGAACGTTTGGATGACATTGGAATAAGAGGCAGACAGCTACAATTATTTAGTTCTTTTCTTAGGGAAAGACTACAGAGAGTTAAAATAGAAAACAACCTTAGTGACCCTCTTGTAGCAGAGTTTGGTGTGCCACAGGGCACTGTCCTTGGTCCGGTTTTATTTACCATATATATTAACCAAATTACACAAGTATCAAAATTTCCAAAATTATCTGTTTCGCTGACGACACTGTGCTACTGATAGGATCTGAAAGCTGGAATATTACCTATAAGAATGCTGAAAAAGCAATAAGTGAAATAAAGCAATGGCTGGATCAAAGTTTATTGACCCTTAATTCACAAAAAACAAATTTTATTACATTTAGCAAAACAGCAACAACACAACCGCAACAGGAAGACTTAACAATCCATGACGCCGAATGTGGCATGATGGGAGAATGTTGTTGCAACATCAAAATTTATAGAAAAAATTCAGTAAAATACTTAGGAGTTTACCTTGACCAACATCTTACGTATAAAAAACACATTGAGTATGTATCTGAAAAACTAAGGAAACTTCTTTATAAATTTTTACAATTAAGACAGGTCCTAAATCGGAAAACATTAAAAATGGTTTATTTTTCACTCATTGAATCGATTATTTGTTATAGGTTGGTGGTATGGGGTCTTGCAACAAAAAAGGCGTTAAGTCCTCTAAACGTTATTCAAAAAACTTTTATTAAAATAATATTTTTTAAACCTAAGCGGTATCCATCAAGAATTCTTTTTGATGAAACTGAATTGTTTTCCATATCATTACTGACAGCAAAGACTGTGATTAGATTTATGGTCAAGTATGACATTTACAAAAATAAAAGTAATTCTGTCCAGCGGCGTAGCGTGCCTGACGAGGCGTGGGGGGCCGACAGCTAAAAAGGGCGCCCTCAAAAATATTGCGACCAAAAACAAAAACAAAAAAAAAGGTTATCATGTCTTTAGTTTCCTTTACCGGCCCTGCTCCTTTCTAACGCTTAGGGCGCTTCAGGCACCCATGGGGCGCCAGTACCTCGAGGCGGGGGGCGACGAACCCCCCGCGCCCCCCCCCCACGCTACGCCACTGATTCTGTCCATGTTACAAGAAATTTAAATAGATTAGCTGTACCCAGAATGCATTACACAAAAACCCAAAAACATTGTATTGTACGTAGCTCCCAAAATATTCAATGCGCTTCCCATTGAATTAAGAACCAATTATAAATCTAAAAAAATTACAACCTGGATTTTTACCAATAGCCTTTTTATAATAAGTGAGCTAATCACATAATAGTTATGTATTTATATGAATAGACAATAGGTGAAATAAATGCCCGGTTCCTACAATTATTTATAAAATTAGAACAACCCACACTTAAGACCTAAAAGAATGAACCCTACCTTGATGGAGTTATTCCATCGCCATTGCCTACATTTTGTAGGCTCAAAAAGTTTTACAGCAGCATGTGCAATAAAGCAGTACAACGTATTACAGCAGCATGTGCAAAGAAGCAGCACAACCAATTGCAGCAACATGCGTAAGGTAATTGATCAGCTAGTGGGGAACTGAAAATAAAGAGAAAGCAATCAGAAGCAGCACAACCAATTGCAGCAACATGCGTAAGGTAATTGATCAGCTAGTGGGGAACTGAAAATAAAGAGAAAGCAATCAACCAACTGTCCATAAATGTCAAAGGTTTATCCCGCCAAAAGAACTCATTCTCCTCTCATAGAATGAAAGTTTGATTCACCCCCCTTTTTTCTCTTTCAGTTCATTATATAATTTTTCTTTCTCAAGAAGTCAAAGAAGAAAGAAAACCCTTTTTTTAAATTTTTATATGGGTATGACTTTTAGGTTGAACTTACCGAAAAAAATCAAAAAAAAAAGAAAAAAAAAACAAAAAACAAAAAAACCGGTAGGAACCGGGTATTTATTTCACAAATAGACAATAGTTCATTTGTATTTAAAAATTGCATTGACATTATTTATTCTCTTTTAGTGTAGCTTAAATATATTAAATGAGTAAGAGTGTAGAATAAGATTCACAGTTCCTTTTTGGCATAAGTTAGGGACATACACACACAAACCTAATAGGTTCATTTGTATATCCCTGATATCTTAGTTTAAACATAAATGTATGTATCACAAGATTATAATAAATAAATAAAAATAAAATAAAATGTAAGTAAATATGTTTGTAAATGCATAGTGCTTTTTATAAGTCTGAATAAAAATTAAACCTAAAAGTTGGAAATAAAAAAATTTTAAATAAAAAAAACACCCAACTGCTAAGTTTACTTGTAACTACTAGTCGCAGTTGGGTATAAAATTACCCAATAACCTGATTCATGAAAATACAAAACTGTATAATTTGGTAAGTGCGCTTGGGGCATCAAAACTAAAAGTTGAAGCATGTCGTACATTATAGGTATACCTATCAATTTTGTACTCAACTGCGACTGGTCCTTACAAGTAAATTTAGCAGTTGGGTGTTTTTTTATCTATAATTTTTTTTTATTTAAGGCAGTTTTTTCGAAAAAACCGGTATAAAGGTACATTTCCTATGATGATGCGTCTGACGCATACATGGGTCGATTTTCGCCGTGCGGCAAGTCAAATCGCTACCCCAAGGCAATAGGTCATTTTTGTTGAATGAGGAGAACAGGTTTTACATTAAAATAGTGCGTGAAGCAATTCTTGAAGAATTGCTCATTTTGAAATGACGCGACATCGCAAATAGATTAGCGGATGAGTAGACATATCGTTGATGACAAAGCATTGTTTACATTAAAACGCAAGTAGCTAAAGCTCAATTTTTTGTAAAATTGCCTACTACTACGACAGCCCTAAACCTCTTGCCCCTCTACTGGTTTCAATCTGCAGAAAAAAATGTTTGTCACGTTTTACTACTCCTTCAAAAATTTTATTTTTGCCCCTTAAATGGAGGGGCCATTCCTCTTGAAAAAAAAAAACAATAAGTTAAAATGCGGTGTTATGGTAATTGCAATTATTTAAGTTTTTACAATAATTGAAAAATTATTTTACAATTATAATGAAATTACAAAAATGCAATTGAATTACTAGTGACTGTGAAGTGATTGTTATTATTTGTAAAAAGCTATTTTGCTTTTATTATTTAAACCAATCCACGTTTCGTACTGAATTTAAGTAAAAAGAAATTAAGAATAAGTTCGGAATGTATTAAGAAGGAAGAGGGCTCCTAAATTAAGCATTTTCACATTTTGTAAATTATGAAAAAGTTTTTTTTATTTTGCAAGTAGGGAATTTATAATTAAGTTATTTTTTTGTTGTAATTAATTACACAGTTTCCTAAGTACATTTCTGTAAAGCAATTTGTAATTTAATAGTTACTTTTCAAAGTATTGGTTTCTAATTCTGGTTGATAATAAATCGGTACACATAAAGACCAAGAAATTTGATATCCATAAAGTTGAATTTGTGGAATATTTTGTTACCTGTACACTTAATTACGGAATTGCAGTATTGTTGTACAGTTCAAATGATATCTAAGAGATGGCGCTACAGTAATTAAAATCAAGGGGTTTTAAGGATTTTATGCATCGCCGTCTTTGGCCTACTCAGCCGGTAAGAGTAACGTGATTAGATCGCGAAAAGAAAACCATTTTCTTGAATTGCTAACTTGACAACAGCGCCAGCGCTGAACTATTTCTCTCTCTTAGTGCCATTCATTTAAATAGCGATCTTTCTTCAATTTACATATTTTCATTTGCCAAACGATCGTTGACGAACCCTCTAGATGCATTTAGTGCAGAGACCAAAATATCAGGTTAGATTATTTAATTATAAAGGAGGGGAATTGTCTTGCCTTAAATATGCCGGAATTTGTCAAAAACATTATTTTCAGATAAAAGATTTTAAGCAAGATTTAACTCAAAATTTTGGTAATAACGCCTTTAGTGCTTATTTTGCTTACATTAATCACTTGACTTCAATTTTTAACTACACCATAAAAATATCTTGAAAAAGTAATAAATTACCAAAAATAAACACTCAGAGTAAGCACTAAAATCGCAGTAAACAATGCATTATCATCCACTCCTGAAAATAATCACACGACATGACTAGTTGCTTAAAAAGCAAAGTAAAAGGAATAAAAAAAGAAAAAATCGTGAATTTTGGGTTCGCCGAGGGATTTCTAGACAAAAACTTTTTGGTGCTTCGGATATTTTATTGATGGAATGGAACTCAAATGATCCAAATTTTATTTTTCATTTTCAGATACCAAACCATGTGTCGCATACTTAATAGTAAAAATAAATGTATCCATGACGGATCTGATACCTTACTGGCACATTAGCACACTCCACTTGAAAACAGTTTTTTGTAAATATCTCAGAAACGGAAGCTCCTATTAAGTTTTTGTATAAAACAAATTAGTGAGAAAAATACATTCTACTACATTCCGTTAAAAAGTTAGCATTTTTTCAATTTTTTAACTGTAAAACGCTGTCAACGTTTCATAAAAATCGGGTTAGCGGCTTAGGAGCTATCGTATTACGGACAGACATACACACACACACACACACAGACAGACGTCACGCCGATATTGCTAAGATAGGTCCAAATACACCAAAATAACAAAAAAAAATGTTTACAGAAAAAATAATACCTTCTCCAGCCAATGCTGCGCGGGCTAGAAAGGTAAAAAAGGGCGGTTCATTTATGCGACGGCGAATCGCCTAACAATGAAGCATTTACACGATTTTAATGACCCGCCGCCTACGATCGCGCGACAAAAGTCGAACAACAGTCAACTTTTGGCTTTTCGATTTAGTCGCTTGCGGTCTAGACGATTTTCCGTTAACACGGTCGATTTTTGACACAGGTAAATCCCGCTTGGCGCATCTACTCGACACAGGCATAGAGTAAATAACCCATATAGAGGAGCCACCGGCGAGCTTTACCATATTTAGGGGCAGATGGCGCTGAAATAAATTCGTCTGGGACGCAATATTCATAGTAAATAAATACAGGTAGTTCTACCAGAACCACAGAAAACGATAAACTAAACGAACAGTTGTTTTTAAAAACATCAAACGTCAATTATCCTTGGAAAACTTTCTACACGAGCAAAGCTCTATTGGAAAATTAATTTTTAAGCAGAGGAGTTAAAAATAAAAACAACCTTTTTATGCGACGAGAAAATTCCGCAAAATAGCCGTTTATTCCAGGGGCTTCTCAAGCCCTTCGAACTCGGTGTATCAAACGGGAGTGCTTAGAAGTAATCACCGCGACAAAGTCGTCACAAAAGGTTTTAATTCAAAACTTTTATTTCGCAGCGACTTTAAGCTGGGATGTCGTCGCGTGTATTTTCTCGCTCCGATGATAACTCATACACTTCAAACCAACGCACTGATATACTTCTTCAAGCAGGACAGGTAATTTCATTTGTAGTGGCATTTGTTAAGAAAATTTGACATCAAATTGTGTTTAATAGAAATAATTTGGGAAGGGGGGTGGTTGCGTGCTGTACTTTGAAATGAATAGGGGGTTTGTTTGTACTGAGTGCTATAATTTTTATATTATTTTATTATTCATTGACAGAGCGCTTTCGGCATTTCGCCATCATCAGTGTCTTGAACATATGCTTACACCAAGAGAAAATCTTTCTGGTTTATAGTCTAGTATTGTTACTTATCATCTACTACTACTACTACTATTTTTCTTTTTTTTTTTGACGGCTCACTATAACATGAAATTCTTTGGTATTTTTTGAAAACTCTAACATCACAATACATAAAAAAGTCTTTCTTTCAGTTGACATAAGCCAGGAATATGTGTTATTTGTTTAATAGATCACATTGGTTTGAGGGTTTTTTTGTGTGTTTTTTATGGGGTTTTTTTTTTATTTAAAGACTCCAATTTTCTATAAACTTTCTTATTTTTTAGTTGCGTCACTTATTATCGATTTTTGCCGCAACTAAAAAATAAGAATGTTTATAGAAAATTGGAGTCTTTAAATTAAAAAAAAAACCCAATAAAAAACCCAATAAAAAACACACAAAAAAAAACCCTCAAACCAATGTGATCTATTAAACAAATAACACATATTCCAGGCTTATGTCAACTGGAAGAAAGACTGTTTTATGTTTTGTGATGTTGTTAGAAACTCTAGAGTTTTCAAAAAATACCAAAGAATTTTATGTTATAGTGAGCCGTAAAAAAAATTTTTTTGTAAATTTTATCAATGAAAAATAGTCGTAGTAGTAGTAGATGATAAGTAAGAATACTAGACTATAAACCAGAAAGATTTTCTCTTGGTGTAAGCATATGTTCAAGACATTGATGATGGCGAAATGCCGAAAGCGCTCTGTCAATGAATAATAAAATAATATAAAAATTATAGCACTCAGTACAAACAAACCCCCTATTCACAGAAATAATTTATTTCTACCCACTTTAGTTACACGCTAAAATCTTGAAACGATATTTGTTCATTTTATAATAACTTAATATTACGAAAATTGGTAGAAAGTTGGCAGTGTTTAGTTTTGTTATTTTTTTGTTTTGTTTCGTTATGTCAAAAAATGCCTTTTATTGTTAACTAATGTATTTTTTGAGGTAATGTGTTTTTGGAAAAAATGCACAACCGGTTTAATAATAAATATAGTCACTTCTATTACAACCACAAAAAACGATAAACTAAACGACCAGTGTTTTTAATAACATTTAACGTCAAAATTGATTGGAAAATGTTCTACACGCATAAGCGGTTCTATCGAAGTATAATCTTGCGTTTCATACGAGGGCTATATTTTGCTTATAGGAACATAGAGGGCGACACTGATCGAATGTCGACACTAAAACTGAACATCAATCTTTACTTAACCTAAATTCAAAACGTCAGTGCGATACAGATAGCTTTAGAGCTACAGTGAATTTTTTAAGTTAACAAATCAGTCGAAAATTTGAATTAAACCGACAATATTTTCAGGCTATAATTTTTACAACTTTCGAAAAAAATTACCCCAAAAAAGTTACCCCAGGAAAACATCGATGCTGTGCGCATGCTTATCATGGAAGATCGACATGTCACATATCACGAGATTGAGGTTTCATTAGGGATTTCAAAGACATCATTTCAAAGAATTTTGCATAAAGAATTAGGGGTAAGGAAATTAGTTTCCCGCGGGATACCGCATCTGTTAACCGAAGAAGCTAGAGTCAATTGATGTCAGAAAACTATAGACCCCTTTGACGCTGGAAACTCGAAAAACGAGTACAGCATTGTCCGTGGTGATGAATCGTGGATTTACTTATATGAACCCGAAAATAAACGTCAGTCGTCTGTTTGAGTGTGTATCCAAAAAGATGGTCTCTAGAAGATCAAAGGAATGTTACTGCCGATTGATACATCACCATCTGTTTGCCAAAAGTCATCGCTGAGCTTCAAAAAATGAACACCGAACGACGAATCATCCTCCAAGATAATGCAAGTTTGCACAAAGCACAAAAAACCATTGAGTTTTTAACACAACGAAACATTGAATTGTTATGCACCCCTCCTTCATACAGTCACGACCAAAGTCCGAGCCATTAAAAAGTATTCCCTCAAAGATTAAAATTTCAACATAAAAGTCTGGCTCTAGCTAGACGCTTAAGGTCTTTTAAACTGGCTAAGCTAAAACTCAATTCCATCATAGATCGTAATAGCTATTCCTCATCACAAGTAACTAAACAACATTTAAGTAAATTATATAAAAAATTCACCTTCCCAACAACGTGATAGCGAAAAAAGCAAATATTAACATCAACAAAAAAATTGAGATAACACCTAAAATAAGTTCTAAATGTTTACAAATTTGACTTAATAAGCTGTCTCTAGATCAGCACCAATTTTTTCCGATTAAGTATATCAGAAAATGCAAAATCTCAATAACTCCTAAACCAGGCAAGATATAAAATAATTCAAAAAACTTCACTCCACATGAAAACAATTTTTGACGTTCAAAGCGTTGTCATAATTGGCTTAAAATGACAGAAGGGAAATAATCCGTCATATTAAATACTAACTATGTATATGTGCCCTGATATTCCATCAGCGAACAACCAACAACAGCCGGATTTATCTTTACCGGAGTTTATCCCTGGCAACGACAAAGTTGTCAAGCCATTCCGGTAATTACTTTATCCAGCCATCAGCAGCAAAAATAACATCCTAGATTCTAAGAATTAAACGACACGTAAAGACTTAATCTAAGTATTCATTAATTGATGCCGTTTTTTATACAGCGTTTCTCTCTATATCAGTTTAAGTAGCTACCCGGTTCACGAAAAGTCAACTTAGCCTTTGTTCTTCGAACATTTTCTAAGGTTTTATTTAAATTTTTTCCAAAGTTTTCTTTTAAAACATTTTTTTTGAAAACATCCTTTTTGTATACGTTTTTTCGATAATGTTTATTTTTTTGAAAAACTATTTGTGAATTGATAGCGAACGCACCTTAATCTGTTCAGACCCCTCTGATCTTTTTCCTCCACAAAAAATCAACAATTTCCATTTCCAAAAAGGAGAACAGGAAAGCTATTTTAAAGAAATAATTTTTCGAAACATTCAAAAAAAGTTTAAATCGAAAAAAATCTTTTCGAAAAAAAGATTATTGGAAAAAAAATTGTGTGTGCTTAAGACCACACGGCAGAAGTGTAAACTTCAACAAGGCGAAATTAATAATACTGGCCTATCTGCATCATCATATCGCTCGCTGAATGTTCCTCTCACAGTTAGTCGACTCGAGCCGACTTCACCCGAATGAGACGGCTCACTTCAATTCACCACTACCCACAAAAACTGCTCAACGCGCCTAAAGACGTTTACACTTCAAAAATGCTTTTAGAAAAATGTCATTGGAAAAAAACTTCATACGAAATAATTGTTTACAAAAAAAGTGTCATTCGAAACATAATTTTAAAGTGTTATTCTGGTTATTAATTTTCGTTAAGTAATAAGTATTGTCGCCCCCAACAATTGATTCAGGTTGTCTCCTTTGGCAACGCTGGAACGCTTTCTACGGGAATCGTGCGTATCGCGGTCTTTTAATAATCAATGCTATACTCTATCTGTTTTGAACTTCTTCAACAAGCTTTAAAAAGCTTCAACGGTGAAAAAATAATGCAAGGCTCTTCTCGTAATGATCACTAAATACAAGGTGTCTTATAATGGTACAAAGTACAATCGTATATTCCTGAGTAAAAGAAACGCTTAAAATTTTGACAACGATGACAGCCCTTATGCACAAGTTGTCAAATGCTATTTCTAGAATATATTTTTTTTATTAAAATTAAAGACGGAAGACATTATTGAGTAGGTACAGTCGCCTACTCTTTTAATGTCATTTTTCTAACATTTGTAGAATACAAAGGAACAGTGAATTTTGGGAATGTTTTCAAATAATTATCATGATTTAATAAACAATTTCCATTAGCAGTTTTAAAATCTGCTGAAATGCCCGCCTTTCCAGACGAGTTTCAGTTATTTTTAATATGACAATAAAAAAGTTGGCGACCGTACTTGATCACCAGAATTCGCAGGGCTATGAATTTGTTTAACACCAGAAAACAGAACTGGCCGAAACCATCGAAGAAATTATTTCTTCGATGCCGAAACCATATAGACAAACTTATTGGTAACCTCTATAAAATAACGATAACAATAAGGAATCATCTCCTTTATTAAACAAGTTGGTTATATTTAATATATATACAGATATGGCAAGTTGCTACTACGCAGCCTTAGTTGTAGACATAAGAATAATGAAATGTCAAATACGTGTTCTAAAATGTCCCTAAAAAGATTTTATTTATCCTAGTTGCTTTAATGAGGTTTTCACAACACACAAGAGGAGTTCTTCTCGCTGTGGATAAGAATATAAGGTCCCAAAATTGTCCCTTGGATAAAAGCAAACTCAATATTTTGTCAAATGCTATTTCTAGAATATATTTTTTTTATTAAAATTAAAGACGGAAGACATTATTGAGTAGGTACAGTCGCCTACTCTTTTAATGTCATTTTTCTAACATTTGTAGAATACAAAGGAACAGTGAATTTTGGGAATGTTTTCAAATAAATATCATGATTTAATAAACAATTTTCATTAGCAGTTTTAAAATCTGCTGAAATGCCCGCCTTTCCAGACGAGTTTGAGTTATTTTTAATATGACAATAAAAAAGTTGGCGACCGTACTTGATCACCAGAATTCGCAGGGCTATGAATTTGTTTAACACCAGAAAACAGAACTGGCCGAAGCCATCGAAGAAATTATTTCTTCGATGCCGAAACCATATAGACAAACTTATTGGTAACTTCTATAAAATAACGATAACAATAAGGAATCATCTCCTTTATTAAACAAGTTGGTTATATTTAATATAGATACAGATATGGCAAGTTGCTACTCCGCAGCCTTAGTTATAGACATAAGAATAATGAAATGTCAAATACGTGTTTTAAAATGTCCCTAAAAAGATTTGATTTATCCTAGTTGCTTTAATGAGGTTTTCACAACACACAAGAGGAGTTCTTCTCGCTGTAGATAAGAATATAAGGTCCCAAAATTGTCCCTTGGATAAAAGCAAACTCAATATTTTGCCACGTATAGACATATATATATTTATCGGTTTCACAACGTTCTACGTCTTCCGATACCCAATCTCCACTCGTTTCTGTTTGCCCATAATTCATCATCTAGGCCTCTTATTCTTATTTCACTATCTATTCTTTCTCTCCAGCTTCTCCTTGGTCTTCCTCGTTTTCTTCGGCCAGTTGGTTTCCATTGTAATATTTGTTTAGGTAGTCTTCCATCATCCATTCTTTGTACATGCCCGTACCACACCAGTTGTTTTGTTCTTATATCATCCACTAGAGTACGTTCACCCACTGTCATAATTTCTCTTATTCTTTGATTGGTAACTCTTTCTCTTTTTGATTTCCCTGCTGCTCTTCTCCAATAGTCCATCTCCGTAGCGGAAAGCATTTTTTCTGTTCTATCTTTGATTGGCCATACTTCTGAGCCGTATGCAATAATACTTTTTACAATGGTGTTATATATAAGCTTTTTGTTATGTTTTGATATACTTTGGTCCCAAATTATTCCATTTAATAAAGTTATTGCTTTTCCTCCTTGTACGTTTCTATCTTTTATAGCTTTGTCTAGTGTTCCGTCAGCTGTAATTTTTAGACCCAAGTATTTATACTCATCACAGGACTGAATTCGCTGCCCAGTATTTAAGATTAGATCCTGTTTCGTTCCACCAATACACATATACTCTGTCTTATTGATATTAACCTCTAGTCCCCACTTATTGTACTCTTCTATTAGTTTTCGTGTCATATATTCGAGGTCGTCATAATCCTGAGCCACCACTATCTGATCATCGGCGAAACATAAAGTATACAAGGTGGTTTCATTCAACGGAATTCCCATGTTTTGGCATTTTCTCTTCCAGACTTTAAGGACCTGTTCCAAGTATATCTTGAAGAGCGTAGGCGAGATACAGCAACCTTGTTTAAGACCTTTATTTACTTGAAAGCCTTTGGTTAGTTTTGCTTTTATTTTAACTTTTGCCTTACTATTGCGGTATAACTCTTGGATGGCCTTAATTAGTTGTACGCTTATGTTTGTGTTTTCCAACGCTTTCCAAAGTAGATTTAGTGGTATACTATCATATGCCTTCTGCAAATCTACGTAAAGCAGATGGAGCTCTTGTCCGTATGCCATTTTCTTTTCAATAACTTGGGTTATACAAAAGAGATGATCTGAAGTCGATCTACCCGCCCTGAAACCAGCTTGTTCTTCTGCCTCCATATCTTTATATTCGCTCTCCACTTTATTTCTTATTATTTTGCCATATATTCTGCTTAGCGTACTAGTTACAGATATACCTCTATAATTGTCACATATATCTTTCCTTCCTTTTTTGTGTATTGTGGATATATATGACGTTTTCCACTCAGTTGGTACTACAGCTCCATTTAAATATCTTTGGAAAAGATTCCGTAATCTACAAAACAATTCTTCAGTGCCATATTTAATAAGTTCAGCTGGGATATTTCCGGGTCCGGCAGATTTACCGCTTTTTAAGGTTTTGCACACGTTTTTGACCTCAGATATTGTGAGGGGTACTGGAGATCCCATCGTTCTAATGATATTGTCTCTTTCGTCTTCCTTGAATTCTGCTCTATCTTCAGTTAAAAGTTTTTTAAAATGCTCATCCCATTCTTTGTCTGGTATTGGTGAAATAATATCTCTGCATGTTTCTTTTTTGATCGATCTTATAGTTTTCCAGCTTTCGGTACTTCTCCTACCTCCTAAGTAAGAATCTATTTTCTGGCACTTTTGCATCCATGATTGATTCTTCTTATCACTGATCATTCTTCTCACCTTTGATTGCGCGATTTTGTATTCTTCTCTGCTTCTATCTGTCTTTTGGGATAAGTACGTGTGATATAATTTCCTTTTTTCCTCTATTTCACTTTCAATCTCAGCATCCCACCAGTATGGCTTTGTTCTTTTAGGAGTTTCTTCCACTAATCCTAGTGCTTCTTTTGCAGCTTGATGTATGCTTAATGTGATACATTCGTATTCCTCATCTGGGGTTTCACCTGAACTTGAATTAAGTTTTTCGTTCAGCCTCTTTTTGTATAAGTTTTTTACGCTGTCATGTTCTAGGCTTAGTAGATTATATTGACAGTGATCAATTTCCTCATTCACTGTATCATCAAGATTTTGTTGATGGAGGCTTCGGCCTTGATAAGGAAAGAGAATTTTGGTCTCCAGAAAATAGTGATCACTTCCGCATGTTGATCCACGCTTTGTTCTGACATCTTGAATTTTTAGTTTTGTCTTTTGTTTAGTGATAAGATAATCAATGACGGATTTCAGGTTTTGTGAGGGTTTGGTCCAGGTATATTTGTGTATTTTCTTATGTTGGAAAAAACCGTTTTGGATTTTTAGGTCTAATTGCTCACATACTGTGATAAGCCGGTTTCCATTGTCATTAACAGCATCTTCTCCATATTGGCCAACTGTCAGATCATTTACTCTGTTACCTGTTCTACTATTTAGATCTCCCAATATTACAATTTCTCTAGATATACTTACTGCTGATATTTCATTGTGGATTTCTTCAAAAAAATTGTCTTTCACGGCTACATTTGCATCGTCATTATACGCATAGATTCCAAAAATCGTAAGTCTCATTCCTTTTATTGTTATATTCATTCTTATTATAGACATTCTGGTTATAAAAATATTCTTCAAATTTTCTCCGGTATTTTTTGTAGTTGTATACATCCCACCTCCTGTATGTTCAGATGATTTAGAGAATGTCTTTAATATTGTTGCATCAATGGACTTTCTTAGGATTAGGAAAGCAAATTTAAATCTGTTATACAATCAAATTTTAGAAATAGACTGGTCTTTTTTATCTGACGAATGGTCTCTCGATTCAGCATGTCAATCATTTTATACTAAACTGAATGAAACTTTTGACTTCTGTGTGCCTCGTCATAAACCTAAGCAGTCATCAAAATATCCCCCTTGGTTTACGCAGCAAATCATAAAAGACATCAAGAAAAAAACTAGACTTCATGAATCATACAAAAAAACTCACAATATTGAACATCTTAATCATTTCAAAATTATCCGATCCAAGTTGAAAAAAGACATTGAGAATTCACGTAAGAGTTTCATTCATAGATCAGAAAATCAAATAAGTTCTGATCCTAAACAGTTCTGGTCATATGTTAATAGCAAAAAGGAGTCTTCTGGCATACCAAAAAATATGACTTATAATGGGAAAGAACTTAGTACTCCTAGTGACATTTTGGGTGCCTTCGTTAACTTTTTTCAGCAATCATTTTCACCTCCAAACTTACCCGGATCTGTAAGTAGTACGATCGAGGACCCATTTAATAATAATAATATAAATATAAGAAAGTTGTCGGAAAAGGATGTTGAAATTGCGCTTAAAAAGATAAAACCAAAACTGACTTCGGGGCCTGATCAAATACCAGCATTTCTTATTCGTGACTGTTATCCCGTGCTTGTCAAACCTTTGATGCTATTGTTTAATTTATGCTTAGAATGTAAAATGTTTCCTACAGGCTGGAAGACTTCCAGAGTTTGTCCAGTTTTTAAAAAGGGCCAAAAGGCTGATGTCACGAATTATAGGCCGGTGTCCATTATGAACAACTTTGCTAAAGTCTTTGAGATAGCTCTATACAACGTTATCTACCCTCTGGTGTCTGGTCAGCTTATTCCAAATCAACATGGTTTTGTAAAAAATCGCTCCACGGTCCCTAATCTGTTAGTGATCACACAAAATATCGCTGAAGCGATAGACAATCAGGGGCAGGTTGACGTTGTATATACAGATTTTTCAAAAGCATTTGACCGGCTTGACCATGCGATTCTTATAAATAAACTTAAGTTTTTCGGTTTCGATAATCAGTACTTACAACTATTCACATCATACTTAGAAAATAGAAAACAATACGTCGAGTCGCGTGGTCATAGGTCGGTTATTTGCCCATTAAGCTCAGGAGTACCGCAAGACTCTGTTTTGGGGCCTCTCTTTTTCGATTTATTTATAAATGACATTGGAGGAAATCTGGATATAAGCTTTTTACTTTATTGTGACGACTTTAAGACTTGGTTTCCCATAAAGTCTATAGAAGACTGTCAAAGATTGCAATATAATTTACAGGAATTACATGGGTGGTGTGTCAGTAATCGTCTAGATTTAAATATTAATAAGTGTCAAGTTATGACCTATACTACTAAAACAAAAAATGTTATTCACTATGACTACCAAATCAATAATGTTATTCTAGACAGGCCAACTAATTTTAAAGACCTAGGTGTCATCTTTGACAGCAAATTGACTTTTGGTGATCATATCGAATCGATTTCGGCCAAAGCTTTTAAAATGTATGGGTTTCTGGTGAGGTGTACTCAGGAGTTCAGTAATGTGCAAGCTGTCAAAACACTATATTACACCCTTATAAGATCTCATTTAGAGTATGCTGGAATTATTTGGTCTCCAATATATGCTGTTCACAAAGAAAACCTTGAGAACATCCAAAGAAAATTTTTAAAATTGTTGCTATTTGGTGTTTACACTTTTAGTTGTTTATTAACTTTTTTTTGGTACTGCATTATATTTAGTAAATACTGAAAGGATAAATTGTTTTTTCTAATTTTATGCGATCATCATTTTATAGAATTTAGGTTTACTAGTTTATAGTTTTCTCAGTAGATATAGTTTTGTAGTATAGTATTTTTCTATTCTATACTGTAATTGGGCTTTTGCCTGTTGTATAGAATTAAATTAATAATAAAAAAAAAAAAATATTCCGACAAACTTTAACCCAAACTTTAGGGTGTAGGAAGTTAATTATTAAAAAAGAAAATACAAAGAAAATAATTAGTTTTTGATAACTAACCTACTTTGTTCAAACAAAAGCTTCTTAAAATTGGATTCCAAGCACCCCAGCTTGCATTTAAAAAGTCAGTGTAGCCAATTTTAAATAGCTTTTGATAATACTCTGCCAATATATGGGCCCCTAAGCTCACACTAGGTACTATAGTTATAGTGTGTGTGTGAGCTAATATAATTAAAAACTGAAATATAATTTATTCAACTCCAGACTACATTACCTTTCGTTTGATACCACACAAGCCATGTTTTAAATTAAACTCAAATTTTTGAAATCTGCCCCCACCCTTAATAAAAGCAAGAACTAAAATGTATTTTGTTTAACTCCGGACAATTACCTTTCGTTTGATATCACACACGCCATATTTTCACGTAAACTCTAATTTTTAAAATTTACCCCCACCCTTTTATTTGGTTTGTGTTCGGTGGATTTTTTTAATTTTTAAATGGGACCATCTCGACCCAAGACCCAGCCTAGGTACCAAATTTCATTAAAATCGGCCAAGCGGTTTTTCAGTTATGCGCGTTGGTCGTTACAGACAGACATACAGACAGCAGACAGACAGACAGCCATTTAAGAAAAAAAAAATTGGTGGTGGCTACTTAGGGGTTGATGCATGAAAAAATATTTTTTCTACAAGCGTGTGGAAAATGTGATTTTCCACACTATTTTTAGTGCAAAAAGTCCGGATATAATAAAATGAAAAATGCACTAAAATTGGTTTACTATATCCGAGGTTCACTATAAAAGGAAGCAATAATAGTGTTGCTGTTATGGAAAAATATTTTTTCAGGACTTGATGCAGCGTGCTATAAACGGGTTCACTATAACACTGTATTTATGTTATATAATTTAATTTTTGTATGTTTTCCTGACGCTTATAGAAAAACAATTGTTTCTAACTCTTGCGGAAAATCTTTTTCCACCCTCGACTGCTTTGACCTAACTCCTGCGTCGTTCGGTCAACTAGGCAGTGTCGTGCGCAAAAAGTGGATTTTCCACACTTGATAGGAAAATAGCTATTGACGACTTGATGCTAAGATGTAGGCATCATTAAAAACCACGTGTTTTAAAATATTTTATATTCACTATTAACAGAGATATAGCGTGTGAGGGAAATTATGGGACACCTTATATAGTACGTATACACGCAAAAATTGTTTTAGGCCCTTTTCAATTTTATACTTTTATTGTCATTTCTGTATTATTTTTGAAATCACACTGTTTCCACTTTATTAAATACTCTGCCAATATATGGGCCCCTAAGCTCACACTAGTTACTATAGTTATAGTGTACGTGTGAGCTAATATAACTAAAAACTGTAATATATGTTATTCAACTCCAGACTAAATTACCTCTCGTTTGATACCACACAAGCCATGTTTTGACTTAAACTCAAATTTTTGAAACTTCCCCCCTCCCTTAAAAAAAATCAAAAATTAAAATGTATTTTGTTCAACTCCAGACTCAATTACCTTTCGTTTGATATCACACACGCCATATTTTCACGTAAACTCTAATTTTTGAAATCTACCCCCACCCTTTTTTTTAACTAAAATTTATTTTGTTTAACTCCACACTTAATAACCTTTCATTTAAAATCACACAAGCCATATTTTCATATAAACTCTAATTTTTTAAATCTACCCCCACCCTTTTACTTGGCTTGTGTTCGGTGGATTTTGTTCATTTTTAAATGGGACCATCTGGACCCAAGACCCAGGCTAGGTACCAAATTTTATTGAAATCGGGCAAGCGGTTTTTGAGTTATGCGCGTTGGTCGTTACAGACAGACATACAGACATACAGACAGACAGACAGACAGACAGACAGACATACAGACAGACAGACAGACAGACGCCGCGACAAAAAAGTTTCAAAATCATCTGAAACGCAAAGATATATAAAAATTTTTGAAATCGGAGCAACTTTTTTTTTTTCGAAAATATTAGGATCACCATAGCTCACACTACTATAGTATAGTATATGTGTGAGCTAAAAATAATAATCGTAACATCGAATGTACATTTTTAAAATATACCTCATTACCAGTTAACCTAACAATTAGCAAATAGGCCAATAAAAATAAATAGGTAGTCTAAAATATTATGAAGTGTTTAAAACAGGAACTAAATTAGGTACTGTATAAAATTTTTAATGCTTTATTTCAGATATGCATCTACAGTGGCGTATACAAAAAATCGCCTTGGGGGGCTTGGAACTCTTTTCCACTTTTATTTAATAACTTATTAAAAAGTAGGTAAACAAATATTTTTTAAATAATCTATTTCTAGGTTCTTGGAGAAGGGGCTTCAACTCCCTAGCTCCCCCCTTGTATACGCTAATGCACCTAAATACTTAATTTTTTTAATTTTATGGGACCTGCCGATGTGAATGGGATTGCGTTCTTTTATTATACCTTAGTGACCTATTTCTTTTAAAAAAACCAGACAAAACCGGACCTTTTAAAAACCGGGCGGCAGTCCAAAAAACCGGACTGTCCGGCCCAAAACCGGATGGTTGGTCATTTTGAGATAAATGTGTTTTTAGCTCACACATATACTATACTATAGTAGTGTGAGCTATGGTGATCCTAATTTTTTTGAGAAAAAAAAAGTTGCTCCGATTTCAAAAATTTTTATATATCTTTGCGTTTCAGATGATTTTGAAACTTTTTTGTTGCGCCGTCTGTCTGTCTGTCTGTCTGTCTGTCTGTCTGTATGTCTGTCTGTCTGTCTGTGTGTCTGTATGTCTGTCTGTAACGACCAACGCGCATAACTCAAAAACCGCTTGGCCGATTTTAATAAAATTTGGTACCTAGGCTGGGTCTTGGGTCGAGATGGTCCCATTTAAAAATGAACAAAATCCACCGAACACAAACCAAATAAAAGGGTAGATTTCAAAAATTAGAGTTTATGTGAAAATATGGCGTGTGTGATATTAAACGAAAGGTCATTGAGTCTGCAGTTAAACAAAATACATTTTAATTTATTTAAAAAAAAAAGGGTGGGGGTATATTTTAAAAATTAGAGTTTACGTGAAAATATGGCGTGTGTGATATCAAACGAAAGGTAATTGAGTCCGGACTTTAACAAAATACATTTTAGTTTTTGTTTTTTTTGTAAGGGTGGAGGTAGATTTCAAAAATTTGTGTTTAAGTCAAAACATGGCTTGTGTGGTATCAAACAAAAGGTAATTTAGTCTGGAGTTGAATAAAATATATTTCAGTTTTTAGTTATATTAGCTCACACGTACACTATAACTATAGTACCTAGTGTGAGCTTAGGGGCCCATATATTGGCAGAGTATTTATTTTATATTTGATATTGCAAATTTCATTTTTGAACCAATTCCGAGGCCGAGATCTAAAAATACGTGTTTTTTTTTCATGCAAAATTTGAATTCAATTGTTATATGTAAACGTATTATTTGGTAATCGTACATCACGGTGGATAGAATAGACCGGTGTTCGGATTTTATATATATATATGTCGAATTTTCACGTGACTGGTGGTCCAGCTGATTTTTGTAAACAAAAGTTAGATATGATTTTAGCTCACACATATACTATACTATAGTAGTGTGAGCTATGGTGATCCTAATTTTTTCGAGAAAAAAAAAGTTGCTCCGATTTCAAAATTTTTTATATATCTTTGCGTTTCAGATGATTTTGAAACTTTTCTGTTGCGCCGTCTGTCTGTCTGTCTGTCTGTCTGTCTGTATGTCTGTCTGTAACGACCAACGCGCATAACTCAAAAACCGCTTGGCCGATTTTAATGAAATTTGGTACCTAGGCTGGGTCTTGGGTCGAGATGGTCCCATTTAAAAATGAACAAAATCCACCGAACACAAACCAAGTAAAAGGGTGGGGGTAGATTTCAAAAATTGGAGTTTATGTGAAAATATGGCGTGTGTGATATCAAACGAAAGGTAATTGAGTCTGGAGTTAAACAAAATACATTTTAATTTATTTTAAAAAAAGGGTGGGGGTATATTTCAAAAATTATAGTTTAAGTGAAAATATGGCGTGTGTGATATCAAACGAAAGGTAATTGTGTCCAGAGTTTAACAAAATACATTTCAGTTTTTGTGTTTTTTAATGGTGGGGGTAGATTTCAAAAATTTGAGTCAAAACATGGCTTGTTTGGAATCAAACAAAAGGTAATTTAGTCTGGAGTTGAATAAAATATACTTCAGTTTTTAGTTATATTAGCTCACACGTACACTATAACTATAGTACCTAGTGTGAGCTTAGAGGTCCATATATTGGCAGAGTATTTTTTACGGTTAAGCGCACTCGCAAGCAGATCCCTATCAAGGACGAGAAGCGGCCAGTGCGCGGAAATGTTGGTGTGTGTTGGTTTTGAAAAGGTTTAGGTTGTAACCTGCAGGGAAAACTGTCGCAGGGAGTTTATTCCACACCGATGCTGTTCTCCAGAGATATGAATTCTGATATAATGAGGTTCTTGGTGCCTCTATTTTGACAGTAAATTGATGGTTACCGTCTGTTTGACAGTTTGACGTGTTCGCCTAGTAGGGGCTACTCCCGGGGGGATCATACGTGCCAACTCTTCAGAGCCTTTTCCGTGATAATACCTGTAGAAGAGAGATAGATCGCCCACAGTTCTTCGATGTTCGAGACTATCCAAGCTACGGGTAAGTGCGGGGTGATTGATCAGCTTGATAGCTCGTTTTTGCACGGTGTTCAAAAGCATTAAGCTATGTTTGGGTGCCGCACTCCATATATGTGAGCAGTACTCCATAGCTGGTCGAATCTGGGCTTTGTAGAGTATCAGCAGTTGGCTTGGTGTATACAGATGTCTTGTACGAAATAGCACCCCAAGCTTTTGGGACGCCCTTTTAGCTATATCTGCCACGTGACTGTGCCAAGACATGTTGGTCTCTGCAGCAGTGTTGCCACCCTCGACCCTGAGGTCTTCGGTAGAAGGTTTCGAGAAAAATCGGTAGATTCCGGTAAATTTTTTAATCATCTCAGCAAGCAGTGCTGGAGAACTATCGATAGTTTGGATTGATTTAGTAGGTAAATTGTATTTCTACAATTTGTCTTTACTGACAAAATACCAAAATTAAGAAATTAATAAAAAAATTAGGTACATACTAGGGACCTATTGCAATAAAGCCAGGCACAAATTGTGCCGGGCACTATATTGACAGTTTCGCATTAAAAACTGACAGTTGATCTTTCAAAATTGACATACCAAAGTCGAATTTAGAAATCCAGTCATTTATTTTCTATTAATTGTGGCGTCACTATTAATTCTGGCTCTTATAATACACAATGGCCTTATTTTAAAAGAAGACAGCTGTTCTTATAATGTGAAACTGTCAATATAGTGCCCGGCACAATTTGTGCCTGGCTTTATTGCAATAGGTCCCTAGTAGGTAAATAATATTATTAAAGAAAACCTCAGGGTTTATAATAGCGTGATCTTTAATGCCGCTTGCGGCTGCCAGCTGAGTATATCGCAAAATCCAAGAGATGGCGCCATAAATACACTTTTAAAAGCAATGGCTTGAAATAAAATTTTTATGCTACAAAGGATCTTACATAAAAAGAATATTTTATTTATGGTGTTTTTTTTTAATCGCGATTACGAGGCGTATCAAAAAAAAAACAAGTTTATATTGAAAAAAAAATTCGGTAGAAAACTATGGTAATTCGGTATATCGTAAAGTAAAAGGCTAAATCGGTAGATCTACCGAAAAATCGGTAGAGGTGGCAACACTGCTCTGCAGTGACTCCTAAGATGTTCAACTGGCTCTGCAATGTGACAGCACTTCCAGATAGCATGATGTTTGGCTCACCGGTGCTGGTCTTTTTTGAAAATAGGGCTGCATGGGTTTTCTGCGCGTTGAACTGTACAAGGTTTTTGTTGCCCCAGTCCTCTATTATCTCTAGGTCGTTATTTATCTGCGATATTTGAGTTAGTCTAAGATGATGGAATTCACGTGCGTGACACTGAGTGGGTGGTATGACTGAGGAGACTACATTGCCATCATCTACAAAGCAATAAAGTGGATTTACTGTTTTATCTATGAGGTCATTTATGTAAATCAGAAAAAGTGTTGGCGAAAGGATTGCTCCCTGGGGCACACCAGCATTTATTTGGTAAAAGTTGGAGTTCCGGCCATCCAGTGCAACATAAATGGATCTATCCTTACTTTCAAACCAAGTGCAAAGTTTCTGCGACAATCCCATTGCTTTGAGCTTGTTGAGCAGATTTTCATGCCAGACTTTATCGAATGCTTTAGATATATCTAAGGCAATTGTTCTCGTTTCGCCCCGTAACTTAATCGCTTTTTGCCATAAGTGAGTGACGTATGTAAGTAAATCGCCAGTTGACCTATATTTTCGAAATCCGTATTGCTTGTCGTTCATAATTTTGTACTTTTCCAAGTACTTGGTTAGGTGATTGTTCACAACTCTTTCCATTACTTTTGATATCACCGAAAGTAGAGCAATTGGTCTATAGTTCAACGGATCTGTCTTTTTTCCTTTCTTTGGAATAGGTTGCACTGCGGCAGACTTCCATGATGATGGATATACTCCTTGCCTGTAAGATAAATTGAATAATTTAGCGAAAGTTGGGGTGAGTTCGTTAGCACAATTTTTGAGTACTATCGCGGAAACGAACAACTGACCAACTAATATTTTTTGAATTTTTCGAACACTAAAGTAATTTTCCTACTATTTTTTAGTATATTCTTATAAAATAATATTTTTCAGACATACCAGTCGTTATTTCTTTTAGCCCGCTTCATTTCTCTTTACACAAAAATTAAAATTCGAAGATAATACTGTATTCGTTTCAACTTCAAAAATAATCCGCTGACCTACATCTTTGTTTAACGAAACGATCACATTCAGTTTGACTGTCTGACTGTAGTTTAAGTTTTGTGTACCAAACAATAAAGCGGGCTAAAAAATAATAACGTCTAGAGAATTACATTTTATAAGGATATACTAGAAAACTGTAGGAAAATTGCCTAAGTTTTCAAAATATTCAAAAAATATTAGTGGTTCCGTTGTTCATATCATATCTAACTTTTGTTTACAAAAATCAGCTGGACCACCAGTGACGTCAAAATTCGACATATATACAGGATGTTTGAAAATTCAGTAAAATTGCAACGTTCAATTCCCTAAGTGATTTCAAGACAAACTTTTCATATAAACATAGGTCCTCAAACGCCTTATTCTCGAGATACAGGGTGTGAAAGTTTAGTTTTTTTTATAGTTTTTGTTCACAGCTCGTGCAGTTTTTAGAGAGATATTTAGTTCAAATTTGGCACGTGTATTAAGCTATAGACACTACACTATCAAACATGCCAAATAATATTAAAAATCTACAGAGTGATACTTTTCAGGGGTCATGTCGCCTTTTTCCCCGTTTTTTTTCCTTGTAAGCCACTGGTAGGCAGAACTAAATAGTTTAAGACAAGAAATAAAATCCTTGTTCTATTTGCACACTTTTTAATTTCTTGTAATTTTTTTGCATCTTTAACCGTTTTAGAGAAAGTCGCTGTTTTACCAAAGGCTGCTATTATAAAACAAAAAATGCGCCAGTATGGCATCGCGAGTATATCAAAATAAACAAATTAATTAAACATTATTTGGCATGCCTAATATTGTAGTACCTATAAGTAAATATACGTGCCAAATTTAAGCTAAATATATTAAAAACTGTAAGAGCTACAAAAAAAAACAACATTTTAACACTCTGTATCTTGAAAACTAAGCGAACCGAACCGAACCTATGTTTATATGAACTTTTTGTCTTGAAATCACTCAAGGTGTTTAAGAATAAAATTATGTTATTGAATTTTGAAACACCCTGTATACAGGGTGTCTCTAAAAGGTCTGTACAAAATCTTGGCACATATTCCTGAGGTCAAAATAAGTCGATTTAAAGCAACTTACCTTAGTCCGAAATTGCTCCGTTTCAGAGAGTGTGGTAAATTTAAAAATCGATTGTCTTAAAATTTATGAACATTTCTCAACGCATTACTTTAAAAATTTGTACTCGGGGGTTTTTTGGGATGCGAAACCTAAGTATGGATACCTTTTCCCTGTGGCCGTTAGACGGCGCTTCACCATGCTCTTTTTATAGTTTAAAATGAAACTTTTTTGTTCAGAAAATATTTTCCTGAATCTTTTTAAGCCAGAAAGGTTCTTGTTCTTGTTAAAATAAGTCGATGTAAAGCAACTTACCTTAGTCCGAAATTGCTCCGTTTCAAAGAAACAGGGTAGTAAATTTAAAAATTAAAAATCGATTGTCTTAAAATTTATGAACATTTCTCAACGCATTACTTTAAAAATTTCTACTCGGGGGTTTGGGCTAAAGAAAGTCCTTTTTGAGATATTTCCGTTTTTAGTGTTCGATGCCGCAACGGAATACTGAAATTATTTTGAATGATTATTTCACTATAGTTGAGGATGTATATAAGTGGCACCGCTTCATAGCTATGGTAAACCAAATTTTGTGGCAAAATCTAAGTAAACAAGCATCAAAAAATTGTTGTTTCACTTTGTACCTGCAGTGTGCCGCTTTATATGTCTATAATAAAACACCGAGACCTTTTAAAGGAGAGATAAAATAGGTACTTACCTAATAAATAAAGATCCAAAACATAAAAGAGAATCCAAAATAATATTAAAATGTGCGCAAATATTGATTTAGTTGCAAAAACGGTAATTTGTTTTGTAAAAAGTCGGTCCCAATTTGTTTGACATTAAAACAGTCAAAACAACAACGAATAGACAACGTCAAATCCCAGCTAAATCAATATGTTCGTAAGAACCAGACAAGAGTATATATGTTCCTTTCTAATAAAATCGTTTAGAAGAAGACATAAATGTGTGCCTCTTTTTGGGAATCAATTCCTATAAAAAAATTACAGGAAGTGTGGGCCACTGTATGTACCCCTCTACTACCTTCCCGCCCATCACGGTTTTGATGACGCGGTGCCACTTTAATACAACATCAAGTATAGAGTGTTTTACACTGGCAAAATGTCATAGCAACGGCCAGTTTTCTACTGACTATTGTTCCCAAAGCTTTATTCAAGTTTGTTGCGTTTCGGCAAGTTCGCTCATGAAATTTTTTAATTTAAAAATTTAATTTTTAAATTCACCTGAAAAAAATATCTCTGAAACGGAGCAATTTTGGACTAAGGTAATTTGCATTAAATCGACTTATTTTGACCTCAGGAATATATGCTAAGATTTTGTACATACCTTTTAGATACACCCTGTATAAGATCCGAACACCGGTCTATTCTATCCACCGTGATCGTACATCATGTAAACTTATGTTCAATGCAAGCAACTATAATTTAACAGCAAACTTGGCACCGTGGAGAGTTAATTATAGAATCGATGAGTTCCGAACCGATTCGACTTTTTTACGGTTCGAGCTTTTTACATTTCGACATAATTACGTTTCGATGATTTTGCGTCCCTTCTCTATTGCGTATCGCGCGTTTAATTTTCGACTTTTTTTCGTTTCGACATTTTTACGGATCGACGATATTACGATATATTTAAATTATTTTCGACTATATTATTTTCGACAATTTTACGGTTCGACAAAATTACGTTTCGCTTGAATTGCTTTTTACTCTTTTATTTTTCGACTATTTTACGGTTCGGCTTTTTTGCGATTCGACTTTTTTACGGTTCGAGCTTTTTACGTTTCGACTTAACTCCGTTTCGATCATTTTTATGGATAGACAAAATTACGATTCGTCTAAATTATTTTCGACTATATTATTTTCGACAATTTTACGGATCGACAAAATTACGTTTCGTTTAAATTATTTTCGTCAATTCTTCGATTGTTTTATTTTCGACCAAATCACGGTTCGACATTTTTATTTTCGACATTTTTATAGGGACCCAATTTTTTTACACTTTATAGTTTTTTATCTTTTGTTCTATTAGACTCTTATTACAATTTTTTTTATGAACAACTTATGTTATCCTGAAGTTGGGGTGAAAATTTGAGGGAATAGTTGTGAAACACCCTGTGTAGTCATAGGCGAAATTAAGTAAGGACACTTATCGTAAAGCAAGCTTGCTCTACGAAGAGTGGCCTTAAAATTATGGACTTAAAATTATGACTTGACCCAAATTTGAAATTAGCACCCCATAAAAATTATTTGAGTGGCGCTAAAGCGAAACGTATAATATTTCAAAAGCAATTTTTTTAAGGTATTAAAGGTTTAAACCTTCCAGGGCTAATTATTAGGCGCTGACTCGTAACGTAGGTTGACATTAGCACCCCGACATAAATTGTAATTTTGGAACATACTCATTTGCATCTCTTTTTAAAGCACAGCTTATTTTTTATTGCTGTCCAACTCATAGCGCTGCACAGTGGGCTCCCGGATCTGATTTTTGACCAAAATTAGAAAAATAGGTTTTGTTACAATATTTTGTTTTGAAATGAGAAAGAAGTAATTATCAATCAGAATGGCGAATCCAAAATGGCGAAGTTTTCTATTTATGAACCGGTAAGTATGAAATTTAGTGCTAATATTCGCTAAATGTGATTTTTGACCTAATTAAAAAAAAACTTATTTACCAGTAGGTTTCAAATTTGGAACCTTGGCGTGTCTAAAGTCGTTGAGTATAATTATGAAATCAAACTTAAAAATTACATGACGAATCCAAAAGGGCAGTTTTCTATTTGTGAACCGATATGTATCAAAATTGGAACTTTGGGGTGTATAAAGCCGATAGATTTCTCACTCAAACCTAGAAAAAATATTATGGCGGATCCGAAATGGAGAACTTTTACATTTATGAACCGATATGTATTAAATCTGAAACTCTGCGGTGTTTAACGTCGCTTATTATTATTTTTTACTTAAACAAAAAAAAACTTGCACGGCGGACCCAAAATCTTTATCTTATACACTATCCTATATTTATAAACCGATTTGTGTCGAACCTAGTACTTAGATTATTTAAGGTTAAAGCTCACCGTGTAATGTAGAAAAAAGCTGCGTTGAAAAGGATGAGGAGTTTACATAACTAACCAACATAAGCTAAAAATCAAACTAAAAATTAAAAATATTAAAAAAAGTTAAACGGTATTATTTTTTGGCTCTACCAAAAACTAGAAAATAATACGAACGTAACCCTGACTTTGTAGCGGATCAGAACCTGCAAGTTTAATGACTGCATAATCAAATAAGAATGATTTTTCTAGTAAAATTTGTTTTTAAGTGCAACAATTAAAGCGTCCACTTTTTTATACTAGTTTGTTAAAAGTCAGGTTTGGTAAACTGCTGATGATTTAAGATAGAACCGTTTACCTTAAAAGCTTTTTTACCTAATTCGTCTTTCATAAACAATCCACCTGTAAAAGTTAATTTTATCTGTAATTTTTGGTTTTTGAGATATTGCAGTTGGTTTTTATTATGGAGTGACCATATTTTTATTTGATTTTTGAAATTAGTATATGGTTAGTATTTTTATACATTATTTATATTTTTATTAATATATATTTTTCAATATTTATTTGTTTAATTTAGCCTAAAGTGCTTTAAAAATATTAGACAAAAACTTTTGTAGCAGCAGATTTTAAAGTACAATTTTTAAAAAATATGTATGCATACCTTTTATAAAAATAAAAATTTAAAAAACATGGTTGGTAAGGGAAGCACAATTTTTGTCCAACATTTATAAGAAATCTATATTTTTATAGAATTTCAGAAATGCCTAGCAAAAACCATTGTCTGACCTGTCTACACATCAAAATTGGAATCAAAATGTACAGGTAGAAAGTCTAATTAGGGGAAAGGGGGGGCAAAATGGGATACTTAATTTTATACGTTATCTTTAAGTTCTAGTTTTCAGTTTAAACGATTTAGAACTCCATTATGCTTTTATTTTTATTTTTTTAAGAAGTTGCCTTTGGTAAAATGGGGTGCCTATGTGGCGAAACGGGCGGGGCGGTTGTGTAATTTAGAATCAATATTTTTGTAAGACCAGTCTTATTTATTAAAATACTAAACAAGTTATAAATACTTATTTAAAAAATAAAAAGTTGTAATATATTGTAAATACATTTATAATAATTAAATTTAGTCATTACAAAATTTATAAAGAATTACCAACCAAGCCATCGCTGTCGACTCTCCTACATGAATTTTGCGTCAATTTTTTGCAAAGACAACATAAAATACAAGTTTTAGTGATGCTATCAAAAAACAAAAATTTTTTTGGGGGTATAGGTTACTAGGTATAACAAGGTACCCCATTTTGCCCCCATGAAAAAACCCCGTATTGGCCCAAACCACCAGTTAAATTCATACAAAAATCATACATAGTAAAGGACTAATCTTACGGGCGATGCGTTTAATAAATAAATCCACTAATCGTTCAATGTAAACAAAATTTTAAAAAGTTTGTAAAAAATGTACTTACTGTCACAAAATGCGCAAGCTATTTCTACAATAAACAGCACACAACATCACATGTTGAGCAAAAACCAACTTAATTTCAGCCGACCGCCACCAATCATATTGCAGAGAGTTGAACCAGTTATAGGGATAAAACATCTGATATTAAAACGTTTTATTTTTGCGCAATTTACTTAAAACTGCGATATCAGGTTTTACCCGCGTACCCCATTTTGCCCCCCTTTCCCCTACCTTTTTTTACAAGATTTATTTTATGCGAATTTTATACAACATAAAATATTGTCGTAAAAGGGCTTAAAATCTGGATCAAACCGCCATACAAATATGGTAATTTATCCAGTGGCGCACCCAGGAATGTGTCTTGGGGGGGGCCGACAGCTAAAAAGGGCGCTTCTCAAAAATCCTGCGACCAAAAAAAAAAAAAAAAGGTCGTCATGTGTGAGGGATGCCGACAGCTACAAAGGGCGCCCTCAAAAAACTTGCGACCAAAAAAAAAACAAACAAACAAAAAAAACGGTCATCATGTCTTTTCGCAACTACGCCGCTGCTTGGGGTTGGGGGGGGGGGCCGAAGCCTCCTGATGTCAAATTTTAAGGTATTTTTCGTGTTTTATCATCAAATATGTAGAAAATATATTTAAAAATCTAAGGCTTGGGGGGGGAGGAGGAGTTTAAGGATATTTCTTTAAGTATCAAGTTAAATGGATTTACTTTAAATTATTATCAGCTGTACCAAAAACTATAAATTAATAATAAGGGCACAAATGTGACTCTTTCTGTAGTTGAATAGACCAAAATAAAAAATATTTATCTAGGACGAAATCTAAGTAAAGAAAACTAAACTCCTGGACAAAATTATCGCACCACTGCTTATTTTATAAAGAAAATTGAAACAAAAATAAATATCAATTTAAACAATTATTTGTTGTTTTGTTTTGTTGAATAGAATATGATTCCTTTTTGCTAAAAAATAATGCAAAGTTAACAATGTTAATTATTCTATTGTTTATATTTCTTTTGAAAAAAAAATCTCTGAAAGCCATGTGATGCGATAATTTTATCCAGGAGTATATCACAAATGAAATAAACTTCTTAAGCTTAAAACCAATGCAACACTAACATAATACCGGGTGGGCCAAAAAAAACCGGACTATTTTAATGCGACAAACTGCACTTGATAGAGAATTGATCAGACTTTTGACAAAATATATTTTTTTGTCCGCCATCTCAAAATCCAAGATGGCGGACGAAATTAAAATGTACCCTTCAAAGATGCTCGTTTATTCTTGTGTTGCGAACATATTTTAATAATTTTTTTAAACTACTAAAAAAGCTGCATGCTTACCACGCACAACAAGGTTCGAATCAGCAAAATCAGTTCAGTGGTTCTAAAATAAAATATTTTTGTTTCAGCCATTGTTTGGCATATTATACGATTGCTTTGCCAATCATGTTTGCATTTATTTCTTTATAAATGCATTACTAAACCTATTTTGATGAAATAAAAAACATCCTGGTGAGAATTGATTGCTTTTTAAAGATTTTGATCAAAATTTATAGCTATCTTAAAATTTAAGATGGCGGACAGAATCATACTTGATTCTTCGGTTCGGCGTGTTTATTCTTATTTTCCGTAAATATTTTAGTTTTTTTTTAATTTATAGAAAATCACTACTTCTCCCATACACAACGACGTCAAATTTAGTAAAATCGGTGTGGTGGTTCTCACAAAATCTTTTTTTGTTTCAACCATTGTTTTACAGATTCTACGATTGCATTGCCAATCATGTCTGCATTAATTTCCTTATAAAATCGTTATTACTAAACCCATTTTAATGAAATAAAAAAACTCGTGATGAGAATTGATTGCTCTTTATAGATTGTTATCGAAATTTTCCGCCATTTTGGAACTAAAAATGTTGGGCAGAATCATACTTGAATCTTCAAAATGGCGTGCTTATTCTTTTTTTGCGAAAATGTTTTAGTTTTTTTTATTTATACAAAAACACTGCGTTTCTCCCGCATAAAGAGGTACAAAGTAATAAAATCGGTGCAGTGGTTCTAACAAAATCGGACTTTGTTTTAACTATTGTTTTAAAAATTATACGATTGCATTGCCAATCCTGTCTGCATTCATTTCTTTATACATACATTACTGAACCGACTTTAGTGAAATAAGAAACATCATGGTGCAAACTTTAAAGATCAATCAGTTTGCGCCATGAAGTTTTTTATTTCACCAAAACCGTCTCAGTAATAATGAATTTATAAAGAACTGAATGCAGAAAGGATTGGCAATGCAATCGTATATGTTGTAAAACGATGGGTAAAACAAAATCAGATTTTGTGAGAACCACTTAACAGATTTTATTACTTTGTACCTTGTTAAGCGGGATAAAAGTAGTGCTTTTCTATAGATAAAAACAACTAAAACATTTTTAGAAAATAAGAATTAACACGCCATTTTGAAGATTCAAGTATGATTCTGTCCGCCATCCTTAATTTTAAGATGGCGATAAATCTTAATCATGATTTTTAAAAAGTAATCAATTCCCGCCAGGACGTTTTTTATTTCATCAAAATCGGTTCAGTAGTAATGAATTTATAAGGAAATCAGTGCAGACATGATTGGCAAGGCAATCGTATAATGTTCAAAACAATGGTTAAAACAAAAAAAAATTAGAACCATCAAAACGATTTTGCTCTTTCGTACTTTGTTGTGCGTGTCTAGAATACAGCTTTTTTACTGATTTAAATAAATAATTAAAAAATGTTCGCAACACAAGAATAAACGAGCATCTTTGAAGGGTACAATTTAATTTCGTTCGTCATCTTGGATTTTCTGATGGTGGACAAAAAATTATATTAAGTTACAACTCTGATTAATTCTCTGTTAAGTGCAGTTTGTCCTATTAAAATCGATGGTATATTTCAAAAGTTATAATGAAAAAAAATTGTTCGGTTTTTTTTGGCTCACCCGGTATATGCTTGTAAATCATGTGCTTCTACAAAAACAATAAAACAACAACTTAAAGGAAAATTCAAATTTATAGAACTAATGCAAACAGCTAATATTGACGATTACTAATACGATGACATGAAAAATATACTTAAAATACGATGAAAAATAATTACCAAAGAATTATATCAATAAAAGAAATAGGTCTTTGGCACTGCGTCGTAGATAAATTGGTAAATATATTGGTAACTGCCAATGAAAAAGTCAGCAGTATTTGATATTATTTTTACATATCTTTTAACACGATAATCAATACTGCACTTGATAGAGAATTGATCAGACTTTTGACAAAATATATTTTTTTGTCCGCCATCTCAAAATCCAAGATGGCGGACGAAATTAAAATGTACCCTTCAAAGATGCTCGTTTATTCTTGTGTTGCGAACATATTTTAATAATTTTTTTAAACTACTAAAAAAGCTGCATGCTTACCACGCACAACAAGGTTCGAATCAGCAAAATCAGTTCAGTGGTTCTAAAATAAAATATTTTTGTTTCAGCCATTGTTTGGCATATTATACGATTGCTTTGCCAATCATGTTTGCATTTATTTCTTTATAAATGCATTACTAAACCTATTTTGATGAAATAAAAAACATCCTGGTGAGAATTGATTGCTTTTTAAAGATTTTGATCAAAATTTATAGCTATCTTAAAATTTAAGATGGCGGACAGAATCATACTTGATTCTTCGGTTCGGCGTGTTTATTCTTATTTTCCGTAAATATTTTAGTTTTTTTTTAATTTATAGAAAATCACTACTTCTCCCATACACAACGACGTCAAATTTAGTAAAATCGGTGTGGTGGTTCTCACAAAATCTTTTTTTGTTTCAACCATTGTTTTACAGATTCTACGATTGCATTGCCAATCCTGTCTGCATTAATTTCCTTATAAAATCGTTATTACTAAACCCATTTTAATGAAATAAAAAAACTCGTGATGAGAATTGATTGCTCTTTATAGATTGTTATCGAAATTTTCCGCCATTTTGGAACTAAAAATGTTGGGCAGAATCATACTTGAATCTTCAAAATGGCGTGCTTATTCTTTTTTTGCGAAAATGTTTTAGTTTTTTTTATTTATACAAAAACACTGCGTTTCTCCCGCATAAAGAGGTACAAAGTAATAAAATCGGTGCAGTGGTTCTAACAAAATCGGACTTTGTTTTAACTATTGTTTTAAAAATTATACGATTGCATTGCCAATCCTGTCTGCATTCATTTCTTTATAAATACATTACTGAACCGACTTTAGTGAAATAAGAAACATCATGGTGCAAACTTTAAAGATCAATCAGTTTGCGCCATGAAGTTTTTTATTTCACCAAAACCGTCTCAGTAATAATGAATTTATAAAGAACTGAATGCAGAAAGGATTGGCAATGCAATCGTATATGTTGTAAAACGATGGGTAAAACAAAATCAGATTTTGTGAGAACCACTTAACAGATTTTATTACTTTGTACCTTGTTAAGCGGGATAAAAGTAGTGCTTTTCTATAGATAAAAACAACTAAAACATTTTTAGAAAATAAGAATTAACACGCCATTTTGAAGATTCAAGTATGATTCTGTCCGCCATCCTTAATTTTAAGATGGCGATAAATCTTAATCATGATTTTTAAAAAGTAATCAATTCCCGCCAGGACGATTTTTATTTCATCAAAATCGGTTCAGTAGTAATGAATTTATAAGGAAATCAGTGCAGACATGATTGGCAAGGCAATCGTATAATGTTCAAAACAATGGTTAAAACAAAAAAAAATTAGAACCATCAAAACGATTTTGCTCTTTCGTACTTTGTTGTGCGTGTCTAGAATACAGCTTTTTTACTGATTTAAATAAATAATTAAAAAATGTTCGCAACACAAGAATAAACGAGCATCTTTGAAGGGTACAATTTAATTTCGTTCGTCATCTTGGATTTTCTGATGGTGGACAAAAAATTATATTAAGTTACAACTCTGATTAATTCTCTGTTAAGTGCAGTTTGTCCTATTAAAATCGATGGTATATTTCAAAAGTTATAATGAAAAAAAATTGTTCGGTTTTTTTTGGCTCACCCGGTATATGCTTGTAAGTCATGTGCTTCTACAAAAACAATAAAACAACAACTTAAAGGAAAATTCAAATTTATAGAACTAATGCAAACAGCTAATATTGACGATTACTAATACGATGACATGAAAAATATACTTAAAATACGATGAAAAATAATTACCAAAGAATTATATCAATAAAAGAAATAGGTCTTTGGCACTGCGTCGTAGATAAATTGCCAATGAAAAAGTCAGCAGTATTTGATATTATTTTTACATATCTTTTAACACGATAATCAATAAAGTTACACGCCTAAGTTTTGTTTTGCTTTTTTTTCTGCAAAAATTACCTTTTAAGAATTTTCGCAAATGACAAAGTTGGAGGTCTAGGTAAAATAAAACTATTTACCTAATATTAAACCCACATTGAATAGAACTTTTTTTCTAAATTCAAAATATATCATGTGTTGACAATTGGCCCAGCGTTTTTTAAAATATTTGCAAGCTATGCTCGACACTTACTCCTGCTTAACTCGGCTTGGTTAAGCAGCGGGATTAAAGTAACAAGTTTACTGCCAGGGAGCAGCCTCACACCCTGCAATAATCAATAAGGCTTATGGTACAGTAAACTAAGTAGGTATAGTGAGAACAACTGTCAAATGTTGAATCTTGTTTATTAAGATAAATCCCCTCTTTTTATATTAAATAAATTGATCCATGACGGATCTGATACCTTCCTAGCTAGCCTATTCGCACAAGTGAAGCTATGACAATCACCCTTGAGAACACTTTTTTGTAAATATCTCGGAAACTAATGCTCCTACAAAGTTTTTGGTTAGTACAAAAGTTATTGAGCAAAATGAAGTTTACCATATTCCAAAAACCGCATATTGATGCGATGCTCCGTTAAAAAGTTAGCAGTTTTTAAATATTTTAATTGTCAAAAAACTGTCATTAGCATTAATGGATTTTGACCAAAAACTAATCAGCTCGTTAGAGTGTCGAACACTATTTTACCAGAAAATTTTATGAAAATCGGTTTAGCGATTTAGGAGCTATCGTGTTACGGACAGAAAAAAAATACACAAACACATACACCTACATACACACCTACACACACACAGACAGACATCACGACGATATTGATAGGATAGGTCAAAATACACCCAAATAACACATTTTCGGCGTTATCTCAAAAAAAAATTTTGTCGAAAACAATACCTTCTCTAGCCATTGCTGTGCAGGCTAGGAAGGTAAAAATTGTTATAGTTCGTGAGAAATTCTAAAATATAAAATTCAATATTTCGTGCTGTTTTATAAACGAAATAATTTATATAATTTAAATAGGTAAATTTGAGAAGGCTAATTATGTTTTTAAAACCTAATTTCTCAAGATCACCTGAATGTTTAAATAATAGCTATAACTAAAAAAATGTAGATTTATGTAAAATATTAAAAGAGAAAATCTGTTTAATTTTGTAATTAAACATTTTCCGGTCTCTCCGGGGTTAGTGCAGGGCCGTAGGGACCTCAGCTTGAATAATTCTTGTATGAACTGGTTAAAATGCTACTGATGTGATAGGTAGGCAGGTGTCGAGGTAGGTACTGCTTCATTTCTTAAAACTGCTGACAGTGAATCTATGCCTCGGTTGTGTTTGGGTTTTGATGTCATCGTATGTAGTTGAACTTTTCGCTGTGGTGAAAAATTGTATGTTTTCTTTTATATTATGATCTATATTTGTTATTGTTGTTATTCCTTTGCAATTGTAGATGCCATGAAGAAATTGTAAATTAGGAGGCCAGAATGATTTAAAAGTGGCTTGTTTTTGCAAATTTTTTATGACTTTTTTGCAATTGTCCTTCCGCCTCCTCGGTAGCTTTGAAGTTGAAATGTTTTTTCTTTTGGGATATATTTCTAATAAAGATTGTTGCTTCTTGTTTAAAGGTTTTCTCTTTTTTAGGATGGCTTCTTGACTTTTGGTTATTTTTGGTCTTGCATTTTATTCTGATGGCATTCCTGGTTGAGCTTAGGATAGGCACCAAATTGCTTTTTTGCTCTAACTTAAGGACTTCCTTTAACTGTATGTGGTACTGCAATTTTGTGCTTGTCTTGTTGATAACAGTAGGTAGTTTAGGCAACACTTTTGTTTTCAATTTTAATTAAATCTTTGGTTTTATAACTTTGCTATTTAGTGTGATGTGTTGTATTTGGTTGTTTCGTATTACGTTCTGGTCTTCTTGAATTTGTTGCGTTTGAATAACGTTGCTAATTTTATGGTTTGTATTTGTTTCTTTGCTTACTTCCTTCTTCTTAAGTGTATACATTTCTTTTCTTAAAAACTGACAAAAGTCTTTGATTGTGGGAGTTTTATGTTGAAATCCTTGGAACCAACTCTGGTACGACTTTTCTACTTTGAACGTGAATTTCTTTGAAATAATTTCATTAATGGTAGGTCCGCAGTTTCTGTATCTTGCCGAGAGGTTTGAATGTCTCTAAGGCACTAAAGTCTCAGGACAACTGGGCGCCGCCAACTCGGCGCCGCCAACTGGGCGCCGGGCCAACTCGTCACCGAACAAAATAGATATATTTTTATACAAAAACATCTTAAAAAAATCCTTTACACAATTTTTTTGAAATTTGCTTTTGTTAAGTAAAACTAAATCCATTAAGTCGAGTCTTGAAATTTGGTAGGTATAGTGTTTGCTAACCTGGTAACACTACAATTTACGTTTTTTATTATAACAATGGCGGATTACTCTATTTTTAAACTGATTTGTCTGAAACTTGAAAGTTTGCAGGCCTGAGAACACTTAATACAGTTTTATCCTCAAACTTAAAAAATTCAAAATGGCGCATCCAAAATGGCGGATTTTCTTATTTACTAACCGATTTGTCTTCAAACTTGAAATATTACATTGCTTAAGGTCATTTAACACAATTTTTTACTCAAACATAAAAAAAATCAAAATGGCCGATCCAAAATGACGGACTTTCTTATTTATTAACCGATTTGTGTCAAACTTGAAATATTACATTGCTTAAGGTTATTAGACGTGGGTCGCAAGAACCAAGACAGCTTTGCCCGAAGGGGAGAAAACTAGAGATTTTCCAATAAAAAATTACCCCAAAGTTAAATTCGCCCCGTCTGGGAAAATACACGTCTATTGAACTAAAACAAAGGAAAAAAATCGGCAACACGCTAGAAGCTACCTTCTTTCATTCAGCAGCAGTTCCAAAATTTCACTCGCGGCCGCGGCCTTATCTTGTGGCTGGAAATTCGGTCTTAAACTTAAAACCACGTGTGACTTCTTTCAGTGTCTTGTCGGATGAGTTCTTCCCAGACGGGGCGAATTTAACTTTGGGGTAGTTTTTTTGGGATATCTCTAGTTTTCTCCCCTTCGGGCAAAGCCGTCTTGGTCCAAGCGACCCGCGTCTATTTGAAACTCATAGAGTCCACCAAAATGCGGACTGACGGGTGGATTAAAACACCACTTAATCGCTAAAGTCTTAGCAGCTTGCTGACAATAGGACACAAGGAGGTTATTTGCCCCAACAAAATTAGTGCCCTGGTCACTGTAGAGGGCAGCACATCTGCCACGTCTACCAACAAATCGGCGGAGGGCAGCCAAAAATGCATCAGTGGACAAATCAGAAACAGCCTCCAGGTGAATGGTCTTTGTTGGGAAACAAACAAAAATACACCCATAAGCCTTTTGACTTTTTACACCACGACGCTTGGTTAACGTGATGGAGAATGGACCCATAAAATCCACACTAACATGGGAAAAGGGCTTCACCTGGGACACTCTAAATTTAGGAAGGTCACCCATGAATGGGTGCAATGGTTTGGGATTTACCCTGGCACTACAAAAACACTTGGAAATAACCCCTCGAATGGCACTTTTCACAGACAAAATCCAAAACTGTTGATTTAATAGGTACTCCACTAAACGAGGACCTGGATGTCCGTGCTCATTATGGAATTTTTCAATAATCAAAGTGGTAAGCCTGTGACTACGAGGTAACAACATAGGGTGTTTTATCTCATATAGTTCAATGAATAGAGGCCAAAATAGGGGGGTTACCCTACAAAAGGTCCGGTAGTTCTAAATTTTGAATATGTTATGAAGCTCAGGAGGGTAGTTAAAAATCTGAGTTTTCGTCACCCCACCCCTGTGCTCCCTCCACCATCTTGAAAAAACCATACAAAATTGGCACTTTTTTTAGTTTTTTGCCTTTAGTTTCGTTCCAGTACACTAAATCACAAAAAGAGTTATATGAAATTTTTTAGAGGATATAATTATCTACAATTGGGTGGTACCATGGTTGTTCTGTGAGTAGTAGTAACGGAGCTAGATAATTTCCAAAAATGACTAAAATCACGTGCTTGGGCAAATTTTCAGATTTTTTCGAATTTAGACGGCATAAGCTCCGAAATACTTCGTTCTAGGGTAAAAGTTCTAAGAACTTATCTTGTAGAGAATTTTATCAGCTACAAAATCCATTATTTAAATGTATTTTTAAATATTGTAATGGAGTGGGAGTAAATTTTAACTTAAAGTAAGTTAGAAAATAATCATTTTTTAAAATTTAGTGCTTTAAACGGCACGTTTTTTATTTATTTTTATTTTTTTGTGTAAATTTAGTGACGTACAAAAAGGTAAGAGAGCTTAGGGGTCAAACACCTCCTTAAACCAACCACCTCTTCAAAAAACCCCCCCAGACCCCCCAAAATCTAACATATTCAGGTTTTCTTAAATTTTCTCAAAAAATACGCTTCTAAGCGAAAAATGTGTAATATACTTTATTGTAGACAATGAAATTTCGTTTTGAAATAGGTACAATTCGATGGGGGTCAACTATTTATAAACTCTTCAGCGGCGTCCGTTAATTGAAGTAATTTAAAAAAGTAAAAAATATCCATGTTTTTTCCATGATTTATTCGATTTTTTTTTAAACCAAGGTTTATAGAACAAAATGTGTTATACATTATTGTAGCAAATAAAATTTCCTTTAAAATGCTGTACAAGAAAGTAGGATTGGTTTCATGGTTATAAATTCAGAGGCGCCCGTAAATTTAACCAATTTTAAAAAATCACAAATTAAAATATTTTTGTTACAAGTTTTATCTAATTTTTTCAAAAACTAAGCCTAATTTTAAAAAATGCTATGATGCACTTTATTGAGAGTAAAATTCTCGTTTCAACGGTGTGTAACTCGATGGGGGTTTGACTTATACTACAAGAGCCGGTGACACAGAACTCTACGTTATCCATACCAAAATAATTCACCGTCAAATAGTGTCATATTATCCTTCAAATATATGTGCCTACTTTAGTTAATAACGAGACGTGGTCTGAAGTCGCTAATTAAGCGAATTGTATGAAAAGATTTACAGGTGCTTTAACATCTTATAGTAACAGTTTAGACTCTATTGCAAGTATCTCATATAAACCCATTTATAAAAATATGATGATGCTGCCACACCTCACTCCAGTTGGAGGACAGACACACGCACTTAAATAACATTTCGCCCCTGGTTAAACCTACATAATCTAAAAACATTATATTATTAATATTTTTTGTTGGCACATGTGTCATTTGCGCCCCCCTTATATATGTGTCTTATGATGCCTTGTTGCTGCCTGGCTGCTGACAAGGCACACCATCTAGACTATAAAGGTTTTTAAGATCCACCTACGTACGTTGAAAAGAGTTTTTTTTTATATAAAATAGCTGTCATATAGTCCCGTAACTTTAAAATAACTATGCTGCCCGACCTACATTTACTATAAGCTTGGCACACCTATAAAAATTGTAAAATATTTGACTTTCAAGCCACATCATGTAGTACCAAGAATCTCTTTAAAAATTATGTATCATATGGACCTTAAAAAACTAAATTGTCTATGCTGCCAAACATCCGACTGATCTGAGAACAGGCTCACCTCCTATAAATATATTTGAGGCTGAAACTCATCTACACGCCAAAATAGCAAGATTATTTTTAATTATTGTGTGTCATATGGATCACCAAATAATAAATTGGATATGCTGCCAAACATCTGCCTCACCAAAGGACTGGCACACCTTCTATATTTATAATTGAGGCTGAACTTATCTATATCACTAAATATCAAGATAGTTTTTTATTATTGTTTGTCATATAGACCCTCAAATAATAAAATGACTATAGTGCCAAAAATTTGCCTGTCAGAACGACTGGCACACGTCCTATAATTATACTTGAGACTCAAAGTCATCTACATCATTAAAAAGCAAGGCAGTTTTTAATTACTGTGTGTCATATGGACCGTCAAATACTAAGTTGACTATGCTTCCAAACATCAGCCTGATTGAAGGACTGGCACACCTCCTATATTTATAATTGAAGCTCAACTCATCTAAATCACTAAATATCAAGAAAGTTTTTTATTATTGTTTGTCATATGGACCCTTAAATAATAAAATGACTATGGTGCCAAAAATTCGCCTGACAGAACGACTGGCACACGTCTTATAAGTATCCTTAAAGCTCAAAGTTATCTACATCATTAAAAAGGAAGAAGGTTTTTAATTACTTTGTGTCATATGGATCCTCAAATACTAAATTGACTATACTGCCAAACATCAGCCTGATTGAAGGACTGACACACTTCTTATAATTATATTTAAGGATAAACCTAACCTACACCACTAAGTACCAACATGGTTTTTAATTTTTATATGTCATATGGACTCCTAAATAATAAATTCTTGCTGCCTAACATCTGCTTGACCAAAGGACTGGCACACCTTATGCAGTAATATTTGAGGCCAAAACTCATCTACATCACTAAATACAAAGACGGGTTTTAAGTATTCTGTGGCATATGGACCCCTCAAATAATAAATTGACTATGGTTCCAAACACTGACCTGACCGAACGACTGGCACACCTCTTATACATATTTTTAAGGTTAGTGCAGGCGCTGTAGGTAGTTGAGTATGCAAAATATGAGGACCGCACTTTGACAGTGGATTCTAGCTGAGAATAAGTCACACATTAACGATCTGGGTGTTGCCAAGCCAGGTTTTGGTCCAATTTTTTTTTATTCACCCTCCTCTTATAGTCGTGTTCGAATTTCTGAAAATTTAACTATGTTGATGCTCTAAAGCCACAATCACAGATACATGAATAAAAAATGTGTAAGACCTAACCCAAAAATAAAATTATATTATTTTTTTAAATTTTAACTGAAAAAACCACCAAAAACCTAAAATTTTTATGTTTTCTTAAAAACTAAGCACCTTAGTAAAAAATATGTCAGTACCTTTATTGTAGACAATACCTTTTCAACGATATACAAGTCAGTGGGGTACGACCAAAGACAAACTCTCCAGCGGCGTCCGTTTATTGAGGTAATGCAAAAAAATGAAAAAAAGAAACATGCATATTACCTATTTTCCCTGATTTTCTTGAAAACCAAGCTCTCCATTAAAAATTGTGTCCTAAAGTCGGCTGTAGACAATACAATTTCCTTTTAAACGGTGTAGAATTGGGCAGGATTAGTTTTGTTTATAACAATTAAGGGGCCTCCGTAAATTACCTCAATTTTGAAAAATCACTAAACTTACCAATTTTTTTACTAGTTTTATCCAATTTTCTCAAAAACTAAGCTTTTTAGGAACAGAACATTAACACTTTATTGTAGAAAATAAAATTGTCTTTTTAATAAAGTTCAAGCTAGTGCGGTCAGACTAATACCAAACCGTTTATTAAGGAAATTCAAAAAAAATTAAAAAACCACCTGTTTGTCACATGTTTTACCCGATTACCAAGCCTTTTATCAAAAATTATGTTCCTTAGTCGATTGTAGACAATGAAATTTTCTTTTAGCTGCTGTATCACGAAGTAAGATTAATAGTCGATAAGTTTAGTGATTTTTCAAAATTGATGTAATTTACGGACAACCCTAAATTGTTGTAAATAAAAGTAATCTTACCTTGTTATACACCGTTTTAAAGAAAACTTAATTGTCTACAATTGACTATAAAACCTAATTTTTGATAGGGAGCTTAGTTTTCAAGAAAATCGGGTAAATCATGTAATAAACATGTTTCTTTTTTTAATTTTTTTACTTCACCTCAATAAACGGACGCCGGTGAAGACTCATTGACTAATACACCGCTGAAAAGAAAATTTTGTTGTCTATAACAAAGCTAATTACATATTTTTTCCTAAGAAGCTTAGTTTTTGAGAAAATTTTAAGAAAACCTCAAAATCTCAGGTTTTGGGTGGTCAGGAGGGTTTTTGGGGGTTAGCTAAGATTTGACTAACTAACAAAATTTTTTATTTAGGTTGGATTTTACACATTTTTGATTAATTTCTCTGTTATTGTAGCTTCAATGTGTCAAGTTAGTTAAATTTTCAGAAATTCGAACACGGCTATAAGAGCAGGGGGGATAAAAAAAATTGGACCAAAATCTGGCTTGGCAACATCCAGATCGTTAATCTGTGACCTTTTGTTAGAATCCATTGTCAAACTGCGGTCCTCATATATTGCACTAGGTAGAAGGATTAGCTATTTACATAATTAAATACAAAGAAGGTTTCTCATTTTTCTGTTTCATATGGCCCGACAAGCACGAAATTTCTAAATTATGCACTTACTTACGAATTTAGACTTATAATAATCGCTCTGCAGCCAATTAAGATTATAGTAGGACTTTTTTCCTTTTTGTTTTATTTTAGTTCTCTGCTTATCAACCAGTCAAATTGCACTTTGAGAGAAAAAAAAATTATTAGCTAACGTTGAAAATTGTAGAGCGGCGACAAACGAAGTTAAAAAAAAAATAAATGTGTGAGCAGGTGCGTTTCGGGTTAGGTTTGTGGGGGTAAAAAGGGTCAAGGAATCGTATTATTGTGATATCCGGCGAAAGTTGACGTTGGAGAAAACAGTGACATACATAAAAGTCATAGGTCATAAAAGTATCTAAACATTTTTTTAATGTCATTTTTAACATAACCTCAAAATGTTGGAGAAAAATGAAAAAATCCGTTTTTTTTTGTTTTTTATTTTTTATTTTTGCAAAAATAATGTCAGCTTAACAAAACTTCGTAAGAGTAGAGATCTTTGGGTGCTTAATGTTTACAATATTTTACAAACAAAAAAATTAAGAAGTTTCTAAGATATTTGTTTTTTTCGATCAAAAACATTTTTTTTTAATTGAAATTTTATCTTCAGAAAATCATTGTATCCAGTTCTCCTTGTACTCACTTTTTGACAGTAAGATATTTGGCGACATAAAAAAAAATAATTGTTGTAATTTAAAAACATGTCCGAAAAGGAAAAAAACTTTTAAAAAATTGTCACAATATTTTATAGTTAAGATATTGTAGTTATTTTATAAGTTTTGAAATAGTTTTTAAAAAATGGCTATTATTATGGCTAAGAAAAATAAAAAAAATTACGTATTTTTTAATTTTTCTCGAACATTTTGAGGTTGTGTAAAAAATGACATCTACAAATTTTTTAGACATTTTTATGGCAAATGACTTTTCTTTAAGTCACTTTTTTCTCCGACAACTTTTGCCGAGAATTGCAATAATACGATTCCCCGTCTCTTTTTACCCCCCTCCAAACCTAACCCGCAACGCCCCTACTCACGCATTTATTTTTTTTAACTTAAGTTGCTTTAAGTCCTGTTAATAATTTTCTTTTTTCTTGCCTGAAAATATGGTAATTTCACTAGCCTATTAGGATTGGCTGTACCATAGGACGGAAATCTTTATGGATCCAGGATAACAATATTGCATCAATTAAATTATGTACGACAAAAATGACACCCATGACAGATAATATGACCCTAGGCGTGTCCCAGGTCAAATATGACCTAAAATCCAATAATGCATCCTGCCAAATATTCGCCTTATCGAAAGACTGTTTTGACCCATGCGTTATATAGGGTGTCCCAACTAAAAGGCAACAGAGGTGTCTTTGGGTATTTTTCATACAAATTTGAAGAAACGCTCGAACACGTCGATTTTGTTTGCGAAGGGGATACTTTTTGGCTATCTTGAAATTTTTGTAACGCACTATCTTCGAGGGGTATACTTTACGCCTTTATTTTAAATAGAGAAAGTCATTCTAGTGATACCTTGTTTGAAGTTCTCTTAAATATCTTTACAATCGTGTAAAAGTTTTGAAAATCCATTGATTAGTTTTCGAGATATTTGCTTTCAAATTTTCAAATTTAACATTGAATGACAAAATAAAAATTAAATCTGAAAAATATAAAATTTTAATAAAATTTATTTTATCAGTTCATGTTAAATTTGAAAGTTTGAAGGCAATTATCTCAGAAACTAATGGATAGATCTTTGAATTTACTCAAAATATAAGGGTAAAGTATACAAGTGTTCTAACTTTTGTAGTTCGGGGCCTAAGACGGAAATTTAGGGGCTTGTATGCATTTTCGCATACCATGACGAAATTTGGCACAAGGTTGTGCTCCGATGGAACCCAGTGCAGGGCCAAGATACAAGGGCGTACTTGAGGTGGGACAGGAAAAATTGATAAATTAAATATAAAACTAGGTTCGCGTACAATTTTTGTTTCTTTAACTTTATAGGTATGTATGTAGCTTATAAATTCAAAAACTCTATTAAAATTAAAGGTTTTTTTTTGAGGGGGAGAGGGAGTAGAACTTAGTAGGATAAATTGTAAAAATCTTATTTCGTCTAAACTGGTCGCGTGAGGTATCGATTTCTAGGTAATTTAGTATTCTAAACCAAAATAAATGTCAATTGAGTCAAACTGTTCACATGATATGTCAAAAACTTAATCTGCCGGGGATTATTTAAAATACCTGACCAAGCCTAACTTAATAAAATTTGATAAGTTAGTGTAGTGTAGTAAAAGTAAAAGTGGACACTTGTAATGGGTTTCTAGTGCACGGCTAATATCGATAAAATTTTAGTATGTTGTTCGTCTCACCTTACTGATCAATAGGTGTCATTAGCCCGATTCCATCCTATGACTAGGTTCGGAGATACGGGGGCAATTCAAAAGATATTGCACTAAAACGGTAAAAATATTGTGGTTTGATTTTTAAAAGATTTTTTTGTACAAATCTCAAAAGCCTCTTACATTTTAGCATGTTTTTGGCAACAATTGTTTTGTTCTATACGGGGGATATAAAAAAAGTCTGCAAACCTGTAATGAGTTTCTAGTGCACGGCTAATATCGATAAAATTTTAATATGTTGTTCGTCTCACCTTACTGATCAATAATTGTCATGGGTCCAATTCCATCCTATGACTAACCGGAGATACGGGGGCAATCCAAACGATATTGCACTAAAACGGTAAAAATGCTGTGGTTTGATTTTTAAAAGGTTTTTTTGTACCAATCATAAAAATATCTCTTATGTACATAAATTAGCATGTTTTTAGTAAAAAATATAGATTTTATATACGGAGATATCAAAAAGTAAATTAAAATACGTACGTAAAATAATCGAAAAGATTTACTATATAGAACAAAATAAATGTATTTTTGCCTCTAAAACCTAATTTTGATGAAACTTTTTTTACGAGGTACACATAAAAAGTAGTGAAGTTATAAATTATAACCAAAACTTTCCTTAAATAAAATAATGGCATATGCTCGCCATGAGGAACATATCAGTTACCCATCTACCAATAATTTAGGGCAAGTCCTGGATGCAGGTCATCGAAATAATGTCGAAGATTTACCCGAAATAATTGATTGACTATTGGTAGAGAAATGCGAAAGAAGAATAAAAAGTCTGATCCAAATAACGACTTTGTTATTTTTGAGACATCTACTATTTAGAGTATTAAGAAACTTTAATTGTTATTTTTAAATATTGCTTGATAGAATTTTGTTTTAGGAAAGTTGTTTGGTTACAATTTATAACTGCACTACTTTTCATGTGTACCTCGTAAAAAAGTTTCATTAAAGTTTGGTTTTAAAGGTAAGAAGACATTTATTTTGGTCTAATCGAAAAGGTTGACTAGAACCTTTTCGATTATTTACCAACGTATTTTAATTAACTTTTTGGATACCCCCATATAGAAAATCTATATTTTTTGCTAAAAACATGCTTATATATGTACATAAGAGATACTTTTGTGACTAGTACAAAAAGAGCTTTTAAAAATCAAGCCACATCATTTTTACCGTTTTGGTGCAATATGGTTTGAATTGCCCCCCTGTCTCCGAAACTAGTCATAGGATGGAAATCGGTTCATTACAACTATTGATCAGTAAAGTGAGACGAACAACATATTAAAATTTTATCGATATTAGCCGTGCACTAGAAACTCATGACAGGTTTGCAGACTTTTTGGATATCCCCCGTACAGGAAAATAACATTTTTCGCTAAAAACATGCTAAAACGTAAACACTTATGAGATTCGTATAAAAATTTTTTTTACCGTTCTACTCTTTTAAATTGCCCTTGTATCTCCGAAACTGCTCATAGGATAGAATTGGGCCCATTATTGGTCAGTAAGGTGAGACAAACAACATACTAAAATTTTATCGATATTAGCCGTGCACTAGAAACCCATTACAAGTGTGCAGGACCCTTTCTAGAATTTTTAATTTTTAACATAATCTGCCAATTCTTATGTACCAAAGCATACACTTTTAATAAAATTACATAATTGCATCCAATTTGAGATTGGTTGTCAGAAGTGAAAACTTAAATAGATATTTAAGAAATAAGGATAATACACATTATATAAAAAATAATTTTTATAAAATTAAAATTATTGTATTTCATTAATAACTTTTTACTTAAGAAGAAAAAGTCATGACAGCTTTTATTTACATATAATTTTTTATGGATTGCTGGTACTGTATACTATGTGTATCTTTTAAAAATTAGTTTTTTAGTATAACTCACCTACGCGTCGTTTAATTTTGTTGTTGTTCCACCAATTTAGTTAGCGGAAAAATATTAACATTTTGCCTAATTAACCGACCTTGTATTTTTCATAATAACAAAGTTCAAATTATTATATTTTAATTTGAATACCCTATATGTTTTAAAGTCTCTAATTAACAGCTACATAGGTGATTAATAGTTTAACTCTATTGTATATTTTCTAATTTTATAAGTGCTGGGAATAACATTTTACGTATTTAAAAAAATTATATTGACAAAAGAAACACCATGTATTTTCTGAAAATTACAAAGCTAAGTAAAACAATCTACATCATGTAAAAAACGCCTTATTCTAGCTATAACTAGAGTCCCTGTATGTTGACATAATCCAAATATGTCAACATACAGGGACTCTAGCTTTAACAAGTAGTAAAATTATGGGGGTATCACTGCATAACCGATATAACGAAAAGTTTGAGACTACTATATTTTACATGATTTTTTTAATATCACCTAGTATCTTTCAGCATATTACAAAATTACACTAACTTAAATTTTTTTTGTCAAAGCCTGTAATGGGGAACAAACTGTGTCCAGTTTCGTTGCAAAAGTCTTATTAACGCAGTAGCTACAAGAAATAATGTAGACAAACAGTAAAAATGGCAGCAAAGTTGTTGTGGCCCAGTATATACGTTCAGGAAATGGTAATGATGTAGCACTTATCACAAAAATAGAGCCCGATAAATGGTTTATAAACGAGAATATATTGATTGCAATGAGATGCTTATTTAAGATATCTAGAGTTATTAGAATTTTCAGCACTATAATAAAAAATTACGAAAATACTTTATTGTCTGGTTACTTTTTAACACTCTCTATAAAAATTTTTATTTAAAGAAATAAAAGCTGTACTAGTATTGTTGTAAAGTGCTGACTTTGGGTTTTCCATAGTGATTTGTAAAGTCGTCATAAAAAAAACTACTTAATGATCATAAAAATTTTTCTTATTTTTAAAAACAGCCTGCATATTTAACAGTTCACACTAATTTTTATTTTCTTTTCGTAAAATATAAATAAAACCTAAGTATCTTATACTTCGTATATATATTCGTCTAAGAAATCCACATACATTTCCATCTTTTTATATTTTTTTAATTTAGAAGTATTAAATAAAACCCCCCTGTACTCCGACCCTGTATATGTCACACCCGTCGAGCAATTTTTATTTTAAAGAAAAACAATGTGCTTATGTCCGCATTAAATTTTAACACCTTATCTTGCATAACTAAGCTCCTGGATTTTTTTTTCTTCTCAATACCCATAAATTTCTCAAAGAAAAATTAATTATTTTTTATTTTTTGAAAGAAAATAAAGCAATAAAACCTCTTTATCACTTAAAATAAAAGTATATATGTCCTTAGTAGTAGTAGTAGTGGGGGGGTTGACCCGCAGGTCTGACAAGTAGGCCAGTGTGGGCCCTTTTTGCCATATGTCCTTATAATCGATGCCAAGTTTCATTGCTTTAGGTTAACATTTGAATTTTATAAAGAATTTTAATGAGATAGATGCAATTAAAAATAAAACACCCTGTATCTTTGCTCTACACTGGGTTCGGGATGAGCACCACTTCGTGAAATAATACTATAGTGTTGTACTATGACCGTGCCAAGTTTCATTACGGTAAGCAAAAATGCAGACAAAAGTGGCTTAGGCTACGGACTATTGGGTTAAACATTTTTCTCAAGAGCGAATGAAACGCAGGTTTCAGATGAGGCCTTTTTTTTTCCTAAGAGGAGAGGTTTAAAAAAAATTAAAATAAAATATTATCTCTCTCTTTTTTAAAAAGGAATCACACAGCACCGGCAGCTGTTCGTCTGGTGGCATTGGGTCATGGGTTCAATAATATTAATTAAAAGATGTTAATTAACTAGGGATTTAATTAATTGGACGCCACTTAATCTTTATCAAAGAAAAGATCAAGAAAAAACTTTTAAAAAAATACAGAAAAATATTCAAACTGGCTAAATAAAATCAAAGTCTTAAAGTTAATTAATAATATTAATTAGTTTATAAAGTCTAATTAATAAGTCAAATCTTATTAATGTTTAAGCATTATAAAGTGGGAGGGGAGTCAAATTTTAAATAATAGGCAAATGTTTTAGACACATTGGGGTGATGTATTGACATAAATGTTGTGACATTTTATACAGTGTGTTATAAAAAAATACTATGAAACAGCCTTAACTATCTTAACCTAAATACCAAGTGAAAAATTCTAGAATTTTTGTTTACTCATAGTTACTTAATAACTAACCTTGTATACCACCATGTAAAATCAAATTAATACATAACTAGTACTTTTTTTTTTATCACATTAAATACCTTTAAAATGAGATTCCTCCTTCAGCTTGTTATTTTTAATAATTAAGAATAATTAAAAGTTTTAAGTTTAATTCATTAAGAAAAAAATTTCAGTTTAATCAATTAGAAAATTTAAAAGTTTATGTTAAAAAATTTAAAGAATAAACTGTTTAGTTTATAAGAAGATATCAAAGTTTAGGTTTTACCTTAAAATTCAAATAGAAAAATAGTAATTAATTATTCAGATAGGTAATCACTTATAATGGAACCAATTAGGATGTTTTATCACCATGTCAACCAAATAGCTGCAAATACAGACTAGGTATTCTTTCAATCTCATAAAGCCTGAGTGCCCATATTACAAGGAGCTGCAAATCCTCACGTGACGTCACGAAATAGAAAGATGAGGTTTGTTGTGTGTGATGTTCCCTCTTAAACCTCAATCGGTTACTCATACTTGCAGTGTCGGAAACTAACCCATAGAGGTAAGATGGTCGATTTTTGTCTTACCCAGAAACTCTGGAATAAAAAATTACCCCGGTAAAAAAAACGGTTTCAAAAATAAAATAAAAAACAGGCAAAAACAAAACCACAGGAGAAACACTGATGTTTTTATTTGTTGAAAAAAAATCAGCTCAACTCACCCCTGTCATCCTATGGCCCCGTCAAAAATTTACGCCATTATGACTAGCGCGTTACAGCGGCCACGCCAACGCCATGATGGAAAATTGCCTTTTCTTTTCTGTAACAAGGAAAAAGATGGACTTAATTTCAAGAAAACCCTTAAATTTTTGGTTCAACAACAAGAAGAATCCTTCAGCTTGGATTTATTAAGGTAAACTTACCATTTTTTAAAATTTCATCACCAAAAAATGAAATCACTTGTCACTGCAAAAATTTTTGCTGTTTGCTGTTCAAAATGTCGAAGAAAAAAGAAAGATCGATCGGCCGACCTAATTTTTGCACCCGTTCTGGAGGGGACCAGAAAATGTGCGCCTGCGGCATACTCATTCCCTGCGATCGATACTACGGCTGAGACAACGAATAAACAATTCCCTTCATACTCAGATGTGTTAATGGAAATAAGGTGCCAACCAATAGACGACAAAATGGCGAAAAAACTTTCTAAATATTAAAGAGGACTTCCAATAAGTGTGAAACTTCATTAAAAAATATTTATGTAAAAAAGTCAATTTTCATAACTTTTATAGTTTTCCATAGCCCAAGGCTTCTTATTCTGCGGTCCAAATGTAACAGCAAAAAATTTCTATCTGCCACAATGGAACAAGGTACAGCGCATCGGCCTCGTAACCAGCAGGCCCGAGATCAAATCTCAGCAAGAGCACAATAATTTTTTTTATTAATGTTTTAATTAGAATTTGTTAAAATAAGTTACTAAAAGAAAGAAAATATAGAAATAGGCTATTTTTAAGTGTTTTCTAAATTTTCTTTGTAGCGGAAAATAAAAACGCTACACACCACCCCACCAAGGAAAAATATTTTACCTTGTAAAATATTTCAAAAGGAACTTCATAACATCAAAATATGTTTCCAACTAAAATCTTACAAAAGCTTATTATCTTATATTTTTACGTTAGATCAAATAAACTAGATCTTTCTTATATCTTATATATGTATTAGAAAATACAATTTTTTCTTTTTCTGGTATTTTGGAATCTTTAATGATGTAATCACTTAGGCAATACGAAGTTTTTCTTGATTCTTGATAACTACGCGTATCACACGCCCAGAGGGGTCAAAATCAGTAGGACAAAATAGAGATTGGACAAAATTGGTGCGGTCTAACCAAGAAAACAACAGATGCAAATATTCATAAAGATCTAAAACTTAGGATAGCTAATACTATTTACCTACTTGGGTATAAGCAAAATAGTGGCTATATATATATATTTTTTTAATTCTATATTCTTAAAACTATACGTTTACGCGTAAACTATGTACATGGCCACTAAAAAATTTACTTAAGAATTTTCATCTGAGGAACTTGAAGAACTCTCAGAACAAGACTCCTCATAATAGTAGAATGGCTTAAGGTCCTTAATGTGCCAAGCACCAGCCTTAGAACCGTCCTCATTACACAGGTCATAAACTAAAGGGGATCTTTTTTTCTTTATAACTGAAATAATATACTTAGGGGCAAATTTAGACGAAAATTTATTCGCAGCATTAGACAATACTTTATTACGTCTCCAGACTTGGTCACCCACGTTAAACGATATATCCCTCTTGCGGAGGTTATAGGCTTTAGAGTTTCGCTCGTAAGCAAGGTGAAGTTTTTGACGAACTTCAGTAAATATCTCCTTTAGCCCTTCTAAGTTCCTGGCATATGAATTTCGGTCTCCTGGCATGATTTCCACATCTTCCTCCTGAACTCTATCTGCATCAAGATAAAACTTGCCCGACAAAGGTATATGCCTACCAAAAACTAAGAAAGACGGCGAATAGCCTGTAACATGATGCCTTGACGTATTGATAGCTTGCTGAATTTTCGCAGCGTTCACATCCCAGTCATCATGAGACTGAATGTAACACCTTAAAGTCGTACCTACACTTTGATTATTCCTCTCTACAAAATTACACTGAGGGGAATAGAGTGCCGTAAACCAAACTTTATTTACCTCATATTCTTTACAAATATTCCTAACAATTTTTGAGGCAAATTGGGCTCCATTATCCATTAAAATTGCACTGGGAACACCAAAAACTAAGAAAACCTCCTCCTCTAAGGCTCTACGAACTAAAGGGGCTGTAGCATTTCGAAGGGGAAAGATAAGGGTATATTTGGAAAACCAATCGGCGACAACTAACATCCATTTATTCTGCTTCTTGGACCTAACCAAAGGACCTATCAAATCAATAGCTAGAATTTCAAATGGCCTTGTAGCTTCTTTCTCCTTACCCATCAGACCCATCTGTGCTCTATTACTCATTTTCTGTGCACCACAAACTTTACATGAACGACAATAGCGAAGGACATCATCCTTCATTTTGGGCCAATAAAAAAACTCTTGCACCCTAGCTAAGGTTTTAAAACAACCGAAATGTCCAGCAGTTGGTGGATCATGACATGATCGAATTACACTCACTCTTTGAGGTCTAGGAACCAAGTATTTCCATTCCGGCAATCCGGTTTGCATAGGTAAACGAGAAGGTATGAACTTAAATACAAAATTATTTTCCACTTTCCATTGTGGGTATTGAGTAGGATCTAAATTAATTTTTTCTCTCAAGTTAATATAAAATTTATCTAAGTGTTCTATATTAATTTGATACATAGAAATTTGGGCAATAACATTACATTCTTGGACATCCTCGTTTTCGTCGTTATATGGAATTCTTGAAAGTGCGTCAGGAACCAAGTTTGCGCTGCCTTTTCGATGGACAAGATCGAAGTTATGCTCACGCAATTTAACAGCCCACCTTTGAAGTTTTCCACTAGCGTTTTTCATGGAATTTAACCAAAGTAAAGACCAATTATCTGTAACAACGGTAAACTTTTCTGCACCCTCAATATAGCATCTAAATTTTGAGATACTAAATAGAACAGCTAAACATTCCAACTCGACAATACTATAGTTTCTCTCGGATTTTGATAAACCACGGCTGGCATAGGCTATGACCCGTTCTTCACCGTCAATATTCTGTAAAAGAACTCCCCCTAGACCACGAGTACTGGCATCACACTCAATAATAAACTTTTTCGAAAAATCTGGCTGACTCAAAATAGGGGCAGACACTAACATTTCCTTAATCTTTACAAAGGATGCTTCAGCGGCTTCGTTCCAAGTAACTGACTGACCCTTTTTTCGTCCTTTAAGTAAGTCATTTATGGGAGACATCAATGCAGCGAAGTCCTTAATAAAACGCCGATACCAGGAACACATTCCCACGAACCGTTTGATCTCTGTAAAATTCCTAGGTCTCGGATAATTAACCATACACTCTACTTTATCTGGGTCGGTACGGAGCGAATTATTTCCAATAACGTAACCTAAAAATTTTAAATCGCCAGTTTTAAAGAATTATGACTTCTCCAAATTAATGGTTAAGTTGGCCTCTTCAATTTTTTGTTTTACTACTGACAGTAACTTCACGTGATGCTCAAAATCAGGTGAAACTACCAAAAAATCATCTAAGTAGGAAAAAACGTGCGGTTCAAACTCTGGACCAAATATACTGTCGACCAGACGCTGCTGCGTCTGCGCAGAATTGCACAAACCAAATGGAACAGAGCGGAACTGAAATAAACCCTTACCTATGACACTGAAAGCAGTCTTGGGACGTGATTCTTTCGCCAGGGGTATCTGCCAAAAAGCTTTTCGCAAATCGATAGAAGATATAAATTTAGCTCCTCTCAGCATGCTTAGGATTCGGTCTATGTTCGGTAAAGGATAACTGTCATGACGAGTCACCTCGTTTAAAGCTCTTCCGTCAAAACAGAAGCGATATTCCCCATTGGATTTCTTAACTAATAGCACCGGAGAGCACCAAGGGCTGTCCGAAGGTTCAATTACCCCCAATTTTAACATTTCGTCTATTTCTTCGTTAAGAATTTTAGATAAATACGGTGACATTGGATAAGGTCTTTTTTTAAAAGGTTTAGCATCTCCTGTAACGATTGTCATTTCCATCTTATGTGTACGACCAATTCGTGTTTCGCTACTTATTTCCTGAAATGATTTAATAACCTGTTCGGCTCTAACTCTTTGATCACTATCTAGATCTTCTAATGAAAGCAAAGAGTCTTTATAATAATCTAAGGTTGGTTGTTCTAAAACGACTAAGTCTGAGTTTGAAGAACCGCTATGAACACTCCATGAATCATATCTAAAATCTACAACTATTTTAAATTGTCTGGCAAAATCTGCACCAAATATAAAAGCTTGAGGCAATGAAGGAACAACTAGTGCTTTTATAATATGACAACAATTATCTACATAAATGGGTAAGTCAACTACACCTTGCACTACTCTCTGGGTTCCATCAGCCGTACTGATTACTCTATGTTCTGAATAAGTGGTTTTTAATTTACAAAATTTTAAAATATCTATACCTTGTAAACCCACTACTGAAGAAGTTGCCCCAGAATCAAAAAGAGCCACTATAGTTTGATCAAATAACTTTACTGATATGTAAGATCGATTATCAAAATTTTTTCTAATAAATAAAGGTGAAACATGATTAGAGTTTGTACTTGAGTTTTTATAAAATGCAGCAACAAAACTTTTCCAGGATTCCCATTCTTTAGCTGAAAAATAATTTTTAGTGATGGCCTTTGCCTTATAAAAAGTGTCACGACCATCTAAAGACACCTTATCTATTAGTTTTTTGAACACTTAGGGCACTCTCTTAGTCTCTTACCTTTATGTCCACACTTATAACAAAATACAGTCTTCTTAGCTAAACAAGTTTTAAAAGAATGGTTTTTCTCACCGCAGTTCCAACAAAGTATTTCTTTAAGTCTTGGAGAGGTAGGATTATTGGAAGTCAACGAACTAGTACTGGGTAAATTATTTGCTTGATTCAAAAATCTTTTATTCGAACTATCATTCCGATTTGGATATCTTGTATTTGAGTTATGATTCTGATTCGAAAAACTTGAACTTAAATTATTATTATGATTAAAAAATCTTTGTTGTGAAAACTGGCCTCTAAAATTATTTGTTGTCGGAAAATTATTTCTATCATTTCTATCCTGAAAATTGTTACTTGAGGAAAATGTCTCTAAAGCAGGTGGTTTTCTACCTTGATTCAAATTCAGATTTTCATCCAAAGTCTTGCAATGGTCCATCAACTCCTCAACATTTCTAATATGTGTAAGTCCTAGTTGACTTTTATATTCGTCTAATAAATTTTGTCTTGTATACTTAACTTTTGTCGGTTCTGCAGGAGAACGAGGTAATCTACTAAATAATGTATTCAAGTGAGCTACATAAATATGAACTGGCTCCCCAGGTTTCTGTTTTCTAGCTTTAATCAAATTCCAAAGGTCTTCATCTTCATCGTTGGATAAAAAGTCTTTTTTCAAACGGTCAACCAGTTGAGCCCAAGAAGTCACTTTATCCTTAATAAAAGTAAACCAATGAAAAGCATCTTTATCAAAAAGTATACCCGCCGACTTAAAAAGTTCCTCATCAGAAACATCATGAGCTCTAGACAGGAGAGAAATTCGCTCTAGAAAAGTATGAACATGTTTGCGTTCGCCAAAAAATTTGATTCCCCACTCAGAAATAGGCACCCTATGTGCATTACAAGCGATCACTGGAGCAGGCAACTGAAATTGAGGGGTCGTATTCTCGAAAGCACTAGGAAACGGCGAGGAAGGTCTATAGTTCGTCTGTTCAGGTGAAGTCTTGGTAATCAAATCATCCTCAAGTTTCAAACAAGTAGAATAAACTGTTCTTTTATACTCAGTAATGTCTGCGTCACCATTCTCTGGAATCGGAAAACGTTGCGAGCGCCCATGTACATGCGCGAGGCGAGACTTTAACTTTTGAAAAGCATAATCTTTAGTATTACCCTCAAAATTTTCAACCTCTTCTTGAATTGACTGTAAAGATTTAGTGACCTCCAATTTTTCCTTCTCGAAAGTATACTCATAGGCATCAGTTAAAATCAAACAACCAGGAGCGCGTTTCTCCCTTTCTTTAGCTAAAATTCGCGTCAAAATTTGTCTCTTCTCTTTAATAGGGCGAGTGACCAATGCACCTCTAATGCCCAACTCATAATCTAATTCAAAGTCTAATAAATGACTCGCTCTAGGAGTACCAAAAGGATCCATTTTTTTTTTAAGTCTCAAAGTTTGGTTCACAAAAATTTAAAAATAAATGCGTTTTATTTTAAATCAATAAACGCAGGTTTCAAAATTAAAAATAAAAAAAACTAATAAAAAATCAATTCAAAACTGTCACTTCAGCTTTCAAAAATAATTGCGCGCAAAACTAAAAAAGGTGAAACTAATCTACTATTGTTTCACACTATTAATAAGCATTCAAAAAAAATCCATCAAAATATTGCACGCAAAAAAAATCATTAAAAACAAAAAAAAATATTGGACATCTTTCCAATTATTTTGTTCTTAATTCAAAATGGCTTAAGCAGAAAATTTAAATTTAAAAAAAAATTTAATTTAAACAAATAGAGGAGGATACAGGGAGTTTCTAAGTTTTTTTTTTTTTTTTTTTTTTTTTTTTTATATAATAATATCTAAACGACCGTCTATCATGTTTTCAAAAAAAATATTCAACCTAAAAGATAAAAAAACTTTCAATGTGGCAGCTGAAAAAGGTACTCTCATATAAAAACACACCCACCTAAATTTTAGAAAAATATTCCATTGTTTGTAACTGTATTTTTATGGAAAAGTTGAGAAAGAGATGTTAAGTGAGTAGAGTATTTGCACTACCCTTTTTTCAAAAATATTCTGAAAAGAAAAAAATTAACTACCAATTGGTTGTTTCATAAAGTTAAATTAATTAATTTTATAAATATATTAATGCATTACTTATTTTATTAAAAGTTGTCAAAGGAAGAAAAAATTTAAATAATTTTTAGTGCACCAACGAACACCGCCGAAAAGTATTGCATCACTCTTGTACTCAAGAAAATCTATTTTCCAAAATATTAGTAGGTATCAATATCATAAAGTCGTAAATAAAATACAATAGCGCCCTAAAAAAAAATCAGTAAAATAAACCAGTTAAAAATATCATTGTAGGTATGTAGTAGGTATGGTAGGCAGAACGTATTTCACTTTCAATAAAATATAGTCAGCTGTTATACAATAAGAAAATAAATACAATGTAAATAACAAGTTCAAAATAAAATAAATCAAAAGCGCTCTGAAAAAAAATCTTAGTATAATCACTTAAATCAGTAGGTAATACCTACAACACTATATTATAATGTTTTAAAATGTACCGGTATGCATAAAAAATTTGTGTACGCAAATACAAAAAACAAAAAAACAGCAAATCGTATGTTTATGAAAAAAACACTCTAAACCAAGGTTAAGATAGCCAGGACAGTTAAAGTTAATCTCTAATCTCCCACTCAAACTTCATAATGAAAAAAAAATATATTTTTTTTTAAAATTTAGAAAAATTTTCAAAAAAACTCTAATAAAAATTCCCTGTCAATGTCATATTTCGGAAAGCTATATTGGTCGGGCCACACGTTGGGCGCCATATTTTATGAGGCCTTTTTTTTTCCTAAGAGGAGAGGTTTAAAAAAAATTAAAATAAAATATTATCTCTCTCTTTTTTAAAAAGGAATCACACAGCACCGGCAGCTGTTCGTCTGGTGGCATTGGGTCATGGGTTCAATAATATTAATTAAAAGATGTTAATTAACTAGGGATTTAATTAATTGGACGCCACTTAATCTTTATCAAAGAAAAGATCAAGAAAAAACTTAAAAAAAAATACAGAAAAATATTCAAACTGGCTAAATAAAATCAAAGTCTTTAAGTTAATTAATAATATTAATTAGTTTATAAAGTCTAATTAATAAGTCAAATCTTATTAATGTTTAAGCATTATAAAGTGGGAGGGGAGTCAAATTTTAAATAATAGGCAAATGTTTTAGACACATTGGGGTGATGTATTGACATAAATGTTGTGACATTTTATACAGTGTGTTATAAAAAAATACTATGAAACAGCCTTAACTATCTTAACCTAAATACCAAGTGAAAAATTCTAGAATTTTTGTTTACTCATAGTTACTTAATAACTAACCTTGTATACCACCATGTAAAATCAAATTAATACATAACTAGTACTTTTTTTTTATCACATTAAATACCTTTAAAATGAGATTCCTCCTTCAGCTTGTTATTTTTAATAATTAAGAATAATTAAAAGTTTTAAGTTTAATTCATTAAGAAAAAAATTTCAGTTTAATCAATTAGAAAATTTAAAAGTTTATGTTAAAAAATTTAAAGAATAAACTGTTTAGTTTATAAGAAGATATCAAAGTTTAGGTTTTACCTTAAAATTCAAATAGAAAAATAGTAATTAATTATTCAGATAGGTAATCACTTATAATGGAACCAATTAGGATGTTTTATCACCATGTCAACCAAATACCTGCAAATACAGACTAGGTATTCTTTCAATCTCATAAAGCCTGAGTGCCCATATTACAAGGAGCTGCAAATCCTCACGTGACGTCACGAAATAGAAAGATGAGGTTTGTTGTGTGTGATGTTCCCTCTTAAACCTCAATCGGTTACTCATACTTGCAGTGTCGGAAACTAACCCATAGAGGTAAGATGGTCGATTTTTGTCTTACCCAGAAACTCTGGAATAAAAAATTACCCCGGTAAAAAAAACGGTTTCAAAAATAAAATAAAAAACAGGCAAAAACAAAACCACAGGAGAAACACTGATGTTTTTATTTGTTGAAAAAAATCAGCTCAACTCACCCCTGTCATCCTATGGCCCCGTCAAAAATTTACGCCATTATGACTAGCGCGTTACAGCGGCCACGCCAACGCCATGATGGAAAATTGCCTTTTCTTTTCTGTAACAAGGAAAAAGATGGACTTAATTTCAAGAAAACCCTTAAATTTTTGGTTCAACAACAAGAAGAATCCTTCAGCTTGGATTTAATAAGGTAAACTTACAATTTTTTAAAATTTCATCACCAAAAAATGAAATCACTTGTCACTGCAAAAATTTTTGCTGTTTGCTGTTCAAAATGTCGAAGAAAAAAGAAAGATCGATCGGCCGACCTAATTTTTGCACCCGTTCTGGAGGGGACCAGAAAATGTGCGCCTGCGGCATACTCATTCCCTGCGATCGATACTACGGCTGAGACAACGAATAAACAATTCCCTTCATACTCAGATGTGTTAATGGAAATAAGGTGCCAACCAATAGACGACAAAATGGCGAAAAAACTTTCTAAATATTAAAGAGGACTTCCAATAAGTGTGAAACTTCATTAAAAAATATTTATGTAAAAAAGTCAATTTTCATAACTTTTATAGTTTTCCATAGCCCAAGGCTTCTTATTCTGCGGTCCAAATGTAACAGCAAAAAATTTCTATCTGCCACAATGGAACAAGGTACAGCGCATCGGCCTCGTAACCAGCAGGCCCGAGATCAAATCTCAGCAAGAGCACAATAATTTTTTTTATTAATGTTTTAATTAGAATTTGTTAAAATAAGTTACTAAAAGAAAGAAAATATAGAAATAGGCTATTTTTAAGTGTTTTCTAAATTTTCTTTGTAGCGGAAAATAAAACGCTACACAGATTAGAATTTTAAAAATGACAAACAATATGAGATGTTGAGCTCTTTATTTTTGAATATATTAGGGGCTGGCCAACGGAATGGTTGAAAAACAGTACCCGACAATAGCAAGCTTTTCTCGGCCAGTACGACAAGTACGAAAAATCCTAATGCGAGCGCACACAAAGGGTAGAAAGTAGAATAGACGAAAACAATTTAAACAAAACGTAGTAAAAGCAATTTAAGGCAAACATACTTTTCTCAATCCGTAAAAATGTCGAAAATAATATGGTCGAAAATTAAACGCACGATACGCAATGAAGAAGAGACGCAAAATTCATCGAAACGTAATTATGTTAAAACAGGTCAAACTGCAAAAAAAGTCGAATCGAAAACTCATCGATTATATAACTTAGCTGCAAGAAACTACCGATGTTACCAAATGTAGTGTTACATCATTCTCGCCTAACTTAAGAGCCTGTCAAAACCTAACCGGTCAGCGCCAGTTCCACGAATTTAACCAAGAAATTTTGCTAAATTTGACAACATCGCACCTTCATTTTCGACTTTTCTACGGTTCGATCTTTTTGCATTTCGACAAAACTACGTTTCGATGATTTTGCGTCTTTAATTTTTGACATTTTAACGGATCGACAAAACTACTATTCGTTTAAATTATTTTCGACAACTTTACGGATCAACAACAATACATCTTCCTTTAGTTGCTTTCTGCTCTTTTATTTTTATACGGTTTGGCCTTTTTGCGATTTGACTTTTTTACGGTTCAATTATTTTTTCGTTTTCGACTGAACTCTGTTTCGATGCTTTTACGTTTCAATTATATATCTTCAAAAATTTTACGGATCGTCAAATCTACGTTTCTTCTAAATTTTTTTAGTCTATTTTACTTTCGATTGTTTGTTATTTTCGACTTAATTACGGTCCAAAAATTTTTTTTCGATCATTTTACGTTTCGACAAAACTTTTTTCGATGTTTTTATGGATCATCAGCACTTACACAAACTTTTAATGCAACGTGCAGTTAAAACGCAAATAAAAGTTTTCGGGCCGTTTTTATCAAATGGTGAGTTGGAACGCAACTAAAAAATATCAGCTAAAAAATGGCTTATTTATAAGAGGATTCACAGCGGCGCAAATCAGTAGTGTAAATCCTTTATAAAACTTTTTTTACTTCGAAGCAATTAAGCACATATAAACTAGAGACCCTGTATGTATGACATATTCCAAAGAATTAGAGACGCGACAAACTTATCAAAATCAAATTTATCATAACAAAAACATCTCATGTAAAAAAGACAAGTACGCGAAAATGGTATTCCGAAAAAAGAATTGAGATAAAAGTAAGTTTGGAAGTTTGACCTTCGTAGCTCATTCCGAAGTAAAGTTTACATATGTTAAATATGGGCTGAAATGTTTTAAGAAAAGATGGTATACCGCAGATTCGGTGAACTTGGCGGGGCACTGCGGTGCCCCCAGATTTTTTTCAAAATAAATCGTGGTTCTACTACGTTTTACCTCGCTTGTCAAATCGCACTATATAACGATTTTTTGCATGAAAATGATTCTTTGGACTATTATTAGTCGATTTAGATAAACGGAAAATTAAAAAAAAAGTTTGTAACGTAAGTTAACATTCCATTGGTGACGAAACTGCGAGCGAACTGAATGTGTTGTTGTTGATTATGAAAATTATAATTTTCTACCACTTGATGTAACACAAAATTGATATAAAATATATTTTGCATTCTCTTATGGACTGGACTGCTAATTTTATGAAACTACAATAAATAGAAATTAATCCTATTGGTGCTGAAACTGCGACGAAACTAAATTTATTCATGAACGTAAATATATGAAAATGAAAAAAACAAAATTTTCAACTATTCTTATTCTAGTCATAAAAATAATAATTCAGCTTTTAGTTTTTAATTTAGGTAGGCAGAGTGACAAAATATTAGTTGCCATAGTAACTAAATAATCAAGTCAATCAAAACTGTATATGTTTTGCTGGTGTCTCGTGTAACGTGTCATTTTTACGGTTAAGACAACGATACATATTAGTTTATTTAGGTAAATAATCAAGGCTCTTTGATTCGTCTTTCTGTACACAAGTAAGGGTATTTTATAGAGCTAGGTTTGGAGGTTATATAGTGTCTAGGAAGTTACCTTAAAAGGAGGCATTCCATCGAATTACTGTGGACACTACGCACATCGCATTATCTGGACATCGTAATTGGAATTTAAGATCACAGGCTTCGGGAAAAATCACATAAAAATTTTGATTGTTTTGTTTTTATCTGTGGAATTTTGTGATTCACTTGACGTTCATAAAGTTAAACAGCTGTTATGCTGGGGAATGGCGGCGTTGCCGCATCACAAATGGTTTCAGTAACAGGAAGGAAACATTTAGATGAACATTTCATTCCCTTACGTTTATTTCGAGGATATTGGGACAATCCGAACCTCATATCCTTCACGGATTAACTAGTTTTGATAGTACAAAAACATATTTGGGTCGACCAGGAACAACCGAGGCTCCGCCACTTTGATATCTTTATTAATTTGATAGGGAAAGGATAAAATAAATACGAGTTATGCACTTTGGTAAAGGGGAGATAAACGAGGGATAAAAACCAAGACTAAAAGAATAAACGAAATCGTGTGAGTTAACATCTGAACACTCTTGTGCCTTTAAGCAATAGTTCAGTGTGTATTTTTGGGTTCAGGTTCAGAAACAACTTTATTACTGTAGAAATGTTTTACAAAAATGGCGTTAAACCATATGAATATTAGAGAAAACATTTATAAAGAGCGAAGGAAACTTTTGACGAAGACTGTAACTGGAGTGCAACTAAATTCTGCGCTCAGTATAGCTTTACTCATATGGGAATTGGTTGAGTGTTCGAATATTAATAATGTGTATGGAGGGTGTCTCGACGTCCTTGTTATAAAAATTCCAACCGTGGAAATAGATCCGACAACACCTCAATGTACATTTTACCTAATTGCAATGTCCACTTGGTCGGTGCTGCCCCCTATATACCTGTATAAAACTATTGCTGTATTTTATTGGTTAGTTTGAAAATCGCGGGTTTTTCTGGTTGGTTGGTATTGCATTTTACTGTCCCCACTCCCCACCAAATTTACAAAACGGTTTCCGGCCACTTCGTTTTTTTGTGTTCTGCCTGGTCTCTTTTTGCTAACAAATTTTGGCTGGGTCGGCAACAGGCTCTGGGATCGCCATTGTTTTTGGTTTGGCACTGCAGCGAATTGTAGGAGATATCCCAGAGACTGTGAGGAGTGAGCCGTCGTGTTTTAGGCGTAATCTGAAGTGACGCTCGCACGCTTTTGAGGGGAATTTAAGTCGGCCTACGCCATTTGTACGGAAAGAGCATTGCCCTGTCAATTCCAGCGACGGGACAGTTGGGCTGGACGCTGGTGGGAAGCCGGACGGGCCAGTTATAACCCTGGGAGAGGGTTTTACGCTCGGGCAAGAACCAACATTTTGACCACCATGTGCTGCCCTAGCGTGATGCGCTAAGCGGGCAGTAGGGGAGGCGCGGGCAAACCAGGAGCAGCAGTAGCAGTGAGGGGGTGTCTGGACAACTCCAGGTTTCCAAACTAGAACACACATTTATAACAAAATAATCAAGGACCAAGGTAGGAGCGAGCCTTAACTATAATTTTTTTCTCATATATAATTTTTTAATATAATTTAGACTTAATCTTTTCATATACAAGCTTTCACAGTATAATTTCAACATTTCTTGTAAACGCAAGATAAGGTATGACGTCATAACCCTGGTTTTGCGGCATATTTACTACATTGACTTGTTTTCCTTCATTTCATTTATTTAAGATAAGTTTACTGTCAAATTTAAAGTGCCTTGCTATTTTGGCCCTATTTAAAGTGCCTTGCTATTTTGGCCCTGACTGGTTTGTGAAAGTATTTTTCTCAGGTTTTACAATCAAAATATACAAGATGAACTAAATTTCTGTATTATTTGTGCAACCCAGCGACCAACTTTGCGGAGACAAAAGAGAGATGAGATTATATGTTTTAGCGGTTTCCTTACATTGTTCTACTTCATGGGGTGGATCTCGGACTGGGTTGCTGTCTGTCTCATTCTACCCAATGTAGAGTGATGACAGCAGATATTTGGTCTAGATCTCCCCTATGACAGAATAATTTTGGAAGTATATTTATTTTCTTCAATCATTTATACAACTGAGTCTCACACTACTGACTCAGATGTAGGTACACTATGGCCTGTTAAAGGACTCCATCTACCTGTAAAGTATTTCTGTTTTGTCATCTGAATTCAATCTTTTAGAATTTTATTCTGTTTATTTTTTTTTGGTTATTCTTAATTACACAAATACTCTGGAAGCCTCGGAAGTAAGTAGAATTTCATTGTTTGGCTGCAACGTTTGGGTTGAACTGTATTTTATTTAAGATCTTCTTTGTAAAACATTGGTATTAAATAATGTGGCGCACTTAAAAGTTTCTTATTTCTGAACCCCCCCTTCTCCACTGTATAAAAGTTACCGGGCATATCAATGTTTTACCTAGCTGGAAAATACAGTTCTGCTTCCAGATATTTGTTTAATTATTCAGTGGGTTTCAGTGTCACAAAATGGCGGCGACGTCTTTAAGCTGCCACAAATGTCACACAACTTTTTTTTTTAAGGCCACAAATTGGCGCCCAAATTTTTTAAACTTTTATTAAGGCCACAAATTGGCGCCCAACGTGTGTTTTGGCTAGTTTTTTAACATCTGATGTAATTTTTTTGGTTTTTTTTGAATTTGGAAAAAAAAGACAAATGTTTTTTTAAATTTTTTTTTGGAAAATTTTTTTGTGGTACAGCCAAAGTCAGGTTAGAGGCTTTCAGTGGCTGTGGGTGGTTTTGACACTCAATCATTTTTTTTTTTTTTCATAAAAAACAAGATCATTGGTTTTTGGAAATAACACTTTTTAAATATTTTTTTTGGTAATATTGGTTGATTTGGAACTCGGTTTGTTGTTTTAGTAATCCTCTTAGTTTTTTATTAGCTTATCTTCACAAGTTTTTTCTTGGAAAATAAAAGATTCATTTTTATTTATTAAGGAAGAATAAGTGGAAAAAAAAAACATAGGAGTTTTTATTGAACGGAGTCCAATTCATGTACTTAATTCTTTAAAATTTTTTGTAGGAAAAACATGTTTTAATTTTTTTTTAAGAAAAATAAATACAACAATGTAAATTTACTTCAATTTTATTTAATTTATAGGTGGATGGATTTCCAGACATGGTCTTTTTAGGTTTTAAATATATGACATAGGTAGTGTGTTTTTGCTAACAATTTTTTTTGCAGGTTCATTTATTTATATGTTATTATTTCCTGCTTGTGATAAGATAGAAATTGTTTCACCGATTATTTTTTTAGTGCAGTCAATTTATTTAGGTCAACAAGTTTTTTTGGTGATTTTAATTTTTTGTGGGATGTCACACCTTGAAAATTGGAATATTTTTACAGGGTTTCACACAAATTTTTCTTGGCTAGGTTGTTTTAGGGTAAATATAGCTTGGCAGCTGGTAGCTTTGTTTAGTTGAAAGTATTAATTAGTAATAAAGGAAAAGGAAAATGAGTTTATTTTGCTTTGTCATTTTCTTTTCTTGTTTTTATTGGTGGTAACTGTTGGATGACAATTAACATCTTACGTCACTCAGTTACATCGGGTCAGAGGAGGGTACTACTACTAGTGTCGGCTCGGGAAGTTAGGAAACACAAGGCTAAAACCCTAGAGTGACACCTTGGCTGAAGATCAACGCCAGAGGTCCAGTTAACATTTTTTTTTTTAGGTATTTTTTTTTGAACAGTTTTTTAGGTCTTTGGTTGCCAGTTTAGTTGTCTAGTTGTGTTTTTGTGACTGGTCAATTTTTTTTGGTAGAAAATACAGCGTTGGGCTTTGGAGTGCATTTTTTAAAAATGACCTACGGGTATTTCTATCAATTAAAGTTTTCTGGTACACATTTATTTTTTTCTGTATTTTTTTCTGCGTTCAGGTCATAGCTTGGTCATGGCCATTGGAGAGCAAACATTTATGTTTGAGCCTTGAGAAGTTTTGCCTGCTCCAGATTGAATACAGAGAAAATGAATTTGAAGCCCAACTAGATATAATACCACAAAAGAAATGTTTAACTGAGACAGATATAGATATAAGTTTTTTTGATTTTTTTTAGTTCATTTGTAGAGTTCATTTGTAAAGTTCAGTAATTTTTTTAAGTAATGTCATTGTGAGGCCGTGAAATTGGTCAGTGAATTTAATAGAGACTTTCAACTAAATATAAATGCTAGGCGGTGGTAATTGGTAAAAATATTTCCAAATTTTGCTTCTTTTTTTAAATAATTTAATTTTTCGCAAAAGATTATTTCCTTTCTGTTAACATAACTTCTCGAATTCTTGTTTTGGTCAAAACGGTTTGTATAGTGGTCGTAGTTTTAAAGGGTGACCAGACAGGTTATATTTTTTAGGGGACCAAACGGGAACTTCTTGAGTTACAAAAAGGTGAACTTTTTTTTTGTCTTAGTTGATCAGGCAGGAATAAATAAATCTTTTTACTCCCGAATCATAATTTTAAATAACAAGATTTATTGGTTAAGTGTTTGGGTCTTATAGAAAAAAAAACATTTTGTTTTGAGGATACTGGTATGATATGGAATTATTTTAATTTCATGCCAAAGGTTGGTTGACGGCAGATATGCTAGTCTTCAGTTTTTTTGTTAGTTTGCAGTTCAGGACAGTGGCGTGTACTTAAAGGGGCCTTACATCTGCGCCCATTGTAAAGCAACCTACTTGCTTAGCTTTTCACTTAATCTTCGTTTTGTTGCTTCTAAAATTAAAGCGTTATGTTGGATAACGATGGATGGTGTTAGACTGAGATAGTACCTAGGTATTTAGGGATGAAAACTTAGAAGTTGTGGACAATTGGGAAATAATTTTTTTTTATTTCATGTTTTTAATTTTGAAATAATTTCATACTGGTGACCTCAAATAATGAAGCAAATTTTTAAATTACAATACACTGTTGTGGAATAAATGGGAAAGTGTTCAGGTTAAACAATAAATTTAAGATCATTGATTTAAAAAAAAAAAGATTCCAACCTAAGAATAAATTTTAAAACAATAGGTTTTCTTTGATGCGACTAAACAATGATGAGGGCCTATATTTTTTTTTGTTATGCATAATATGATAGTAGTACCTTTTGTATTGCAATAATTAGGAGTTTTCCTCCCGCGAGCTGGGTGGAAATGGAAGAAATGTTTGGTTCGGAGTGTAGAAATCGAGGAACGAGGACTTCCTGCTAATCTTTTTAGGATTTCGCAACTTCGGTTTTCGCTAAATTAAAATACATCCAAATTTGGCCTACAGGCTGAATCTCACATCTTCCAGGACCTTGCAGATTCGCGGAGAAAGACAATTTTTGTGATCTGTTTAGTTATGATAGGAATTAAAATAGTAACATGCACATGAGGGAACTAGATATATTTAGGTTAAAAAGTAGTAAGAACACTGATCTGAACAATTTTCCATAATAGTGTCCTATTTTCACAGGGTGCGTCAAAATATCTTCACCCTTTCTTTGAAATAAGATATTGTTTCGCCTGTGGGTGCTTGACCGTTTAAAAAATATATATGGTCCAGATGGGATTGGAATGGAAATCACAAGTTTTTGGGTTTTATTGACATTATACTTAGGGAATAGGGGAAATGTCTAATAAAAAGTTTTTGGTTTTAGGCCGAGTTTTGTTGAGATAACAAAAGTTTAATTGGGGCCGGGAGTTTTATTATGCTCTTTTAAAATTAATGTAATAGTTTTTGGTTCTTGATTTTGTTCTCTGGTTTTTACGCAGGATTATTCCCAACTGTTTCATTTCAAGATATCATTTGTAGGTGATGGGGTCTCATTAGCCCTTGGACATTTGGTAATTTTGCTTTGACTAATAGTTGCGGAAAGGGCCCAACTTAATTTTATATCTCGTGAACACCAGGAATAAGGATCTGAGAATGCATTAAGCAGTAAATTTTTTTTTTTGATTAGATGTTGTGTGTAAAGACACTTGAGTAGGCAGATTTAGTTTTACAACGTTCTTATAGGTGATCCTTGAAATTGTTTCCATATTTGTTTTTTTGAAAGGGCACACGGGATAATTCTTTACGGGGTTGAGTGCAAAGTTTAAGACTTAGGTTCACATTAATATAGGGGTACAGTAAATGAGTACTCACGTTGGTTGTTTCCTTTAGTAATAATTTTAAACAAATATACTAACATCGTTTGTTTTTTTTGTAACATAAACATTTTTTTAAAACTTTTCCTAAACTGACTGGTTTTTTTTTCAATCACGATTTTTATACCTTATGATTCTTAAGTAAATTTAATTTTCAACATTTTTTTTTATAGTAAATAAATTTTTCTAGCTCATTGACTTTTCACATTGCCACAGTTTTGGGAGAGGAAAGGGAATTGACAACTGTTTTTTAAAGGAAAAGAACAAAAACTGTTGCATGACAACTCGAATAAGATTTTTCTGGTGCTGGTTCTATTAAATTTTTTTTTAGGTTCACTAATAGGAGCTGCAACCCCACTTAAACATTTTTAATTTTTTGAAAATATTTTCTTAAATATTTTTCTTTAAATATTTTTTTTAAAAGGGAAACTTGATTTTCTTGTTGGACATTTTTTTTCCTTGGTGCATAGTAGTACCTTGCCCCTACAATGGTTTGACCAGTTTATTTAAATATTTTTTTTGCTGAATTAAAATATAATTTTATTTTGAACCCTCACGTTTTAACAACCTATCATCATTTGTTTTAATTTTTTTTTTCTTCTCTCTACTCCAAACTATCAGAGTGGAGTAATTTTTGAAAATTTTAGTGAGTCACTAATTAATTTTTTTACTATTGGACTACTGTGGTCGACACCAAAAAAAATTTTTTTTTTTTTGGACACCTTTCGGTACGATCCTAGGGTCTTTTTGACCATGACCATAGTTTGCATGAATTTAGTTTAAGTTTTGGGAATTTCATTTTAATGAAGATTAGAGAGTTGCAGTCCTACCAAGACGTTATTTCTGTAAATTTTTTAATAACATCGGTATTTTTTTTTTAATTTTTTTTAATTACACACAACATCCTTACTAGTCTAATTCGACGCAATTTCAGCGAGCGGATTTTTTTTTAATTGAGCATATTTTACGATTTCTATAACACGAACATCTGTTCCGACGTTTATTGCGTTCACTTATATATTAAGGGATGATGTGACCTTAAGCAATGCATGTTTCGTGTAAACTCAGAGTAGGTAAGCAGGTTAAAGTGGGTTTTGATTTATTCTTTTTAGAAAAATCATTGTATACGGCGATTTGGGTTTTTTTTGAGGAGTTATTAGTGGAGCCGTTCTGCAATAGCAGGAGTATACCCTAGCGTTAACTGTGTACAACAGCTTTGGGATTTTTGTTATAGGTAGTCTGTTGTACGTTCCATTTAGGGATAAATTTACCTATTCGGTTGCTGAGGTAAACAAACATCACTTAACTTTAATTTTAATCCAGTTCAGCTAGGATAAGCGCAATTATTTTTTTTTTTTGGTTTTACTCACGCAGGAGTGAAACATAAGACCTAAACACTGCCAAAACTCTTGTCTCTCTTTTATTTTTTTAAACTTTTTTTTATGGCTACTTGTTAATTCTAATTTAGGATTTAAGTAGTTATTTCTCTCTGCAAGGTTGGACGTCATAGTTGGTTGTACAAATACTTAATATAAATTATGATTACATTTTTAAATGCAAATAAATTTTATTTTCTTACTGCTCCGGTGTTTTTCGGTTTTGTTCGCGTCTGCCCGTATTTAAGTTTTATATTTTCTACATTTGTGAGAAAATTTATAGTGATTTTCACTGGTGAATTTAAAGTGAACTTTGTGTTTGTTATTGCGTGGTTTAGTTTTTATAATTGGGAGGTATAATTAACAGTTTTAATTAAAGTTTAAAGTTTGAATATAAAAGGCATCATGGCTATTTCTTTGAGTCGGTTGTCTGACATAAGGTACTTAGTCAAGGACGAATTAATCTACGAATTAACATGGAGAGGCATAGCCATTGGATCGGTGGAAGAGATGAAACAACAGCTCATATTGATTAGACAGAGAGAAAGGACTGATGGAAGTATGAGATACCCTCCGTATCCCTTTAAATTTGGCCAGGATGCTTTTAGCTGCATGAAGAAGCTTGATAGTCTGGTACCGCTGGTAGAGAAGTTCTCTGGTACGAGTAAAGGGGGAGAGTTTAGAAAAATCGCTGTAAGGTTGGAACATGTGTTAGCCAGGATAAATAACATGAATCCGTCTAACTTTGAAGAAAGTCAAACCAAAGGCATACTGGTTGCGGAAACCTTGAGTTTGATTGGGAGGTTGCAGAGCCAAGCAACAGATTTATTGAGAGTTGGCGTTGCCTAAGATGATGATGAAGCATCTGAAACCCATTCAACGAGTCGAGGCTCAGACCACTCAACAAATGCTGGCAACACACCAAACCAGTCTCATTTCCCGCAACCACAGCACTCGAGCACACAAAGAACAGCTCAACAGCCTACGAACCAACCGTCGGTCATTGCTCCAGTGCAAATGCAAGTGCTAACGAACCCAACTCAAGCACCAATACAGGCACCAGTCCCTATGCCGATTGAGAATTACGGTACATCAGCTTTTCATTATCAACAACCGTCTACCGTTCCTTTGAGTCTAGCTGCCCTCCAAAGTAGCATTGCACCAATTGCTCAGTCACGACCATTTTCTTGTTCGTCGCCAGTACCAATGTCAAGTGATCCTGGTACTTCATATCATGTTGCACCTGTACCTCCGCATAAGTGGAACTTAAAATTTACAGGCGAGAGGGGTACAATCTCCGTCACCGCATTTTTCGAGAGAGTGGACGAGTTGAGTCAGGCTAGAGGAGTCAGCAAAAAGGTTTTACTGAATTCGGGCATTGATCTTTTTGAAAAGTCAGCTTATACTTTTTACAAAGATGTACGTAGAGAAGTCCATACATGGGAACAGCTGGAACAGAGGTTCATGGCAGAATATCTTCCTTCTTCATATGGCGAGAAGCTATTGAAGGAGATTCAAAAACGTAAACAAGGCCCTGGAGAGTCTATAGGGACCTATATTGCTGTCATGAACACATATTTCCAAAGACTTGGCTGTCCTGTTTCCGAAGAGGCGAAATTAGCTATCGTCTTCAGAAATATCGCGGACATCTATAAAAATGGGTTAATTGCTACTGAGGTCAATAGCCTATCACATTTAAAGGATCTGTGTCGTAGAATAGACCAGAGATATGGTTTAGAAGAGGAGAATTTTACACCTAGGAGAAACCAATCAATCGAACCTGACTTGGCCTACGTTGACGTAGAGAGCGACAGTGACGATTTTTCAACAGGGGTTGATACAATTCAGATATCAGGCGCCGGGACATCAAATCAACAGAATTTTAGTGTTCCTGATAATAGATTTAATAGAAATAGGCAACAGCCAGCAAGCAATTTCGCTGTTAGGGCTGATAGAGATAGACAGCAACCAGCTAGTGGTCAGTCTAGTGTAAATGGCAGAGATGAACAACCACCACAAGGTGTTAGACCTGGTAGGGCGAATAGGGACGTGGTATGTTATAGATGCAACCAAACAGGGCACATGGCAATCGGGTGCGCATTACCTAGAGGCAAACAGTCCTATTCGTGTGGTCAAGCAGGGGTTACAGTAAGAGAATGTCGTAATTGTAATCGTCAGGGAAACGGACCCAGGCGCTCGTAGGTGGTCGACCTTCGAGTCAGCCTGAACAAGCATCGACCGATAGGCTAACGTACGTTTTAGATTATGTGATAAGTCATGCTCGTAAAGATGAGAGGCCTTATTTAGAGGTGGATGTGCTCGGAAATAAGTTATTAGGTTTGTTGGATTCCGAGGCTTCACGTACCTTTTTAGGGAATCATGGTTGGTCAATCATCGAGAGGTTTGGGTTTTCACTTGATACGACGAAGAAGACGAGTTGTATTGTGGCAAATGGTCAAAGCACGAGTAGTATTGGAACAGTGCAGCTTCCTATGCGAGTTCAGGACAAATTTAGGTTAATAGAGGTCGTCGTCGTTCCTGAGTTGCCGCACACTTTGATTTTAGGATTAGATTTTTGGATTTCGATGGGTATAGTACCGAACTTAAGTACTAATGAGTGGCATTTTGCCGATAATAAAGATGTGATTTGTTCTTTAGAAACACCAGACCAACAAACTACTCTTTCGCCTTATGAATCAGAACGACTAGAGGAATTGGTCGATAAATATAAGACTATTATGGGTGACTCACTAGGATGTACAGATAGGGTAGAGCATAAGATTACAACAGATGCAGCACCGATAAGACAACGTTCATATAAGGTCTCACCGGTCATTCAGAAACTTATTGATGACGAAATCGACGAAATGCTGAAAATGGATGTGATAGAACGTAGTAGTAGTTCATGGGCTTCACCAGTGGTAATGGTACAAAAGAAAAACACAAAGAAATATCGTTTCTGTGTAGACTACCGCAAATTGAACTCAGTGACGGCGCGTGATAGTTATCCTTTACCACTCGTATCCGAGACTCTTGACAAATTGAAAGATGCTAAGTACTTGTCAACTTTAGATATTAAGAGTGCTTATTGGCAAGTACCAATGGAAGAATCATCGAAGTCACTAACAGCATTCATCTGTCGACGAGGTCTCTTCCAATTTAAGCGGTTACCATTTGGTCTTCATAATGCACCTGCAACTTGGCAGAGACTCATAGATAGCATCATAGGAAACGATTTAGACTCCTACGTGTATCTCGATGACCTCGTAATTGTCACACAGAGCTTTTCTGAACATCTTAGAATTCTTGAGGAAGTCCTACGAAGATTGCAGAATGCAAAGATAACGGTAAGTTGGGAGAAATGCCAACTGTGTAGGCCAGAAATGACTTATTTAGGTTTCGTAGTGGACCGTCGAGGCATCCGAGTTGACCCTAATAAAATTAGAGCCATGTTAGAGCTCCAGAGGCCAAGAACTGTCAGAGAAGTTCGTAGAGTTGTAGGTACAATATCCTGGTATAGACGTTTCATAGAGAATTTTTCAGCGATAATAGCTCCGATTACAGCCCTAACTAAGAAAAATCAAAAGTTCGATTGGACTCCAGACTGCGAAAAGGCATTTATTAAGATTAAGGAACTTTTAGTGACTGCACCGATTCTTACATGTCCAGATTATACCAAGGAATTTGTCATTCAAACAGACGCCTCAGGATATGGAATAGGAGCATGTTTAACGCAACCTTATCCTGAAGGAGACAAAGTCATATGCTATTTGAGTCGATCTTTGACCAAGCAAGAACGTGTTTACACGACCACCGAGCGAGAATGTTTGGCATTGGTTTGGGCGATAGAGAAGCTCCGGCCTTATATTGAGGGGATCTCATTTAAGGTCATAACAGATCATTTTAGTTTAAAATGGCTTCATAGCTTAAAAGAGCCCAGTGGAAGACTTGCTCGTTGGTCTGTAAAACTGCAGCAATATGATTTTGAAGTAATCCATCGGAAAGGGAAAGATTTAGTTGTCCCGGACATGTTGTCTCGTGCAGTACCTATGATTGATACAATTTCGCAGCCCAGAGATGTTTCAACAGCAATTAAAGATCGATGGTACCAAAAGATGGTAAAGAGGGTCGTAGAATCACCGTTAAAATTTATGAACTGGAGATACACTGATAATAAGTTGTATAAATATGTCAAACAAGAATACCCTCAACTTTCACCATCTAACGAATATTGGAAAGAGGTAGTCCCCAAAGATCATAGGCGTAGAATTATTGGAGAAGCTCACGATCCTCCTACCGCAGGGCATATGGGTGTGTATAAAACCTTCCACAGACTGGCAGAAAAATATTATTGGCCAAAAATGCGCCAGGACGTGGCAACTTTTGTAAATAAATGCTTTGTCTGTGCAGCTCACAAAGGTGATACACAAGGTGTATCTGATCAGATGATATCTCACCCAAAACCAACTCGTCCTTGGGAAATTATTTCGACTGATTTATGTGGACCTTTACCTCGTTCGACAAAGGGTAATTGCTGGATTCTCGTCGTTACGGACTATTTGAGTAAGTTTTCCTTAGTTTTTCCAATGCGAACAGCCCCTACTCAAGCTGTTGTCAAACATCTTGAGGAGCAAGTATTTATGGTCTTCGGAGTGCCCCGTTTGATACTTTGTGATAATGGCCCTCAGTACAAAAGTAATGAGTTTAAGCGTTTTGCTGAGAGTTATCAGGTTAAAATTCAGTATAATCCGTATTATCACCCCAGAGCAAATCCAACAGAAAGGACGAATCGCACGTTAAAAACCATGTTATGTTGTTCTGTGAAAGACAACCACAGGAAGTGGGACGAACAAATACATAAACTTGCCTGCGCGATTCGTACTGCAACCCATGAGACAACCAGGATGTCTCCTTTCTTTGTTAATTTTGGTAGGAATATGTGTTTATCAGGTAAAGATTACTCCAACCCAGTTTTGTTATCTGAAGAGAATGGTGTACAATCCGCAGCTGAAAGTAAGAACGAAGGTTTCCGGAAGCTCTATGCTGATGTTAAGAGAAGGTTAGAGGTGGCTGGAGAGAAAAACGTAGTTCAGTATAATTTGCGTACAAGGGTACCCAACTTTGCTGTGGGTCAGCGTGTTTGCAAGAAAAATTATGTTTTGTCAGATGCTGCGAAGTTTTTCTCGAAGAAGTTAGCACCGAAATTCGTTGGTCCTTATGTGATTAAGAATAAAATTTCTCCATGGATATTTGAGCTTCAGGAACCATCGGGTAAAGTACTGCCACTGAGTTGGCATGCCAAAGACCTTAAGTCGGCAGCGGACCTCTCCGATTAACCTTTTAGGTTAATCGTCTTGAAGTTGGGGGGGGATTATGTAACGTGTCATTTTTACGGTTAAGACAACGTTACATATTAGTTTATTTAGGTAAATAATCAAGGCTCTTTGATTCGTCTTTCTGTACACAAGTAAGGGTATTTTATAGAGCTAGGTTTGGAGGTTATATAGTGTCTAGGAAGTTACCTTAAAAGGAGGCATTCCATCGAATTACTGTGGACACTACGCACATCGCATTATCTGGACATCGTAATTGGAATTTAAGATCACAGGCTTCGGGAAAAATCACATAAAAATTTTGATTGTTTTGTTTTTATCTGTGGAATTTTGTGATTCACTTGACGTTCATAAAGTTAAACAGCTGTTATGCTGGGGAATGGCGGCCTTGCCGCATCACAAATGGTTTCAGTAACAGGAAGGAAACATTTAGATGAACATTTCATTCCCTTACGTTTATTTCGAGGATATTGGGACAATCCGAACCTCATATCCTTCACGGATTAACTAGTTTTGATAGTACAAAAACATATTTGGGTCGACCAGGAACAACCGAGGCTCCGCCACTTTGATATCTTTATTAATTTGATAGGGAAAGGATAAAATAAATACGAGTTATGCACTTTGGTAAAGGGGAGATAAACGAGGGATAAAAACCAAGACTAAAAGAATAAACGAAATCGTGTGAGTTAACATCTGAACACTCTTGTGCCTTTAAGCAATAGTTCAGTGTGTATTTTTGGGTTCAGGTTCAGAAACAACTTTATTACTGTAGAAATGTTTTACAAAAATGGCGTTAAACCATATGAATATTAGAGAAAACATTTATAAAGAGCGAAGGAAACTTTTGACGAAGACTGTAACTGGAGTGCAACTAAATTCTGCGCTCAGTATAGCTTTACTCATATGGGAATTGGTTGAGTGTTCGAATATTAATAATGTGTATGGAGGGTGTCTCGACGTCCTTGTTATAAAAATTCCAACCGTGGAAATAGATCCGACAACACCTCAATGTACATTTTACCTAATTGCAATGTCCACTTGGTCGGTGCTGCCCCCTATATACCTGTATAAAACTATTGCTGTATTTTATTGGTTAGTTTGAAAATCGCGGGTTTTTCTGGTTGGTTGGTATTGCATTTTACTGTCCCCACTCCCCACCAAATTTACAAAACGGTTTCCGGCCACTTCGTTTTTTTATGTTCTGCCTGGTCTCTTTTTGCTACCAAATTTTGGCTGGGTCGGCAACAGGCTCTGGGATCGCCATTGTTTTTGGTTTGGCACTGCAGCGAATTGTAGGAGATATCCCAGAGACTGTGAGGAGTGAGCCGTCGTGTTTTAGGCGTAATCTGAAGTGACGCTCGCACCCTTTTGAGGGGAATTTAAGTCGGCCTACGCCATTTGTACGGAAAGAGCATTGCCCTGTCAATTCCAGCGACGGGACAGTTGGGCTGGACGCTGGTGGGAAGCCGGACGGGCCAGTTATAACCCTGGGAGAGGGTTTTACGCTCGGGCAAGAACCAACATTTTGACCACCATGTGCTGCCCTAGCGTGATGTGCTGAGCGGGCAGTAGGGGAGGCGCGGGCAAACCAGGAGCAGCAGTAGCAGTGAGGGGGTGTCTGGACAACTCCAGGTTTCCAAACTAGAACACACATTTATAACAAAATAATCAAGGACCAAGGTAGGAGCGAGCCTTAACTATAATTTTTTTCTCATATATAATTTTTTAATATAATTTAGACTTAATCTTTTCATATACAAGCTTTCACAGTATAATTTCAACATTTCTTGTAAACGCAAGATAAGGTATGACGTCATAACCCTGGTTTTGCGGCATATTTACTACATTGACTTGTTTTCCTTCATTTCATTTATTTAAGATAAGTTTACTGTCAAATTTAAAGTGCCTTGCTATTTTGGCCCTATTTAAAGTGCCTTGCTATTTTGGCCCTGACTGGTTTGTGAAAGTATTTTTCTCAGGTTTTACAATCAAAATATACAAGATGAACTAAATTTCTGTATTATTTGTGCAACCCAGCGACCAACTTTGCGGAGACAAAAGAGAGATGAGATTATATGTTTTAGCGGTTTCCTTACATTGTTCTACTTCATGGGGTGGATCTCGGACTGGGTTGCTGTCTGTCTCATTCTACCCAATGTAGAGTGATGACAGCAGATATTTGGTCTAGATCTCCCCTATGACAGAATAATTTTGGAAGTATATTTATTTTCTTCAATCATTTATACAACTGAGTCTCACACTACTGACTCAGATGTAGGTACACTATGGCCTGTTAAAGGACTCCATCTACCTGTAAAGTATTTCTGTTTTGTCATCTGAATTCAATCTTTTAGAATTTTATTCTGTTTATTTTTTTTTGGTTATTCTTAATTACACAAATACTCTGGAAGCCTCGGAAGTAAGTAGAATTTCATTGTTTGGCTGCAACGTTTGGGTTGAACTGTATTTTATTTAAGATCTTATTTGTAAAACATTGGTATTAAATAATGTGGCGCACTTAAAAGTTTCTTATTTCTGAACCCCCCCTTCTCCACTGTATAAAAGTTACCGGGCATATCAATGTTTTACCTAGCTGGAAAATACAGTTCTGCTTCCAGATATTTGTTTAATTATTCAGTGGGTTTCAGTGTCACAAAATGGCGGCGACGTCTTTAAGCTGCCACAAATGTCACACAACTTTTTTTTTTAAGGCCACAAATTGGCGCCCAAATTTTTTAAACTTTTATTAAGGCCACACTCGTCGAAGAAAAAATTGGCATTGTTGTGAGTCAAAAAATAGATAAAAATTTATTCAAGTTGGTGTGGAATGTTCTTACCGAATACCAGGCGAGGTTAAATTAAATCCGTAAATTTTTTCTCGCTAATGAATATTTTTAGAAAATTATTATATTTAAAAATATTCATTAGCTCGAAAAAATTTCCGGAAATAATTTAACCTCTAGTGGTATTACTAGTGAAAACAGTATAAAACGACCTAAACTTGTCATTAAAAATGAAACGCATTTTTAAACATCGAGGTAAAGTTGGCAAAGCACCACAGTTGATTGATGAATGCATACCTGTAAAGCGCATACGCTCTATATAAGTTTTTCACCACATAAAATAATTTTGGGACAGAAACTTTTCTGAAATGTAACTGATAGTTTCACAGGACCCATTATTACCTTAGGTAATCTGTGGTTTTAAAATGAATTAAGAATACACGTGCGTTTTGTTACCAGATTTACGGGGTGATTAAACAAAAGGACTAGCCTTATTGGAAATACTATAAATAGTGTGCGGCCATAGTTTACATATTACTAATGATCCCACCAACACTGCCTAACCTGTTACCAGACCCAAAATTGTTTCAGTCAAAAAGTAAGGGTGTCAAAATATGTTTTCAATTCTGAACACTTTAAGCTGGACTAATTAAATTAACTTTGCGCGCACATCGGCCTTCACGTACTTATTCTTTTTCTGTCAAGAAAAATTACATATTTTGCCCCTAGGGGCCGGAAGTTTGCAAAATGTGTTTTTAGATTATGCCTTATATCTTCTAAACTATTGCACCTACACAACTATGTCTTACCAAATTGGAAGCTCATACAAATGCCCCCAGGTCTGCTATACAAAAAAAAATTGAAGCCGATAAACAGGCCCCCTAGGGGCAAATTTTTTGTAATTTACAATAAGAAAAGCTTAATTGATTTATACTCTGCCCTATGTAAGCAAATTGCAAAATATCTTTATTATTTTTAACTCTACGAAAAAATATATATTTACAATTGAAGAAAGACCTATCAGAAAAACTTATGAACTATTTGAGCTAGAATTACGCTATTAAAGATCTTTGACAAATATGTTTTGTAAAATATATTTTACAAAATGTTTGACTGTCTTCTAGCCCATGTTTTTAAAAAACATGTATTTTCTTTTATAAAATTTAAACTAGAACACTAATAAAATTGTTATTAAAAAAATTCGAAGTGTAATAACAAGACTTAAATAAAACTATGAGCAAGTAATTCTGTGTGTGTTCAATAAAAACTTACCTGTTTGCATCCAGAGGGCAAAGTCCTGTTGTTCCATGTGCTGGACGGCGTGTTGCGAGTGAAAAGGCCTTATGATAGGAGTGACCATACTGTAAGTTACCTACACCACTGTGGTCTAGATATAAGAGACTACACTGCATTGTATACCCAAGCAATAACAATAAAGGGTAAGAAAATGAGTATTCCGTATTTAAGGTAGTCAAACTGGTATTTAAAACCCATTTTTAAAAAACTTCTTTCATATAAATTAATTACTAGTATTTTTATATAACATATTTATCAAAATAATTAACTTGGTATGTTCTAAGGTAAATGAAGTAAGTAAAGTAAAGTAAATCATTTATTTCACAATGTGTGCCTCACCTATTGTTATGAAAAAATTTGTTAGCATAGTAATTTAATAATCAGGGTATTAACATGATATCAAAGTCAAAACATTTGATACTTGATATAGATGAAACTTAGAAAGTTTAAAATAAATGTAGAAGTAAAAAACAATTTTTTTGATAAAGGGCATGGTTTTCAGAAAATCAAATAAAAGCTGTGCAAAACATAATTTTTTAAAAAATTATTAAATAGCCCCCATTTACGGACGTCGCTGGTGGGTTCGTTGTAAGTCAAACCCCATCGAGTTATACACCGTTGAAAAGATAATTTTACTGTCAATAAAGTGCATCATAGCATTTAACTAACTAAATTAGGCTTAGTTTTTGAAAAAATTAGATAAAACTTGTAACAAAAATATTTGAATTTGTGATTTTTTAAAATTGGTTAAATTTACGGGCGCCTCTGAATTTATAACCATGAAACCAATCCGACTTTCTTGTACAGTATTTTAAAGAAAATTTTATTTGCTACAATAATGTATAAAACATTTTGTTTTATAAACCTTGGTTTAAAAAAAAAATCGAATAAATCATGGAAAAAACATGGATATTTTTTGACTTTTTTAAATTACTTCAATTAACGGACGCCGCTGAAGAGTTTATAAATAGTTGACCCCCATCGAGTTGTACCTTTTTCAAAAGCAAATTTCATTGTCTACAATAAAGTATATTACACATTTTTCTCTTAGAAGCGTATTTTTTGAAAAAATTTGAGAAAACCTAAATATGTAATAGATTTTGGGGAGTCTGGGGGGGTTTTTGAAGAGGTGGTTAGTTTAAGGAGGTGTTTGACCCCTTAGCTCTCTTACCTTTTTGTACGTCACTAAATTTACACAAAAAAATTAAAATAAATAAAAAACGTGCCGTTTAAAGCACTAAATTTAAAAAAAATATATTATTTTCTAACTTACTAACTCTAAGTTAAAAGTTACTCCCACTTCATTACAATATTTAAAAATACATTTAAAGAATGGATTTTGTAGCTGATAAAATTCTCTACAAGATATGTTCTTAGAACTTTTACCCTAGAACAAAGTATTTCGGAGCTTATGCCGTCTAAAGTAGAAAAAATCTGAAAATTTGCCCAAGCACGTGATTTTAGTCATTTTTAGAAATTATCTAGCTCCGTTACTACTGCTCGCAGAACAACCGTGGTAGGCCACCCAATTGTAGATAATTATATCCTCTAAAAAATTTCATATAACCCTTTTTGCAATTTAGTGAACTGGAACGAAGTTACAGGCAAAAAACTACAAAAAGTGCCAATTTTTTATGGTTTATTTAAGATGGCGGAGGAAGCACAGGGGTGGGGGTGACGAAAACTCAGATTTTTAACTACCCTTTCGACCTTAATAACATATCCAAAATTCAGAACTACCGGACCTTTTGTAGGGTAAAACTCCTCTATTCATTGTACTAATATGCCAAATCAGTGTGACGTAATCTACCGCCCCTGGGGACACCATGAGAATCAAGAAAAGGAGCTAACTTTCGAAGAGGCTTAGCACAACTCTCACCCTTACGTATCCTTTTCAAATCTTCAAAAAAAAATGAACCGAACTAAGGTAGCATAATAAAGATATTCCTCATTGAGGGCTTTACTAGGGAAAGATAAAGAACGATCTTTTTTCGCTCAAAAAGGTCTCAAACAAAAGGCAACAATGCCTAATATTCTACGCAAAGAGGAGTACTTAGTGAGTAACAGCTGTACTTCATCAAGGGGTTTTTCTGTCACAAAAACAAAACGATTTTCCTCAGGCGGTAGATCAGCATCAAACGCATCAATATTATGGTTCATAGGCCATGTTTCACTAGATTGGGCCAACCAGGATGGTCCAGTAAACCAAAGAGGATGGTCTAGCAATTGACTAGGGAGTAAGCTCCGGGATAAGCAATCAGCTGAGTTCTCCTTACCATTTACATGGTACCAACAGCTGGGGGGAACTTTCTCTTGAAGGGTCGTTACACAATTGGTTCGGTTCGGTTCAACAAAAACCTTTCGTTTTGATGGACACAATTTTATCCAAGCAAGAGTAACACTGGAGTCAGACCAAGCAAAAATCTTATCAATTTGGATGCAATCAAGGTGATTGCCAACAAACTCCAATAGTTCTGCTAGCAATATAGCAGCACACAATTCTAAGCGTGGAATAGAAATATTTCCATCCAACTCAATTTGTCGAATATATACTGCACCACCATATGCACACATTGAGGCGTCACAAAAGCCATGCAATTCAGTGGTGACAGCATTTTGCTTTACATTATAACAAGGTATTGATATCGAAGATAACAATGGTAGTTGCGACACATAGAGTTGCCACTGTGCAACAATATCACTGGAGGGGGTATCATCCCATGAAAGACCCTGGGCCCACAAACGTTGCATTAAACACTTAGCAACCAAAACAACTGGGGCTAGGAACCCGAGTGGATCATATATCCTTGCAATCTCAGAGAGAATGTTTCTCTTGGTACAAGGTCTTTCCATGGGCATCACATCTTAACAAAGCGAATCCGATTTTGGACACCACTTTAGTCCCAGGATTTTTAAACCAGCAGATTCAAGGAAATTGGTTGCTGATGACTAGCTGAAACCGATTCTAGTAACTCAGGAGTGTTGCTAGTCCACTTACGAAGTTCACAACAACCTAATTTTAACAATGCAATTAGCTGTTTCTGGCTTTCTAAAGCTTCAGCTACAGAATTAGCTAATCCAATGGCATCGTCCACCATGTCACAGTTTGAAGAGAGTACTCTTGAATCTCATCGGTTGGGTCGAACCGCCACAATATCTTTTGATAACACACATCAGCCTGATGCATATCAATCTATCTGAACATTTGACGTATACTAGAATATACAACACTATAAAGGCGAAAAGTAAGCAATATTGACACAATATCTTTTTGGAGTTTAGGTCTCACTAATAAAATAGAATTTAAGCTTATTTGAGGTCTTGGCAGATGCATCAAAAACAATTCGAATTTTTGACAAGTCACCATCTGCCTTCACAACTGGGTGGTGTGGAATTAAATATGAATGGAAGTCAAGGCAAGGATTGTCCAATTTCATATGCCTGCCTAGGTAATCCTGAACAAAGTCTTTGTACGCACTATACAAAACAGGATTTTTCAATAATCGGTTTTCATATCATATTGAATCTACGCAATGCTTGACTTTTAGAGTTACCAAGTTCTTGCCGAGGCTCTCTAAAAGGTCAGACTCAGTTCTTGAATGAGTGGTAGCAAATGTTTGTTCACACAAGTCCTCATCAGAGGAAAGAGGGATTTTTTGAAGGGTCGATTCTAGTTCCCAAAACATTTGTAAGGTACTAACCAATCGAGATTCTATAGGGGAAGACACTGAGGTCAACAAACTAATAGGTTTTTGTGTTTTACGAGGGCCATCAATACCACCAAGGAGTATCCAACCAAATATTGAATTAATCGCACAAGATCCTCCATTTTCTCCTTTTTTAAAGCCAGGCACAGGCATCTGACCAAACAAATCAACACCAATTAAAAGGTCACTACTAAGTTGTCCAAAACTAGGATCAGCAAAATCTAAATCTTTTAAGTATGGCCACTGAATAGAATCATATTCTACAACACTCACAGGTATGGTTCCACAAATTTTAGGAATGAGAATGGCATCACAGGAAAACAAACTATCAAGAAACTTGGAGGAACCAATTTGCAATGTTACATTGCCATATGACCTACTAGAAATCATGCCATGTCTTCCTTCAATAGTTCTTCTTCATCTAACACTAAAACTTGGGCAGTTGCAAAAAGCACAGGTCTCCTCTTACGAGGTTCAAAATAGTTGCTACTGGGTGCAGCGGTACACAGTCGTCTATTTGGTCCCTCGCGCTCAGATTTCTATTTGGTCCTTCGAGCCGGACACAATTTTTTACTGAAACTTAAAAAAATCAGTATGGCCGATCTATTTATAAATCATTCAAACTTTTAAAAAATTCAAAAGGGCGAATTCAAAATAACGAACTGTTTTATTGATTAACCGATTTGTCTCATACTTGAAAGCTTACAGTGTAATGTTACTTGAAACAATTTTTTACTTAAACTTAGAATAATCAATCAAGAAAAAATAAAACATGTCAACTAAGAATAACTATTACTTAGCAGAGAAAAAAAGTAGAACTCGGCCAAAAATACATAGTTTTGGTGAATATGTTTAATTTAACAATCTTTTAAAATGAGTCAGAAATCATATTCAGCGACGGTAAACACCCAAAGTTCAATTTTTTTTTAGGTTTGAGTTAAAAATTGTATTAAGTAACCTTAAACACTGCAATCTTTTAAGTTTGAGACAAATCGGTTAGTAAATAAAAAAAATCCGCTATTTTGGATTCGCCATTTTGAATTTTTTATAAGTTTAAGTCAATATCATAGTCAGTGACTTGAAACATTTGAATCGGTCATTTTGATTTTTTAAGTTTGAGGGAAAAAATTTGTTAAATGACTTTAAGCAATGTAATATTTCAAATTTGAGACAAATCGGTTAGTAAATAAGAAAATCCGCCATTTTGGATTCGCCGATTTGAATTTTTTAAGTTTGAGAATAAAACTATACAATGGTCTCAGGCACTGCAAACTTTCAAGTTTCAGACAACGGTTTAAAAATAAAGAAAGTTCGCCATTTTGAATCGACCACTTTGATTTTTTAAGTTTGGGGAAAAATTTTTGTAAAATGACCTTAACCAATATTTCAAGTCTGAGACAAATCGGTTAGTAAATAAGAAAGTCCGCCATTTTGGATCGGAATCTTTGAATTTTTTAAGTTTCAGGATAAAACTGTATTAAGTGTTCTCAGGCACTGCAAACTTTCAAGTTTTAGGCAAATCGGTTAGTAAATAAGAAAATCCGCCATTTTGGATTCGCCATTCTGAATTTTTTAAGTTTGAGGACAAAACTGTATTAAGTGATCTGAGGCACAGCAAGCTTTCAAGTTTCAGATAAATCGGTTTAAAAATAAAGAAATCCGCCATTGTTGTAAGAAAAAACGTAAATTGACGTCTTAGCAGGTTACCAAACACTACACCTACCAAATTTCAACACTCGACTTAATGGATTTACCTTTACTTAACAAAACCAAATTGCAAAAAAGATGTTTTTGTATAAATAATATATTTTTTTATTCATCTGTACATTTTATCGAAAAAATTTTTTTAGTCCAGCGCCCAGTTGGCCCGGCGCCCAGTTGTTGTAATTATTCTTTAACTGTTTCTTCATACATACTTGGGATATCTCGGATATCATATAAATGATCCATAATGATGTTTAGAATCTGAAAAATTTTCCTTTTCTCAAAATCAGCTGATGAGCTTTTGTTCAACTCATTGATTCTTGTAATTAAGTATTGACGGACTTAGTTCAATGTGATTATTGGCTCCCAATTTAGTTTAATCGCTTGTGAAAATTCAAGTAGATCTTCGGCATGCAGTAGGAGCTTTTTAATTTCTTGTGCTGACGCATACTCCATTATATATGTATGTCTAGAAGGCAATCTAAAAGGTGTGAGCCCATTTTTTATCTTCTTAAGCCGGGTACTCATTAGCGAGCCACGAGCGTCGAGCCTCGAACAACGAACGTATATTCGCTAATGTAGACGTGAAAAAGGCATGATCGCGTGCACGCAACAAGCCATTCGCGACGAGCCAAGGGTATCGTAGACGTCGTTCAATGCGCTTCAAATAAAAGAAAATAGCATGAATGATGAAAAAGTATTTCTTTTAATTGAAAATTACAGAAAAAGACCTGTTATATGGGATCCAAAGAACAAAGACTATTACACAAAACATTTAAAAGAAGATTCGTGGGTAGAAATCGGTTCTGTGATAGGCGCGTGATGTGATACCTAGGGACTAAAGTACCACTTTTAACGCCGCAACAAAAAGTTTGTAGCCCGATCGGATCAAGGGCCACAATTTCCTAAGGGATTAAACAAGACCTCAGTGCCAATGTTTATATGTTTCTAGCTTAAAAGAAAATGGCTTTGCGAGTTATCCCGACTCGCACGACTCGCAGTGTAAAAAAAATAGCTTTAACCAGACAGAATAACTCGTAGAACATGTATGGGTCATTACTGAAAAAGGGTACAACTTTCATGTTACGATCCAAAATTAAACTAGTGTTTAACATCTCTCAATACAGAAAACACAACGCCCGAGTAAAGCCACATCTGTTATATGCTGTTTCTAGCGTTAAAACGTAATGTAAAATTACCGTTATCAGTATAGTGAGGTAAATAAAATATATTTATTTTTCATTTTATACTTATTTTATGTATTTTACAAGATTTATTACCTAGAAAGAAAACAAAATTAAACGCTTTTAACAAAACTAGTAGAGCGACAAAACATGCGTGTCATCATTTCCGTTATCATCATCATTATCAAGGTTTAGTTTGCGCCTTTTATAAAGAGGTAAAACATTTTGTTTAATTACAAAATTAAACAGATTTTCTTTTTTTTACCAATGTTCATAAATCTTCATTTTTAATTAAATTTATTATTTAAACATAGGTGATCTTGAGAAATTAGGTTTTAATAAAAGAAACTAACCTTCTCAAGTTTACCTATTTAAATTATATAAATTATTTAGTTTATAAAACAACACATTATATGGAATTTTATATTTTATAATTTATCACAAACCATAAAAATTTGTTAGTATAAAAAGAGAGGATTTATCTCAATAAAGCAGATTCAACATTTGATAGTTGTTCTCACTATACCTACTTAGTTTACTGTACAATAACTGCTCCCTGGCAGTAAACTTTTTACTTTAATCCCGCTGCTTAACCAAGTCGAGTTAGCCGCCCGTAAGAAGAACATCACTACAGCCCAACTGTCCACCTGCCAGTACGACTGTCCGTACACTTGTCCTGTCCGAAGCCACTACGCAAGAGAGCTTCAACCAGAGCGACCTTCCACGAGAAAGTCCGTCCACCTGCCCGTGCACAGCTTGCACACATTTAATTAAAGTAATATACGGGGTGGCTCACCGAAAACTTATACGGAATGCCATTATGAGTATTTAAAGTAAATTTTTTAAAAAATCCGACCCATAGTTGGGGTAGCTTTGACCCCTTGACTTTAGATAGGGACCTTGTAATTTTTTTCATAGCTTACTATTTTCTTACAAGTGAACTATTTCAAATAGATTTACCTAATTTAAAAAAATATATATTTAAAAAATTTATTGTACTTTTTTAAGACCTTTAAAGAGATATATGTACAGTATGTCCCCCTAGGTTGAAATGATATGGAAAACTTTTTTATTATTAATTTTAGGAAGAAAAGTTATTCTTCATAAAAAGTTCTGCATTATCTAAAACCTAGAATACAGTCATCAAATATCAAATTTTTTCAGTGGTATACGAGGTATGTCAAAGAACATGAGTTTTGCAAGAGTAAAGTACCTTTAAATTTGACATTATCGAAAAATATTACTAAAAAATTAAAAATTACGTTCAAATATGCAAGTACGTCCATTTAAATTAAAACTTTAGATTATTTAATTTTTAACTAATATTTCTATTTTGAATAAACATGCATTTCTTGTGATTACGAAACACATGAAAACGTTCTAGTTTTTCGATGTTTTCTAATAATTTTGCAATTAAAACGCGTAATAAGTGCATATTATTAGAAAACATCAAAAAACTAAAAGGTTGTCAGGTGTTTTAAAATCACAAGAGATACATGTTCATTCAAAATAGAAATATTAATAAAAAATAAAATAATCTAAAGTTTTAATTTAAATGGACGTTGAACGTAGTTTTAATAATGTCAAATTTAAAGGTACTTTACTCTTGAGCAAAACTCATATTTTTTGACAAACCTCGTATACCACTGAAAAAATTTGATATTTGATGACTGTATTCTAGGTTTTAGATAATGCAGAACCTTTTATGAAGAATACTTTTTTTCTAAAATTAATAATAAAAAAGTTTTCCATATGATTCCAACCTAAGGGGACATACTGTATATTTATGTCTCAAATTCAGTGGGTACTTCGTTTTATTTTAAGGTTTCGATATCGCGCTGCGAGCCTCGAACAATGCGGTCTTTGCGAATCGTATTAGCATCCACATTAGCAAATAGATCGCGCTCGTTGATCGAGGGTCGAGGTTCGCTAATGAGTACCCGGCTTAAGCTGTCTTTCTAGCAATATTCTTTCTAGATTTTTTTCTATCATTGTGGTTGGTTGGCTCTTGTACTGGTTGGTGGGCTTGTACTGATTTTTTTTATGACTTTACTTCTTATCTGGACATTTAGGCTTCTGTAGACATGACAGATAGTTGGATTTTCTGTAGGCGGACTGATTAACGGTTAGGATTTTTGTCAGTGGACTGGCTGTGTTCCCGCACTGTGGTGGACAGGAAATGAATAGTAGGTAGACTGTTTGGACCGGTGCGGTGACCGGACTGTGGTGGACGGTAATTAATCTATATTCGGACTGTTCGGACTGACTGGCAGATGGTCGGACTTTCTTGTTGAAGGTCGCTCTTGTGGACAGTTGAAGCTCTTTTGCGTAGTGGCTTCGGACAGGACAAGTGAACGGATAGTCGTACTGGCAGGTGGACGGCTTTTTGAAGCTTGTGGAATGGATGGACTTTCTCGTAGAAGGTCGCTTTTGTGGACGGTTGAAGCTCTCTTGCGTAGTGGCTCCGGCAGGACAAGTGTACGGATAGTCGTACGGACAGGTGGACGGCTTTTTGACGCTTGTAGAATGGACGGACTTTCTCGTGGAAGGTCGCTCTAGTGGACGGTTGAAGCTCTCTTGCGTAGTGGCTTCGGACAGGACACTTGTACGGATAGTCGTACGGGCAGGTGAACGGCGTTTTTACAATGGACAGACTTTCTCGTGGAAGGCCGCTCTAGTGGTCGGTTGAAGCTCTATTGTGTAGTGGCTTCGGACAGGACAAGTGTACGGATAGTCGTACTGGCAGGTAAACGGCTTTTCGACGCTTGTACAATGGACGGACTTTCTCGTGGAAGGTTGCTCTGGTTAAAGCTCTCTTGCGTAGTGGCTTCGGATAGGACAAGTGTACGGATAGTCGTACGGGCAGGTGGACGGCTTTTTGACGCTTGTAGAATGGACGGACTTTCTCGTGGAAGGTCGCTCTGGTTGAAGCTCTCTTGCGTAGTAGCTCCGGACAGGACAAGTGTACGGACAGTCGTACGGGCAGGTGGACGGCTTTTTTGACGCTTGTAGAATGGACGGACTTTTTCGTGGAAGGTCGCTCTAGTTGAAGCTCTCTTGCGTAGCGGCTTAGGACAGGACAAGTGTACGGACAGTCGTACTGGTAGGTGGACGGTTGGGCTGTAGTCAGGTGTTCTTCTTACGGGCGTCGGCGGCGCTTTCTTTGTTCGAGGGACCAATGTGCTGGATCCGGTTCGAAGGACCAATGTGCTTGATCCGGTTTGAAGGACCAATGTGCAAGCTGTACTTGACAATTACACTTGCTTAACTCGGCTTGGTTAAGCAGCGGGATTAAAGTAACCAGTTTACTGCCAGGGAGCAGCCTCATACCCTGCGATGGCCAAGGCTTATGGTACAGTAAACTTAAGTAAATATAGTGAGAACAACTGTCAAATGTTGAATCTTGTTTATTAAGATAAATCCTCTCTTTTTATATTAAAAATTGTTATAGTTCATGAGAAATTATAAAATATAAAATTCAATATTTCGTGCTGTTTTATAAACTATATAATTTATATAATTTGAATAGGTAAACTTGAGAAGACTAATTATGTTTTTAAAACCCAATTTCTTAAGATCACCTGAATGTTTAAATAATAGCTATAACTAAAAAATGTAGATTTATGTAAAATATTAAAAGAGAAAAATCTGTTTAATTTTGTAATTAAACAAACATGAATTAAACAATAAAGACGTTGCCATCTTGTTTATTTATTAATATTTTAATTAATATAATAATATTTTTAAAATGCAAATAATTATTTGAACAACAACTGGATTAAAAATGTGAACATATCATATATTTTTGAATTCAGAATATTGGGTTGATTATATAGGGTATTTAGTGAGATATTTAACAATGCTTGTGCTTTTTTATAACTTTGCAACTTTTATTTATTTTACTAGATGATATTTTTTAGTGGTTTAAGATAAACACTACAACTTTGGCATTTACACTTTTTTTCTCTCTTTTAATAAATACGGTTGAAATATAAAATATAATAACTGCAACTTTCATGTATTTTACTAGATGATATTTTTTAGTGGTTTAAGAACACTACAACTTTGGCATTTACACTTTTTTTCTATATCTTTTAATAAACGCGGTTGAAATATAGGAAAACACCCTGTACCTATGTACTGTGGCCTACTTGCTTAAGTGCTAGATAGACCTGAAATTTAGACCCTTATAATTAAAATGCATTTGATACGTTTACATAGTTTAATTAAAACCCGTTAATTTTCTCAGAAAAAGTCAAGAGGGCTAGAGAAAAATTACGATTAGAAAATTTTCATAACAATAAAAGGCTCTGAGATATAAAAAGACCCTTCACCAGCAGAAGCGTGAGCAATCAGCAGCGCTTTTCTTGTCTGACTTTTAGCAATTATACTGTTGTGCGAAACTTAACAAATAAACTTCATAAATAAATTAGTCTCCAGAATCACAATAACGCGCCTCCCCACACAATCTTATATTATTAGAGATGCTGAGAATAATAAGGAGTTCTAGTTATAAAAGAATAATAGTGCTCAACTCAAATTCAGTAGTGCTAAAATATAAAATTAATTAGAAGAAATCTTAAATAAATAAAGATGAGAAAACTCTGGATGGTTCAAACTTTACTTTTGTAGACCAACTATCAGTAACTGAACTCCGCCAACTATTTATTATTTCATCTAATTTATTTTTAGTTCCGCACGCCACATACTAGCAAAGTTAAACAGACTATATCTATAGCTCTCTCCCATTATTTTTCACATCTCTAATAATAACATGATGTGAGGAAGCGTTTTATTGTGACCCTTGGAACCATTTTTTGATGGAGATTATCAAACAACGTTAGAACTAAAAGTGGCGGAGGTTGGAAATAAGCATAGCGATTCAAATCATGCTTAAGCCAGGATGTTCATCTTATACTCTATTATATACAGGGTGTTCCAAAAATATACCGACAAACTGTAAGGGGTGGTAGGGGCCATCAAAATAAACATTTTTTGTCCAATTTTGGGCTATCAAAACGGACTGGTCACGATCCTTCACTTTGTGGACGTCACATCTGGTCACGGCACGACACAGCTGATTGTCTTTAAAATATTGAAATTGGAATGACGGTTCATGAATACTTGATTTCATATTATAATCTATAATCTTTGCTTGATTTGTTTTAAAATGAAGCCGGTTTTGAGATTGTTTTTACTATATTCTTGCAGAAGAATTTTTTTTAAATATATATAGTAATCCTTAATTTTTCAGAGCCGTTTCATTAGCTCACACAAAAATTAAATTTAAAGCAGAAGCGAATGTGTCAAACACAGATGACAAAGTCAAATACATGTCAAATATAACAGTTGGCATGCGGTACATGGCAGGTAATTTGAATTCAAATTAAGGAATGCTAAATCTTGAAGATTTTTATCGGGATGGTGTCTGAGAATGTTTCACTAAAATTTCGCGGAAATCTGTAGTGCCATTGTAAAAATTTCATAAAAAAACGTCTGACCTCCCATAAGACCCAATGTAAAAGTCAGTCCCCGGAGAACAGCTGATTTTGGTCCAGTAAACATATGTCCGCAAATGAGCCGTTTGGTGAGGTTGCCCACGGTCTCTAAAATAAACCGGTTGTCTGGTAACTCCCAGCCAATAAGAACTTGGCAGCCTATGACGCGGCAATTTTCCTGCTCCACGATCAATAAAGAGAGACCTATACGTTATATTATGAGAGAAATAAAGATATACGCCGTAAAAACACCAAAATTTATTAAAAATTTAAATAATTTAAAAATGTATGATTAAAATTTCAACAGTTTTATAAATATCAGATTCAGGACACGATTATAAATAGTTTTACTAAGTTAATTCGACTCTCTGTTCGTATTAATTTAACTTTTTTCGCCCAACACTAAAGCAAACTAGCCACATATTATTAATTTTTTTGGTGGATAGGAAGTAATTAACATTTTTTTTTTAAAGAAATTTTATCAAAAAAATTAAAGGAAAGGAAATTAAAATTACTATTCATAAAAAACATAACGCAACGATTCAGGATTTTTGATCCCCCCTTCTAAACGCATTTTCAAGAACAATTATAATAAAAATACATTGACTGTAACGTAAGGCTAATATTCCTTCTCTCGAGCATTATACAGGGTGTTCCAAGGTAAGTGTCCACCATTGCTAACTTTTTTATTATTAAAGATAGAATAAAGTTTAAATTGCCAAACTATTAGAATTTTTGATGATCTTTAATATGCTTAAATCAAAAAAAATCGGACTTCGAGTTTTCGAGTTTTTTCAAAAAACATAAAACCAATTTTAATTTAAGCACCCCAGCATTTTATAATTTTCAAAAATTCTACCAGCTTGCCAATTTAAAACTTTTTTATACCTTTAATAACAAATAAGTTAGCAATGGTGTATCGACATTTACCTTAGAACACCCAGTATATAATTTAAGAATGGTACTTATCAGTTTTTTAAATATTATATTGCAAGTAACAAAAAACTACACCTATCTAATTATAGAATACTTACAAAATAATTGTCTTTAACTTTTTTATTGTTTTTCAACTCTCATCACTCCCTCTATCATCAAGCTTTCGTTTCATTGTAGATTCATTTTGCTTTTTGGTATTTATAAATTTGATTCTTATTATTACTCTTTGTTTTAGAAATGAATTTACCAATTTATATGAATTAGAAACTTTTTTAAATATAAATTTAGTGGATCGCTTCACAATATTTGTTTTAAATTTAAAATTGCTACAATGCAATTTTATGAACCATTTGTCCATTTTGTTAACATTTTCTTTCCATGATGGTGAAGGCTCAGTTAAGCCTCCAAAAGAAAGGCTTTGCACCCAAGATGGCATGGCATATGAATGCATGTTTGTTGGTTCATTTTCATACGTATAGCAACCAAGTGTTAGCCGCGGTTAGAAAAAACGATAACTGCAATGGACTGTAAATATTTTAATTAAATGAAGCGCGAGCAAACATAAATATATTGATATGAATTACGAAATAATTAATAAGGTCAATATCAGATACAAATGCACTCACCAGTTTGCAGCCACTTTCTCCACGTTCTAAGGGGCCCCTGATTGGATCTAATGATGTCACCACGTAGCTGAAGGGCTGAAGTTTCTTTTTTATGCTTCAGTACACCAAAATCGAGCACTTTCAGGTGTAGATATTTGAAAATAGTTGGAGAACGAAATTAACACGCCATTTCTCGAGGCGCTTGACAAAGGATCTCTCTGGTTGTTGGTGCGCATGTCCAAATGCGCGAAATGCGCTCTGTCCTTCATACAATTGTGTGGTTTTAAAAATATATAAACAACCGCGAAATTTAGCGGGAGCTAACATAACTGCCCTCCAAAACACACAATTTTAGAATCTCAACCGGACAGATATAGATATAAGAAAAATGATCGACCGATAAATATAAATGAATGAAAACATATAAGTATCGTAAGTTTATTTAGAGATAACGAAATCCCGAAAAAGGCAAAACAAACAAACAAAAAAATCAAAAAATAAAAATAAAGAAAACCTATTATAATACCCGGTAAAAGGTAGAAAAATTAAAATTACTTTTAATTTGGCAAGAGGCACAGTTTTACAACTGGCCGCTTATAAACACCGGTAACCGTTTGTACCGTCGCAACACGCACCTGACCGTCCGGCCATTTCAAAGGTGATTGAATGTGATCCCTTGTTATGATAACCAAATCATTTAATTTGATATTTGGGGACGAATCAGTCCACTTGTGTCGCTGTTGTAGCGTCTGCAAATACTCTATAGAATACCGTTTCCAAAAATCATTATGTAGTTTTTGGATTAGTTGCCATCTCGATAGCCGATTTAGGGGAACCTCGGACAAATCTGACTCCGGAATTTCTGAATTAAGGGGTTCAAGGGTCAAAAAGTGCCCGGGGGTAAGAGGTTGAAGATCGTGTGGGTCTGAAGAGGCAGGAGATAAAGGGCGACTATTAAGTACGGCTTCTATGCGACAGGTAAGGGTGGACATTTCCATGATAGACAACTTCTGGTCGCCGACAACTCGAACAAAGTGAGTTTTAAAACTTTTGACGCCAGCTTCTGCCAGGCCATTGAAATGTGGACTGAGAGGAGGTCCCAGATGCCAACGAATAGAAAGTCTGGTGGCAGCACTTCTTGCGTAATCAAGTAATTGGTTACGAAACCCTATAAAATTACTGCCCTGATCTGACCAGCATTGCGTCACGCTTCCACGTCTGGAAATGAATCGATGGAATGCACCTACAAACCCTTCGGTGGACAGTTCCATGGTTAATTCCAAATGCACGCAATGTGTGCGGTCTATAGGGTTTAGGGTTGATTCTAAAACATTGCAAGCACTTGGATATGGTTGTTTGAATTGCCCGTCTGGCAGATAATATCCAAAATTGCTGTAAAAGCAGATTATGTAATGTTTTAAACCCAGGATGAAGGTATTGTCGATGAGTGGACTCGATAAGAAGAGTAGTTAAACGGTGGTTACTCGAAAGTAAGACATAAGACAAAAGGTCGGATTTTTGTAATCTGCCACCGACTCTAATGATATTATTTTCATCAAGAAAAGGTAAAAGTTTTCGTAAAGGTTTCGGTATTGGTTTATCCTTAGATAACGCGGAACAAAGCTCAGAAAAACAAGAACCTTGCACGCGTTTGATAAGAAGGTATAACGCACTTTGCATCTCACCGGTGGTAGGAAAAACAATATTTTCAAAAATAATTTTTTGGTCCGGTGGCTTAGTGGGTTTTTGATAGGAATGGTTTTGAAAAAGGTTAACTATTCGAAGGACATAACAAATGATACGTTGAATTTTTGATATAGATGAATATTTGATAAGAAGCTGATCTAAGAAGTTGACATCAATTATCGCATTGCAACAGACCCTTGGCTTTTCCTCCAGATTAATATCTCCGAAATCAATCGGCATTTTTGATTTATGAAAATCGGGCCATTCGTTTTCGGGAGACCACACAAACGACGGTGCGTTCCACCACATGTCATGTGACATGAGCTGTGAAGGGGTGGCCCCTCGTGACGCAATATCGGCTGCATTTAAAGCAGAAGGAATGTAGCGCCATGAATTTGAGGGAATGATTTCTTGGATTCTACTGACTCGATTTCCAACAAAGGTTTGCCAGCGATTAGGAGGGGATGAAAGCCAGTGCAATACGACTTGCGAATCGCAGAAAGTAACGATATTTGTAAAAGTTATTTTTCCTTCATAGCTAGATAAAACGAAGTCAATTAATTCGCTTAAAAGAAATGCGCCTAGGAGTTCTAGCCTAGCCAAAGTTTGTGACTTTATAGGCGCGACCCTAGATTTTGCAGATATGAGAGAAACAGATATATTATTTTCCTCTTCTACACGAAAATATACGACGCCTGCGTAGCCTCGAATTGAAGCGTCACAGAAGCCGATGATTTGACAGGTGTTGGTTTTTGACAGTTTGATTTGTCGGGGTAATTGAAAATTGGAAAGAAGCGGGAATTTAGAACGAAGTTTGTTCCAAGAGTCGATGATAGAAGAATCTGGTTCTTCGTCCCAGCCTATTTTTGATATCCACAACTGTTGCAAAATAAATTTTGCTTGTAGCAACAAGGGACAAAGAAAACCTAAGGGATCGAAGATTGTTCCTATGATAGATAAAATAGCACGTTTGGTTGGGGGTTTGTCCTTCATTCGGCATTGATAAGAAAAAATGTCGTTTTATGGATGCCATCGAAGTCCTAAATCTTTGATAAAGTGGGGTTCCTCCTTGTCGAAAGAGAGAGGCATTTGACGATCGGACTCTGGCAATGTTGCCAATAACTCAGGACAATTGCTTGCCCATTTTTTAAGTTCAAATCCTCCCGACTTCAACAAATCATTGAGTTCTGTTTGAAGGGAAAGAGCTTCAGAAAGCGAAGGGCTAGTTCCCAAGATATCGTCGATATAGATTGACGTTTTTAGAACAGTACTCGCCATAGGAAAACGTTCCTTTTCTCTCTCTGCCAGCTCATTTAAGGTACGCATGGCTAGAAAAGGTGAGCATGTCATGCCAAAAGTGACAGTAGAAAGTTCCCACACTGAAAGTGGGTCATGTGGAGAAAACCTCCACAATATCCTTTGATAAGGACGGTGATAAGGATTGATAAGGACTTGACAGAACATCTGTTTGATATCAGCAATGTAGGCAATAGGATTAAGACGAAACGTAAGGAGTAAAGAAGCAATATCTTTTTGAAGTTTCGGTCCCGATAACAACGTATCATTGAGACTAATATTTTTTGGGGTGACTGCCGAACAATCCCAGACTACCCTTAATTTTGTACTTAAGCTTTCCGGCTTTAATACGCAATGATGTGCTAAAAAACATGTTACGTCGACTTTTGGTTGACTAGATAAAACTAGACTCATATGATTAGAATCGATATAGTCTTGCATGAAACTTGAATAGGCAGTGTACAGATCAGGATTTTTGATTAATCTATTTTCTAGAAGTAAAAATCTACGATAAGCTTGCGGATAAGTATTTCCTAGGTCAGGGTTTATTTTATCTTTAAACGGAAGATCTACCATGAATCTACCGCTCGGTTGCCGTACTACACTCGCAGTAAAAATTGATTCTGCTTGTTTTTCTTCCTTTGATAAGATTTGTTTTTTAGGCAAATGTTCGATTTCCCAAAACCTAGGGAGAATGACCTCTAAAGGAGGTGAATGACTCGTTAAAAAACAACTGGTTCGTTCCGTAAGGCTACCTACTTCGTCAACTTTTCCCATGACGACCTAGCCAAAGATAGTTTCAAGGGCTGAAGGTTGCCCTATTTGTCCAAGAACTCTGCCATCCTTGAATATCTGTGCGAATAGCTCGCAACCAATAAGTTTAAGGTTTTCCAAGTGTTTCCACTGATTATCGTTCAAAGTGAATGTAGGCATATTGGAACATAGTTGTGGAACAACAATTGCTTCGAAATTAAGTAAAGGAGTGACTTGTCCTTGTGGCTTAATGTGACATTGAACGAGCCCTTTGGAAGTAAAAGAAGACATCTGATTTAATCCGAATATTTCAGTGGTGTAACTTCGCCTAGGAAGATTAAGACGCTGAATATACTTTTCACTGATGAATCAAGCAGTACCCTTACAGGTTGAAAATTTCCGCAACCGTCCATAACATCTATTATGGCGGTGCATAAAAGAAAGGTACCTGAAGGTCTTGAGGTATTTAATGACACATGAAGATTATTGACAGGTGGTGTGTGAATGACAGGACTAGTATCTTGGCTTCCAGACTCTTGATTAGTTTCTAAGATATGAGTTAAAGTGTGGTGCCTTTTACTATTGCAAGTCCTGCATGAATATTTTGATTTGCACGTATCTACCCCATGCAGGGGATGAAAACACGCTAGACATAATTTTTTCTGCTTGACGAAAGATAGGCGATCGATAGGTGAGAGATCAAGAAATGTTTGACATTTCGAAAGCACGTGCCCTTGATTACACCGGAAACATTTTATTCCCGTACTTGAATTAGTTGAGGTGCCAGCCAGTCCTATAAAAGGCGAATTGGATGATTTATAGGTAGGCTTTTGCCCAAACTGATTTCGCATAGAATTTGAATTTTGATAGGTAGGCTTTTGCCCAGACTGATTTTGCATAGAATTTGATTTTTGATAGATAGGCACCTTTTTGGGTGCTGTTGATTGAGGAAGTGATTCCAAAACTTTACATCTTTTTTCTAGAAATTGAAGAAGTGACTGAAAAGTGGGAATTTCGGTATTAGTATTGGCGTGACTCATTTCAAAATTTGAACGCGTTGGAATATCCAATTTTTCTAATAAAATGAAAAAAATAATAAAGTCCCAACTGTCAACATCAAAGCTAAGTGATTTTAAAATTTCTAGGGATTCAGAAAAGGTGTCAATTAAATTACGCAATTCTTTAGCTGACTCGTTTTTGAAGGTGGAGTTCATAATTGAGCTTAAAGCATCATTTGCGAGGTCTCGCTTGTTTTGATATCTATTGACTAATTTGTCGTAAGCAATTTTATAATTTTGATCAGATAAGCTAATCCCTGATATCAATTTTAAAGGCTCATCCTCGAGATATGAAAATAAATATTGAAGTTTTCGAACGTTACTTAGACTTGGAATTGAATTGAATTGATATGGAACACATCTAATCACAGAAATGTCGGTAAATATACAATTAACGCTAAATTAATGCTTCTGAAATAGAAAAATGACGAATTGTCGAAAATATGCACTAATTTATCGCAATTGATGAAAATTGTTTTAAATATCGAAATGATATGAAACACCCTAACACATAAATGAGAAATGTTTGTTTTGTTTTGATTCCCTCGCTTTGTTTATACCACGCGGTACGCGAAAACAGGTACTGCGCCGACACCTTTCTCTCGTTTCAATACGATGCGAAAAATTCAAGGCCGCCTTGTTTTCGGCGTGAAAATAGTGGCCGACCTATTAATACCGTCGTATGGATTTAATTTAAAATAATTCGGCTCGCAAGGAACACTTATGTTATGCCCGCAGTAAGAAAAACGATAAATGCAATGGACTGTATATAATTTAATTAAATGAAGCGCGAGCAAACATAAATATATTGATATGAATTACGAAATAATTAATAAGGTCCATAGGTTAATTGTTGGAACCACACAACGGCAATCAGATACAAATGCACTCACCAGTTTGCAGCCACTTTCTCCACGTTCTAAGGGGCCCCTGATTGGATCTAATGATGTCACCACGTAGCTGAAGGGCTGAAGTTTCTTTTTTATGCTTCAGTACACCAAAATCGAGCACTTTCAGGTGTAGATATTTGAAAATAGTTGGAGAACGAAATTAACACGCCATTTCTCGAGGCGCTTGACAAAGGATCTCTCTGGTTGTTGGTGCGCATGTCCAAATGCGCGAAATGCGCTCTGTCCTTCATACAATTGTGTGGTTTTAAAAATATATAAACAACCGCGAAATTTAGCGGGAGCTAACAACCAAGTTCAGAGAAATCATTGTGATGCTTTCGTGCTAAAAATCCTGCAATATAGACTAAACCATCTTTTTCACACATATTTTTTGTAGATGTTGATACAGAAGATGAAGTAGTGTAGGCAATTGTTTACGTTTGATTTTTGACCTGAATTTAGCACAAAATAATAAAAGGCGGCTAAAATTTCTTTTAGTTGGTCTTTAATATATTTATAGCAAGCACGGAACAGGTATAAATACTACTGACCAGACCCAAAATGTACAAAATTTCCTGACAAAAGACGAAATTACGTTATAAACACTAATAAACAGCGTTGGACTGCTGATTCCTAGGAAAACTGTGACGTAGCTCTGACGTCACGGCCGTCATGACACAGAGTTACCAGATAATCGGTTTATTTAGAGAACGTGGAGGTTGCCTACAATTCGGATATCTCTCTTCATACAAGCGAGCTGCTTCTCTTTCATTGCAAAGAGCTGCACCGTAATTCAGGTGCATATCGGCAAGTTCTTGAAAAGAGAAATTACTTGCCATTTTAATGCAAATTTTAAATCAATACAAGTTGATGGTACCTATGACTAATGTCAACTAATTTTAAAATAAAGGAAGAGGCACTAAATATATTGTTTACCGGGATGCGTCAGATGAGCTGAATTTGAGATATGTTGAAGGCCAAACCTTCCTGATATTTTTACCAAAAAAAATTGGGGGGGTCATAGGATTCATTTTCGAGCTATACTTATTTAAATGCGCGCCACTGAAATATAAAAAAATATGACCTTTGTAGTTTTTTTGTAATAACTTCTCTCTCCATATACAAATAAAAAACTGATATTAGTCTTATTTTATTAAGAAAAGAGTCCTTAAGTGGTTTATTCTATTAACCACTGTTTAAGAGAATATCGTAGTTCGAGTAGTTGCTTCGAAAATGAACAAAATTGCAAAATGGGTTTCGAAAATATATTGACAACTTTTCCTCAAAATTACAGAATCAATAATTATCAAATCAATCAAAAACTGTCAACTAAGTATTTATCCAAAACAAAAACATTTAAGGACACTTTAAAAACTCCAATGCATTCTCAGTTCATCTAAACCTCAACCATTCTTCCACCCAGAAAAAGTGATTTTTCAAAAATCCACTATTAAAGATTGTGGCGTTGAGGAGTTTTAACTAATCTTCCTGAACGGGTAACCCTTCTTGTTTCAACTATCGGTTGCTCAGTACTCTTGGTATCAAATTTGACACAACTTGAATTTGACTCAGAGAAACCATGAAATGAATTCTGATCTTCATCGTTATCCTCCAAAATTTTCATTTTCATATCTTTCACTTCTTGAGTTTCTGACAATTCAAGAGGGTAAAATCTCTGAATGGGTCTTAAAATGGTATTGCCTGATAGTACTTTTAAACGTAATACTCTTATAATACCATCTTTCCCTGGAATTACCTCTTGAACCCTAACCAATGGCCATTCAAATCTTTTTGAATTATCCATTTCAATAAATCCCAAATCTCCAACTTTTGGTACAATTCTGTTGGTTGATTTCTTTTGGTTTTTCATAATAAGTAAACTTAAATACTCATTCCTAAATCTTCTGCGTAGTTCATCTCTTAGTTTTAGTCTGTATCGGTACCTTCTCCTTAAATCTAAAACATCAACTTTATCTAAATCTGCCACTCCATGTTCTGTTAAATCTTAAAGAAACAAAGCAGGCGTTAAAGTTTGCCAATCATCTGGGTCTTCTGTTAAATTACTCAAAGGGCGTTGGTTGACAACAGATTCGCAGAAGGCCCTGACTGTGACGTAGCATGGCACCCCGACACAAAATATGATTCCGGAACGTACCAACAACTAATCTAATCGTGTCATTGACTGAACTTACACATTATGATCCGATTATTTACCATCTCTTTTTAAACTAATGTATTAGTAAGGGCGCTTAATAATATTAAACACACATGAGTTTAATAACTAAACATTGGTCTACTCGTTTTATTTACTAAACTCACACATTGTCATCCAGCTACTTACTCTCTCTTTTTAACTCAAAGTAGTGGGACGGGCGCATCCAATCCAAAACAGTCATGCCATTTTGACAATCAACGTCAATGAATTTTCTGATGCACACAGTGGGCTCGCGGATCTGATTTTTGGCTAAAAAGGGTTATATTAAAAACATACTGAAACTTCTTAATACCTTTACTAAAAAGAGTATATAGTCAGCAGGCCTTGAAAACTATGATTTAGTTGACGTAACTTTCAGTTATTTTTTAGAAGTGTCATTTTTCCTTTCAAAGGAACGCGTTAAAGTACCATATTTGTATGGTGGTTTGATCCAGATTTTAAGCCATTTTACGACAATATTTTATGTTTTATAATAAAAAGAGGGCAAAATGGGGTACGCGGGTAAAACGGGATATCGCAGTTTTAAGTAAATTGCGCAAAAATAAAACCTTTTAATATCAGAGGTTTTATCCCTATAACTGGTTCAACTCTCTGGAATATGATTGGTGCCGGTCGGTTGAGCTTAAGTTGGTTTATTGTAGAAATAGCTTTTGAGGCGGTAACAAGCGCGGATTTGAGGGGGGGTAACGGGGTAATTACCCCCCTCTAGAAACAAAAATATGCACTTTTTCCCAATAAAATAAGGGAAAACAGAAAAAAAAATTATATGACAAAAAAAAAATTCGTCGACCATTACCCCCCCCCCCCCCTAGATTTTGACCCAGATCCGCGGTTGGACGGTAAGTACATTTTTTACAGACTTTTAAAAATTTTGTTTACATTGACCGATTAGTGGGTTTATATATTATTCATAATTAAACGCATCGCCCGTAAGATTAGTCCTTTACTATGTATGATTTTTGTTTGAATTTAACTCGTGGTTTGGGCCAATACGGGGTTTTTTCATGGGGGCAAAATGGGGTACCTTGTTATACCTAGTAACCTATACCCCAAAAAATTTTTTTGTTTTTTGATAGCATCACAAAAACTCGTATTTTATGTTGTCTTTGCAAACAAATGACGCAAAATTCGTGTAGGAGAGTCGACAGCGATGACTTGGTCGCTGTAATTGTTTATAAATTTTGTAATTACCAAATTTAATTATTATAAATGTATTTACAATATATTACAACTTTTTATTTTTTAAATCATTATTTTTAACTTGTTTAGTATTTTAATAAATAAGACTGGTCTTACAAAAATATTGTTTCTAAATTACACAACCGCCCCGCCCGTTTCGCCACATAGGCACCCCATTTTACCAAAGGCAACTTTTTACAAAAATAAAAATAAAAGTATGATGGAGTTCTAAATCGTTTAAACTGAAAACTAGGACATAAAGTTAACGTATTTAGCCAACTTAATTTCAAATGACAAACGCACTGGTGACCATTAAATAGGAGAAAAGGGCCTATAAAATTAAGTATCCCATTTTGCCCCCCTTTCCCCTAATTAGACTTTCTACCTGTACATTTTGATTCCAATTTTGATGTGTAGACAGGTCAGACAATGGTTTTTGCCTGGCCTTTCTGAAATTCTATAAAAACAGATTTCTTATAAATGTTGGACAAAAATTTTGCCTCCCTCATCAACCATGTATTTAAAATTTTTATTTTTATAAAAAGTAGGTACACATATTTTTCAAAAATTGTACTTTAAAATCTGCTGCTACAAAAGTTTTTGTCTATTATTTTTAAAGCACTTTAGGCTAAATTAAACAAATAAATATAGAAAAATATATATTAATAAAAAATATAAATATTGTATAAAAAATACTAACTATATACTAATTTCAAAAATCAAATAAAAATATGGTCACTCCATAATAAAAACCAACTGCAATATCTCAATACAGGTGGATTGTTTATGAAAGACGAATTAGGTAAAAAAGCTTTTAAGGTAAACGGTTCTATTTTAAATCATCAGCGGTTTACCAAACCTGACTTTTAACAAACTAGTATCAAAAAGTGGACGCTTTAAAGATATTTATTTTGTTGCACTTAAAAACAAATTTTTCTAGAAAAATCATTCTTATTTGATTATGCAGTCATTAAACTTGCAGGTTCTTATCCGCTACAAAGTCAGTGTTACGTTCGTATTATTTTCTAGTTTTTGGTAGAGCCAAAAAATTTTTTAAATATTTTTAATTTTTAGTTTTATTTTTAGCTTATGTTAGTTAGTTATGTAAACTCCTCATTCTTTTCAACGCAGCTTTGTTCCACATTACACGGTGAGCTTTAACCTTAAATAATCTAAGTACTAGGTTCGACACAAATCGGTTTATAAATATAGGATAGTCTATAGGATAAAGATTTTGGGTCCGCCATGCAAGCTTTTTTTTGTTTAAGTAAAAAACAATAATAAGCGACGTTAAACAACGCAGAGTTCCAGATTTAATACATATCGGTTCATAAATGTAAAAGTTCTCCATTTCGGATCCGCCATGATATTTTTTCTAGGTTTGAGTGAGAAATCTATCGGCTTTATACACCCCAAAGTTCCAATTTTGATACATATCGGTTCACAAATAGAAAACTCTGCCCTTTTGGATTCGTCATGTAATTTTTAAGTCTGATTTCATAATTATACTCAACGACTTTAGACACGCCAAGGTTCCAAATTTAAAACCTACTGGTAAATATATTTTTTTTAAATTTAAGTCAAAAATCATATTTAGCGAATATTAGCACTAAATTTCATACTTACCGGTTCATAAATAGGAAACTTCGCCATTTTGGATTCGTCATTTTGACTGATAATTACTTCTTTCTCATTTCAAAACAAAATATTGTGACAAAACCTATTTTTCTAATTTTGGTCAAAAATCAGATCCAGATCAGCAATAAAAAATAAGCTGTGCTTTAAAAAGAGATGCAAATGAGTATGTTCCAAAATTACAATTTATGTCGGGGTGCAAATGTCAAGCTACGTCACGAGTCAGCGCCTAATTGTTGCTAGTTCTTCAAATGTCAATGATGTTTTGCCTAAAACTTTTCTTAATAATCTTTTCATAGTCTTTATAAGGCTCTCCCTCCATCCTCCTCACCAAAGTGCTGTGGGAGGATTAAATATCAATTTTATTCTCTGAACGGCACTTTCTTTTGAAATAATGTTCCAATCTATATCTGTCAATGCATTCTCTGCGCCAACAAAGTTAGTTCCATTGTCACTGTAAATTATACAGGGTCGCCCTCTTCTGGCTATAAATCTTCTCAAAGCTAACAGAAAACAATCAGTTGACATGGAGATTATCATCTCAAAATGTACAGCTCTATATATGGCACACGTAAAAATTAAAATCCATACTTTTCCTTGTAGTCCAGTCAACGAATGGGTTGTAGAGTGCATGGAGGGGGGGGAGAATTTTTCTGTCTGGGAATATGTTAAGGGTAGTCAGGACGTTAACATACTAAAAGTCCCCACTCCTAGCCCTCCCGCTTCAGTGGCGTAGGGGGGTGAAAAGGTGCAATTTTTCAGATTTTTGCCTATAACTCAATTACGGTGTGTTGTACAAAAAAAATGTTCTACTAGAAATTAAAGAGGACTAAATTTCCCATAAAACGGTTGTGCTAACCTTGCCTTTAGTCATCACAGATTCTGAAACAAAGACGACGAAAATCGGTAATTTTTGAAAAAAACTTTTTGATCCATCTTTTTTCTCAAATTTGTTAATCTAACACTTTTGTTTTAAATTCTAAAAGATATTCGGTAAAAATAACAATATAAAGCATTCAATTTAAAAACATATATTTATTTATTTACTAATTTGTGCTCATAAATTAAAAGTTACAGGCGTTTTAGTTTAAAGTTCATTTTTGTGATTTTCCACAAAAAAAGTGTAGTTGCTTTTAGCATCATCTTTCTTTATCATCATCATAAGCCCTCGGACAAACTTCAGATTTTTGATGGTACCCTGATAGAGGTACTTCAAAAATAAGAAGTAGATATTATTATTAAGGGTTGACATTATTGAACCACCTTAAAAATTGGATAGGTCACTAGGCATTTATACTTGGACTATTGAAGGTTTTACAAAAAAACTTGTGTTGATTTAAGAAATTAGACTTCTAAAATTAAGTTGATATTAGATTGTACATGCGTACAAATTTACATTTATATTGAACATGGAGCATCCAAAACCTTTACATCTTCAGGCACAGAAAGTGATGGTGATAATGATTATGTTTTTTAATTTAAATTTTCAAATAAGCTAATAAACTATACAACTAAGTCGTCTTATATCTACTTACTATTTTACCCAATAAGCTTATAAAATACTCAGGTGTACATACCACATAAATTGCATAATATACAATTCTCTTACTTCATTTATTATACTTAGAGTATTTCTGGGTAGATGTTTGGTATCGTCGAATTTTTTTAGCCCTGTAAGTCCATTAATGTACGTAGTAAAATATTTTAAGTAAAGTGTATCAGATTTGTAAATTTAAGACTATTATTTTGTTTGTCTTGCTTTCTTGGGTTGCGAAAGGCCAGCTTCTGGCTCCACTTCCGGGATTTCCTCTCAGTCAATAGTTTCCCATTCGTTGTTAGTTTTAAGCAATGTCGGAAGGCATTCCATGTCTTCGTCGTCTTCATTGTGATTAGTTGAAACGGACACACCATTAAAACAATTTCCCTGACAATTGTGGCATAAATGGGAACAATTTAACGACTTTTTTTTGCAGCTACATTTGATGCTACTGCAGTCAGTTGTGCATCTACAATAAATCATGTCCAAAATTTCTTTTGGTGCCACAGGATGTTGGGCGAAGGCTGGAACTAGACAGTTTACTTTAAATTCCCAACCCAATAGTTCTGGAGCTAGCTAATTTCCTAACCAAAGCTGTACTTGATATGTTCTATACGAATGTTGTTTTGTTGCTCCTTCACTTGGGGGAAGTGATGATAGATCAGATTTAATACTTGCTACCGATTTTAAAAATAACCGAAATCGGTACGCACTTGTTGGAGAGTTATACCATTTTAACATAAATTTTAACATGCATACATGTCCAGCATTTTCTACTTCAGCATCCGAGAAGCTAGGATTGTAAAATACTTTTGCTGATTTTTGGATTTCAGGGTGCTTTTGATAAAGCTTTATAAATCCAAGCTTACCCCTTCGAAATGCTGCCGATGTTGAATTGCAACCAGTAAAAGCATGCAGGAAAAGTATTCCTTTTAGTCCTAGCTGCTGCATCTTCCCTAATTACAGCTACATTGCATGAATTTTTTTAAGAGTTTTGAGTTGCAGCATTGTGATTTCACATTCCTGAAGTTTGGAGCTTAGTAATTTTATAAGACGATCTTTGTTGCGATCTTTGTTGTTGGTATTTGAAAGGAATTCCTGACTTACATTTATTTGATTATGGAAAGTAAAATACATATCAACTGATTTTTTCATACAATAGCGTCTTTTTTCTTCTGCAGCCTTGGTACTCATTTCTGTTATCTTATATCCATAAAAAACCACAGTACAAAACTTGCATGCGTAGTGGGTCTTGATGAATTTGACGTATCCATTACAAATTTCAGTAACTGAGGATCCTCTTTGCCACACAACTTTATGCAATAAAAACCCCCCATCAATAACCACATCATAGTTTGTCAGATCTACGTTCTTGTTTGTTGGTTTAAAAAGATTAAATATTTTTTGTTTTTCTCATACCACTCTCATCGAATAAGGCTATAGGAATTGAAGCCAGTTCATATCGCAAATACTCTTTTAAGTCATCATCACTTTTTTTGCTTATAGATGCTCTTTGAAAGAGTAACAGAGGAACTATTGTAATGTTTTCATTATGAATTTTATAAGGTTTTTTTAGAAACTCATTCCTGGAGCAAAACAAGTTTATTTTCTCTAATTACGGTTAATGTTCAATCTTTCTACAATTTATATTGACAGAGTTAATGGGGTGGTGCTTTATAAAAACTCACCCAGTACATTACCCTAACTTTTATCTTTTCTCGCCCCTAGTGTATTACTTATAAATAATGCCAAAAGTAAATAGGAAAGTTTTTGTAATATTTGTGAAAGTTGAGAATTTTCATAAAAAATTTCAATTTGCTCTATCTTTTGACAGTTGAAGGTAAATTGGTAATAAGTACACATTTTTAAAGAAAATTGATCGGTCTTTAACTTTTATATTAACAAATTTCATCTAAAGTCAAAAACAAAACTGTTAGATGAACAAGTTTGATAAAAAATATGGGCCAATAATATGTTTTTCAAAAATTACCGATTTTCGGTAGCCACTATCTCAGCATGTGTTTCATTAAGGTTAAAGCTAGCATAATGGTTTTGTAGAGAATTTAGTCCTCTTTAATTTTTAATAGAACATTTTTTTTTGCACAACTTACGGTAATTGAGTTAAAGGCAAAAAACCGAAAAAGTGCACCTTTTAACCCCCCTCCGCCACTGAAGCGGGGGTGCTAGGAGTGGAGACTTTTAGGATGTTTACCTCCTAACTGCCCCAAATACATTCCTGAAGAGAAAAATTCTCCCCACCTCCATGCACTCTACAACCCTCTAATGCCCATTCATTGACTGAACTATTGGTCTTTTGATATCATAGGTCCAGTTGCATCTATTCCTATAACCTCAAAAACAGATGCGTCTCTGACTCGATTTTTTGGAAGAGTAGCTTGATCTGCTTCAAGATGTTTAGCATGATGCCTTTGACAAGTCACGCATTTCGAGATGACGGCTTTTATGGATTTGGAATAAAATTTCGGACTTCCATTGTCTTTATTTATTTTAAAACACGACGTTTCGGTTAGTAAGTATCTCTAACCGTTATCAAGTGTAAACTAAACAATCTAGTCTCTAGGCTACTACTTATACTACTTGGTGTGCAGTCAGGTGTGACGGCCCGCCCCCTTTTTAATCGTAAGACGCCTGTTTTCCTTAAGGAGTGGTTTCCATATGTTTGGTAGGTCCGTGCTTGGTTGACTGAAAACTTCTTTATTCTGCATTATAAACGCAGCTTCAATAAACTTTCGTTTTCGCCAATGCGACTCCTTATGTAAAACTTTAGCTTCTGACCACTGAATCCTGTGATCATTTGACCATGCATGATCTGCTAAACCGGATTTTTCAATATCCCCTAATTGGGTACTTTTTAGATGTTCATTTACTCTAACCTGAAGAGGGCGTTTCGTTTCACTTACATATGATTTACCACACTCACACGGGATTTGGTAAATACATTCCTTATTATTTGAGGGATTGTCTGGTTTTGTTTTAGTTACAAAACTTCTTATCGTATTTCCCGAAGAAAATACTGTTTTTATATTATAGTGTTTAGCTATTCGTCTTATGTTTTCTGAAATCCCTTGAACATATGGAATGTTAATAACACCTAACGGATTATTATTTTGAGAATTTGGTACATTTAGTTTGTTTTTAATTTTAAATATCGTTGAGTTTATTAATTTCTCGGAATAACCATTCTGTTGTAAGTCCTTTTTAATGTTGGTAATTTCTGTGGTTAATTCTTCATTATTACTACAAATATTTACGGCTCTTAAATACAAACTTCTTATAACTCCTTGTTTTGTTGCAATAGAATGACTTAAAATTTAGGTACTGTCCCGTGTGTGTAGGTTTCCTATATACAGTGGTTTGAATGTTTCTGTCTAATCATTTGACAAGAACATCCAAAAAACGTAAGGCCGAATCTATTTCAATTTCCATGGTGCACTTGATTGTTGGTCGAATACCGTATTTTGTAGTTCGTCATCATTTTCCGGCCATATAATAAACGTGTCATCCATGTATCGTAGCCATAGTTTTGGTTTGACTCTTGCTGTTTTGATCGCATGGTCCTCGAACCACTCCATGTAGATGTTTGCTACCACTGGCGAAAGAGATGAACCCATTGGGAGTCCATCATTTTGCGCGTAAAACTTATCTTTCACTTGAAAGTAAGAGTTACGGAGACAGAGCTCCAAAAGATCCATCACCCCCTCCACCGATAGCGTTGTTCTCTCATGAAGTGTATCATCAGTTTGTAATTTGTTTTTGATGATACTGAGTGACTCATTTATTGGCACGTTGGTGTAGAGACTCTACATCAAAACTTACAAATCTATCACCGGGATCTAATTCGATACCTTTTAAAACCTCGACAAAATGTTCCGAGTTTTTGACAAAAGATTCGGCCTTACCCTGTAGTGGTTGAATTATGTCCAACAAAAACCTCGACAAAGTGCTGGTCGGTGAGTCCCTGGAGCTGGTAATTGGTCGCAGTGGTATATCCTTTTTATAGATCTTTGGTAATCCATAAAAATGTGGTGCCTTACTGTGGTGTAGAGTCAGGCGGGATCTAACAGCGTCCGGGATATTTTCAGCATACTTCTTCAAAGTCCTGTAGATGCGTCATTCTATGGTGGTGGTTGGATCTTTGGGTAGTTGCTTGTAGTCTCCTTTCTCCAGAACTTCTTGGATCTTTTTGTCGTAAGTCTCGACATCCATGATCACCGTCGCGTTTTCTTTGTCGGCCGGTAGAATCTTGATTGGTTTGTCAGCCTGCGGTTCTTGATTGCCCGTTGTTCTTGACTGGTGATGTTTGTCTTTTGTTGCTTCTTTCTGTCCAACGTTGTTCTTACTTTATGGCGAAACTCATCAGCTTCGGGTTGAGGTAGACTAACGGTCTCTATTGCCGTAATAATTTCCAGTGTCGGTGCAATGGCGAACTTAAGTCCCTTACTGAGTACCAATTCTTCGTTGGTGCTCAGAGTCCTTTTGGAGATGTTCACTATAGTGCTTGGTGTTGTTGAGTCTGTTCTATCTTGAGTACGTGTCTGTAGTTTCTTAAGTTTTTCTCGGTGAGTTGATCTTATCTTCTGTCGTTCTCTGTTGCACGTACTGTCAATTTTACTCAGTATCGGTTCATAGTCTTCCTCTCATGTGTGTCGTCTAATTTCGTCAAAACGCTCCTCCATGTCGGTGTTGAAGTTGGCTTTTCTCCATCGATGGTAACTGATTTGGGATCGGATTAGTGCTTGGCTGGTCCTCTCTAAGATCTTCTTCGTTCTCACTCCCGGAAAGTTGGCTTTTAGGCGGAAACCAACCGGAATGACACCACTGTCGCGCGCCTCGCACAAGAATGAAATGTGTTCTTCTTCCTTTATCACTTTAAGTTTGGTCTTCTCGTAGCCTCTGAATAGATTGTTGATTCCGGGTCCGTACCGTTCTTCAACTCTTTGTTTGAAACTCGTAGACAATGATTGTGTAGAAATAAAATTTCGGACTTCCATTGTCTTTATTTATTTTAAAACACGACGTTTCGGTTAGTAAGTATCTCTAACCGTTATCAAGTGTAAACTAAACAATCTAGTCTCTAGGATACTACTTATACTACTTGGTGTGCAGTCAGGTGTGACGGCCCGCCCCCTTTTTCAAACAAAGAGTTTTATGGATTTCTTTCCTCCAATTATCCAAAACTCTTGTCTAAGATTTGTCAATACTGTTTAAACTCCTGCATGCAACAGTCTGACATGTCTGTCCTCGATTAAACGTCGCACAACTGGATGTTTTCCGGGCAAAATAGCTGGATACTTAAAAGAACTGATATCTTCTCTTTCGCTAATCTTGGTTTGTATTCCTTGAATTCCAAAGTCATCTTCTTTTAGTTTAAAATTTTTTAATGTATCAGGATTTTTCTCAAAATACTCTTTTTAAATGTTTAAAATAATTATTTTATCAGCATTCTCTATTTCTTCTACTGTCAAATCTTTGGCAAGATATATTGGTTCATACTGTTTAGTCTTGACAATAATAAAATTTGTGATAAATCGTTTGATCCATGCTATTACTCTTAAAAAAATCTTGTAATTCCTATATTTACATGAAATATCGGATAACCATAAAGTTTCGTTCTCATCATCATTTACCATAGATACTACACCTTTCAATATTTCGTCCTGAACCATCTGCTCATTAATATCATAATTCTGATTAGGCCATTTTTCTGGAGGATCTAGTAACCATGATGGGCCGTTCCACCATTGACATTCTAATAATTTTTTTGGCAGACAACCTCTTGATGCCAAATCAGCTGGATTTATAGATCCCGGAACGTGATGCAAACTTTCTTTTGACGTAAGTTGCAAAATTTCATTTACTTGGGTCGTACAAAAGGTTTCCAATTCTCATTTTGTTTGATCCAACATAAAACAGTGGAAAAGTCAGACTAGCAGTGTATAGGAATATCGCTATGAAATTCTTTTTTAATCGTTTCCAAAATTCTTGAACCAATCGTAGCAGCTAATAATTCTAAACGTGGAATCGTAATTTGATTGGTGCTACTCGACTCTTCGATTGGACTAACCTTTTTTCAGTATGACTGGTGGATGACCCCACTCGTAAAAATATTACGGCTGCATATGCATTTAGACTGGCGTCACAAAACATATGTAAACTTTCATATTTACAATGTGCTTTTATATCTGGACGTAACCATCTTGGTATTTTGACTTATCGAATGTCTGGATTTCAGAAAACCATTCAAAAAATACCTTCTTAATGTCGTCAGGTACTTCTGAATTCCATGGCAACTTAAGTTTACAAGTAGTTTGGAATAGGACTTTCGGAATCAAAATTGCTGGAGATACAAATCCTATCACATCAAAAATCTTGTTTACAGTGTAGAAAGAATCATTTTCTTAGTCAGGTGTTCTGTGATTAAGCTATTTTGAAAACTTTCTAATGATACTTCTAATGTATCGGTAAACTTATTCCACTTCAGTCCCAGAACTGATGTCAAATTAGTATCTAACGATGCATTCTGTAATTCGTCTGTGAATTCCCAACATCTTAGGTCCATTTGTGCTTCCATCATTGTCAAAACTTATGATACTATTATCGACATAAAAACTTTTGCTTAGAGTATTTAAAAATTCTTGTGAGTATTTTTGATCTTCAGCCAGCGTGTTTTTCAAATGATGTTGGATGAGAGCTCCAAGTAAAAACGGGCTGCAGGTTAATCCAAAAACAACTCGTGTGTATCGGAAGATAGTCAATTCATTTTCAGGAGTGTACCACAAGAATTTAAAAAATTTTCTGTCATAATCGTTAGGGTTAATTTGAAGGAAAGCTTTTCGAATATCAGAAATTACGCCATATCTGCATTGTCTAAATCGGATCAACATGGAAGGAATCAACTCAATAAAGTTAATACCTTTCTCAAAGCATTGATTTAGGGATGGACTACGATCATTTTCACATACTGAGGCATCGAAAACAGGGCGTAATTTAGTAGTTATACTACTTAACTTCACAACATGTCTATGAGGAAGGTAATGTCCTTGATTTTGATAGTTTTCTTCCATCGAAACTCTTTCAATTATTCCCTCTTCTAACCACTCTTGTAAAATTCGATCATAATCTTGTCGGTAACCATCTTTGTTTAATTTGATCATTAACGAATCCAGTCGTTTCTTCGAAATATGAACATTTGTAGGTAGAAGGGGTGATTTTCTATCCATGGAAGGCTTACCTCATACCTACCATCATCATTTTGTCTTATAGTTGATGTAAAATAGTCCATGACTGTCTTCTCGTTTTCAGCTCTCGTTCATTCTTTGACTGGATCGTTGATTCCGAGCATTTCAAGGTTCCACAAGTCAGACACCATTTTTTCATACAAACTATTTACAATCATTGAACTAGGTTTTGAACAGATGATGTCTTTCCCATCAAAGTCCATCCTAGTTTCGTTTCAACTAATACCAGGCCACAAGATAAAACGTGATTTTTTCCAGTGTACAGCTATGCGATCACGTCTGCACCCAATAAAACTTCTATGGGTCCTTCTTCTGTATCAGATACAATAACACCCAATTTTTCGATTTCTTTCGACCAAGAGCCTTTGTAATATTGGTGACATTTGTGAACAATTATATTCTCCATTTAATCTGGCCAATTGCATTCTATAACAATTGTGATTTATCGTCTCTGTACTGTACCCACCAAATAAAGTATGTATCATTTCTTCGGTTCTTGGTATCTGTAACTCTAATTGATCTGCGGTTTTCTTCAACACATACGATCTTTGAGAACCAGTATCGATTAAAGCTCTCAGTCTTTTTATTTGATCATTGCAAACTATATTACCAGCCAACGTTTGCAAAAAGACCTGTGTGTTTACTTTACAAGTGAGCCCAGTTGTCGTTACTAAATTATCTGTGGTAGGTTTTTGTAAAATTTGACTTTGAACTTCCGGAATATTTTCTTCTAATTTTTTCTCATTTTTATTTATCAAGGGAACGTGTTTTCCACCACATGTCTGACATTTCAATTTTGCAAACATAGAACATTTTCTACTTACATGTCCATGTTTGAGACAGCGGAAGCAACATCCATTTTGTGATAATCGGTTTTTCTTTTCTTGAAAAGTAATTTTCTTGGCTAGTTCGCATTCTTGACTTATATGCTGTTGTTTACAAAAACTGCATCTTAAATTCTGATTATGATTTAGAAAACTGCTCGCTGATGGAATTGGATGCTTTATACTATCCTCTTTCGGAATTGGATGCTTTATACCATCCTCTTTCTTCTTATTCTTTAATTCAAAATTCGTCGCCATTAGAATTCTCTCTTCATTTTCTACTTCACGCTTCAAAAAATCCATGAGTTTGGTCAAGCGCAATTTTAAAGGATCAGTAGTGCAGAACTCAATAGATCTTTGCCAGGTTCTCAATATCTCTTCTGGTAAACATTGTCATAGAGTGACGCTAGGTTATTGGATTTGTTGGTGAGATTATTAATAACCAGTTTCAACATTTCTCGAACATAGTGTTCGATTAATAAATCATCTCTACCAAATCTTGACTTTAAACTTTCAATGGCTTTAGGATAGTTCTCACCTGTGGGAGGGTAGCTTTCAATCAACTGCCTGGCTTTGGAGTTCTGAATCGTAGCTTGTAAGAGATACTGGAACTTGTCATCATTTTCCATCTCATCGTCGTCGTGTATGCGTTTAAATAAACTCCAGAACTGTAGCCAATCTTTAATATCACCACCAAACTTTCGGAAATCAATTTTTGGTAGATTAAGTCTGGGTCGAGTAGTGGAAACAGAGCTGGTTTTCTCAAAAATCTTAGTCGTCATTAGCTGTTCTACCTTATACATTAAAGAACCAAATCTAATCATATGATCGTCAGAGTCTTTCATAACATTTGCTATAATGTCTTCAGATTTATTTTCGTTAAGCATCGTATGTATAAGTTTGCTAAACTCTTCGTCTATATCATCATTCTTTTTCGAAAGTAATTTAAATGTACCTTGAATTTCAGCCTAATCAGGGTTCGGATCTTAGTTTTTCTCGGTACATTTCGAAAGATTTGTTCAACAGCTTCATCGTGACACTGTAATCGTTGTTGCCCATCTTGAATTTCCACTATTAACCACTGGTTAAGAGAATATCGTAGTTCTAGTAGTTGCTTCGAAAATGAACAAAATTGCAAAATGGGTTTCGAAAATATATTGACAACTTTTCCTCAAAATTACAGAATCAATAATAATCAAATCAATCAAAAACTGTCAACTAAGTATTTATCCAAAACAAAAACATTTAAGGACACTTTAACAACTCCAATGCATTCTCAGTTCATCTAAACCTCAACCATTAAGGAATTTTATCAATTTTGATATATAGTTTGCAAGACACACCTACAGAGTGGCTCAAAATAATTTTAAAAAATACAGGAAAAATACCTGAGATTTATTAAATATAGAGAAAGAAAACTAAACATGCCTAGTCAAAATAAACTTTATTTGCTTTCATGTGAGTCGTTTTAACTATTTTAGAGTGATGTTTGTAAAATAAATTATGTGATAAGCTTACAGGGTATTTAAAAAAAACGCATGGCATGCTTACTAATTGTCTACGGAATAGTGTGTTTACCGGGATGCGTCAAATGAGGTGAATTTAAGATATGTTAGAGCCCAAACCGTCCTAATACTTCTATTTGGGGGGGGTCATCGCTTTCGTTTTCGAGCTATAATTATTTAAATGCGCGCCACTGGATTATGGAAAAATGCGAGTTTTTGGTTTTTTTGCTATAACTTCTCGTCAAAGAGAAATAAAAAACCAATATTAATTTTATTTTGTTGAAAAAAAAAGAATTTTTTAACTGTGTTCTCAATTCTTGACATATAGTTTTCGTCACATATGTCACAAACTGATAGCCGGCCCTTTTGGAGGATTAGGCATACAGTGGTGAGAAAGCACTCAAAAGTGAGCCACAATAGACCCACTGGTGGTCGCAGTCAAAGGGCTGCAAGGCTCACTCACATATGAATCATCATCATCAATTATAGCCAAAAGACCAGTTAACAACAGTATTGCCAAGTGTCATTAAAATCCGTTCAGCTACGATTTTTGTCCCTGATTCCCATACACTCAATTCACTGTGCGTTGACAGTTTTCTTCTGTTTTGTCTTTAGTCCATAATCAAATACGTTAGAGCATAAATATAGGGCATACCCATGCATTCTCACACGCGATGCTTGAAGGGAGTCTTCCTTTTAATTCTTAATGTTCCTTTTTCGGGTAGACAGGATGTCGGTTACTGCGCATGCTTCAGTTTTAAGGGTTTTGGAACATACTCCGTTACGTCACTACATTATTTGACAACTATTGTCAAAAATTTAGTGGTATGTCTATAATTTTTTTTCCATAAACTAGTTGATTGGGTGAAAATTTATCAAATTGTGGAATAAAATTTTAGTTTTTCTAAAATTAATTGTGCTGATTTATTGTGGACACCACTAAGAGTGTTTAATGGCACCTGAAACCCAATCTTCACTTTATTAACAAATTATAAAGGAAAATACAAGTACTTACCTATGGAATGGCACTTCTCCCGGACATTTTTACGCAAACCGCACCTATTTAACGTGAATTATTTCCCATTTTTTACAGAAAAAAAACATACTTTTATACGACAAATGCAAAACACCGCAAAATGTAAATAAACAACACCGCAACCAACGATAAAGACCGGCCATGGCGCGTTATAAGCAAGTCGGCGCCGGCGGTCACGTGATCCTAGGAGTTCCAGGATTCTTATTATATTGCTTAATATATTATGTATTTTTACACAATTTAAATAAATTGACAAAAATTTTTTGTTCTCATATAGGCATAAATTGAAAAAAAATATTTTGTTGATGTATGTGTTTATTATGGATAAAAGGACTGAATCTACAAAATAAAAAAATATACAAAATTTGCACTCTAATATCTTCAGGTACATATATATATTAGGTACATAATTTCGTTAGTTACTTCAAATCTATACAAGTCTTTCAAAATTGGACATCTCAAACCTAAGCTTTTAGTTTTTTCACTTTTCTTTGAGTGTCATCATCTTTGTCTGAGTTCTTATTCAAAGATTTATTAGCAGACACTAAATCATTGTGCTTTTTAATAAAATTATTTAAAAAAAATTTACATGCCCTTAAACTAATTTTTTCAAGCTTTGACAATAGTTTTCTCTACAAAAACACTCGCTAGAGTTATCAGAAAAAAAATTTCAATATAAAACATTTCACAATAATTTATTAATAAGAAACAAGTGATTTTGTGAATAAGTGAGATGGTTTGACAAATCTCCCTCAACAACTAGAGATGCTAACAGTGATGGATTGTTGTTCAAAAATGTATTTATTTTAGTATTAGAACAATAAAATTTTGAAATGTTGTCAATATTTCATAGAACTTTTGATTTCTTGTATTGCAGTTTCCATTTGTTGCCTCTCGACATCAGCTTATCAAACAGTAGATACAGGTATCTACTTAGTTATTTCGGAACATTTTCAAAAATCGTAGGTACAGCATTTTCTGTTAATTTGGGTTTTCGTCTTTTAAAATTTTTTAGCTCTCCATTTAAAACACACTTATCAAACCAAATAACCTGCTCGTTAGGAAAATATTTGATGCAAACTTGTAGACGTTTATTACTTAAATCATTAGGAATTTTTCGCAACCAAATTTCATGCACTTGTTTATCCACTGCCAAATTAAAAGTTGACACATATCAGGTTTCAGTTTTATAGTTGGACCGACAAGGAACAACACTAATTACACGTTCGCGGCCTTGTTTATCTTATAGGTATTTTCTTTATAATTTACTCATTAGCCATTAATTATTTTAACGCAGCCCACTACAGTCTTTTTCGTGGGCTGTTATTTTAATAACTTTGATAAAATTCACATAAAATTCGTGCCCGAATTACAAAAAAAATCGACGTAAACAAACATTCCAAAACTGAAAACACATGGTTTATAATGACAGCTGGCCGAAAGGCGTTCTTTTGTGACCCTCCTATGGTCACGTGATATTTCCGCGCCGGGCCGGTCTTTCTCGTGGGCTGCGAAACAACACATAGCAGATGTGAATCTATGTGACAGAACACACGCATGCGCACTTGAAAATTCGCGTCTGCGAATTTAAATTTGCCATTGTTTCCAAAGCAAGCTGTGTGCTTCACTTTTCGATTTTTTGAACATGTATTTATGCTCTAACGTATTTGTCCATAATTCTAGCATAAAGCTACATTTACAATCAATTTTGAACCTGCTTATTATGAGCTTAACATATGGGCATATGGGTTTGTTCGGGTATATTAACATTGCCAATTTGACTGCTTAAGCCAAAGCGGAACTGGAATTTGATGAAGCACCTTGGCAGTTGCCGGAATGGGACAACTGGGCGCCGCCAACTCGGTGCCGCCAACTGGGCGCCGGGCCAACTGAGCGCCGGGTCAACTGAGCGCCGGGCCAACTGGGCGCCGGGCCAACTCGGCACCGCCAACTGGGCGCCGGCGCCGGGCCAATTCGAGGCCGGACAAAATTTTTTTTTTAAAAATGTGTAGATGAAAAACAAAATATATTATTTATATAAAAACATGTTTAAAAAATCCTTTACGCAATTTTTTTGAAATTTGTTTTTGTTAAGTAAAGTTAAATCCATTAAGTCGAGTGTTGAATCTTGGTAGTTGTAGTGTTTGGTAACACTACAATTTACGTTTAGGTACAATAGCGGATCCAAAATGGCGGGTTTCTTTTTTTTAAACCGATTTGTCTGAAACTTGAAAGTTAGCAGTGCCTGAGATCACTAAATACAGTTTTCTCCTCAAACTTAAAAAAATCAAAATGGCGGATCCAAAATGGCGGATTTTCTTATTTACTAACCGATTTGTCTCAATTTTGAAATATTACATTGCTTGAGGTCATTTGACAAAATTTCTTACGCAAACTTAAAAAAATTAAAATGGCGGATCCAAAATGGTGGATTTTCTTATTTACTAACCGATTTGTCTCAAATTTGAAATATTACATTGCCTGAGGTCATTTGACAAAATTTTTTACTCAAACTTAAAAAAATCAACCTCCAGGTTGGGGGTTGGGGCATCAGACTAACTCTCTGATACCCGGAAAAAACGTACACTGTTAAAAAACCCAATCAAACGCCTCGGAAAAAAATGAAAAACCTAAGACGAACCAAGCAAAGAAACAGGAATATGATTTTTGGTACATGGAACGTACAAGGAATGAATCGAAAAGTGAATGAAATAGTACATGAGTGCAGCAGAATGAAGGTAGACCTTGCTGTACTAACAGAAACGAAAAAGAAAGGAAAAGGATCTGAAAACCTAGGACAGTATGACCATTTCTATAGCGGAGTGGCAATAGAAAAACATGCCCAACAAGGAGTATCTATTTTGGTCAACAAAAAATTTAGAAAATTTATCACCAACTGGGAAGCAGTCAATGAAAGGCTAATTAAAATGAATATAACAATAAAAGGAATAAGACTTACGATTTTTGGAATCTATGCGTATAACGACGATGCAAATGTAGCCGTGAAAGACAATTTTTTTGAGGAAATACACAATGAAATATCAGCAGTAAGTGCATCTAGAGAAATTGTCATATTGGGAGATTTAAATAGTAGAACCGGTAACAGAGTTAATGATCTGACAGTTGGCCAATATGGAGAAAATGTTGTTAATGACAATGGAAACCGGCTAATTACAGTATGTGAGCAATTAGACCTAAAAATCCAAAACGGTTTTTTTCAACATAAGGAAATACACAAATATACCTGGACCAAACCCTCACAAAACCTGAAATCCGTCATTGATTATTTTATCACTAAACAAAAGATAAAACTAAAAATTCAAGATGTCAGAACAAAGCGTGGATCAACATGCGGAAGTGATCACTATTTTCTGGAGTCCAAAATTCTCTTTCCTTATCAAGGCCGAAGCCTGCATCAACAACATCTTGATGATACAGTGATTGAAGAAATTGATCACTGTAAATATAATCTACTAAGCCTAGAACATGACAGCGTAAAAAACTTATACAAAAAGAGACAACGAAAAACTTAATACAAGTTCAGGTGAAACCCCAGATGAGGAATACGAATGTATTACATTAAGCATCCACCAAGCTGCAAAAGAAGCACTAGGATTAGTGGAAGAAACTTCTAAAAGAAGAAAACCATACTGGTGGGATGCTGAGATTGAGAGAGAAATAGAGGAAAAAAGGAAATTATATCACACCTACTTATCCCAAAAGACAGATAGAAGCAGACAAGAATACAAAATCGCGCATTCAAAGGTGAGAAGAATGATCAGTGATAAGAAAAATCATTCGTGGACGCAAAAGTGCCAGAAAATAGATTCTTACTTAGGAGGTAGGAGAAGTACCGAAAGCTGGAAAACTATAAGATCGATTAAAAAAGAAACATGCAGAGATATCATTTCACCAATACCAGACAAAGAATGGGATGAGCATTTTAAAAAACTATTAACTGAAGATAGAGCAGAATTCAAGGAAGACGCAAGAGACAATATAATTAGAACGATGGGATCTCCAGTACCCCTCACAATCTCTGAGGTCAAAAACGTGTGCACAACCTTAAAAAGCGGTAAATCTGCCGGACCCAGAAATATCCCAGCCAAACTTATTAAATATGGCACTGAAGAACTGTTTTGGAGATTACGGAATCTTTTCCAAAAATATTTAAATGGAACTGTAGTCCCAACTGAGTGGAAAACGTCATATATATCCACAATACACAAAAAAGGAAGGAAAGATATATGTGACAATTATAGAGGTATATCTGTGACTAGTACGCTAAGCAGAATATACGGTAAAATAATAAGAAATAAAGTAGAGAGCGAATATAAAGACATGGAGGCAGAAGAACAAGCTGGTTTCAGGGCGGGTAGATCGACTTCAGATCATCTCTTTTGTATAACCCAAGTTATTGAAAAGAAAATGGCATACGGACAAGAGCTGCATCTGCTTTACGTGGATTTGCAGAAGGCATATGATAGTATACCACTAAATCTACTTTGGAAAGCGTTGGAAAACACAAACATAAGCGTACAACTAATTAAGGCCATCAAAGAGTTATACCGCAATAGTAAGGCAAAAGTTAAAATAAAAGCAAAACTAACCAAAGGCTTTCAAGTAAATAAAGGTCTTAAACAAGGTTGCTGTATCTCGCCTACGCTCTTCAAGATATACTTGGAACAAGTCCTTAAAGTATGGAAGAGAAAATGCCAAAACATGGGAATTCCGTTGGACGAAACCACCTTGTATACTTTGTTTCGCCGATGATCAGATAGTAGTGGCTCAGGATTATGACGACCTCGAATATATGACACGAAAACTAATAGAAGAGTACAATAAGTGGGGACTAGAGGTTAATCTCAATAAGACAGAGTATATGTGTATCGGTGGAATGAAACAGGATCTAATCTTAAATACCGGGCAGCGAATTCACTCCTGTGATGAGTATAAATACTTAGGTCTAAAAATTACAGCTGACGGAACACTAGACAAAGCTATAAAAGATCGAAACGTACAAGGAAGAAAAGCAATAACATATCAAAGTATATCAAAACATAACAAAAAGCTTATATATAACACCATTGTAAAAAGTATTATTACATACGGCTCAGAAGTATGGCCAATCAAGGATAGAACAGAAAAAATGCTTTCCGCTACGGAGATGGACTATTGGAGAAGAGCAGCAGGGAAATCAAAAAGAGAAAGAGTTACAAATCAAAGAATAAGAGAAATTATGACAGTGGGTGAACGTACTTTAGTGGATGATATAAGAACAAAACAACTGGTGTGGTACGGACATGTACAAAGAATGAATGATGAAAGACTACCTAAACAAATACTACAATGGAAACCAACTGGCCGAAGAAAACGAGGACGGCCAAGGAGAAGCTGGAGAGAAGGAATAGACAGTGAAATAAGAATAAGAGGCCTAGATGATGAATTATGGGCAAACAGAAAACGAGTGGAGATTGGGTATCGGAAGACGTAGAACGTTGTGAAACCGATAAATATATATATAAAAAAATCAAAATGGCGGATTTTTTTATTTACTAATCGATTTGTCTCAAACTTGAAATATTACATTGCTTGAGGTCATTTAACACAATTTTTAACTCAAACTTAAAAAAAGACAAAAAATTTTTGTTAAATGACCTCAAGCAAAGTAATATTTCAAGTTTGAGACAAATCGGTTAGTAAATAAGAAAATCCGCCATTTTGGATTCGCCATTTTGAATTTTTTAAGTTTGAGGATAAAACTGTAGTTAGTGATCTCAGGCACTGCAAACTTTCAAGTTTCAGACAAATCGGTTTAAAAATAAAGAAATCCGCCATTGTTGTAATAAAAAACGTAAATTGTAGTGTTACCAGGTTACCAAACACTACAACTACCAAGATTCAACAGTCGACTTAATGGATTTAACTTTACTTAACAAAAACAAATTTCAAAAAAAATTGCGTAAAGGATTTTTTAAAGATGTTAATAAATTATATAAATAATATATTTTGTTTTTAATCTACAAATTTTATTAAAAAAATTTTTTAAGTCTGGCGCCGTGTTGGCCCGGCGCCTAGTTGGTGGCGCTGAGTGGGCCCGGCGTCCAGTTGGCCCGGCGCCCAGTTGGCGGAGCCGAGTTGGCGGCGCCCAGTTGTCCTAGACCGAGCAGTTGCAAGCTTCGACGCAATTTTGTTTTGAATTTAAAGGATAAAGAAGATAATTTTTTGTTTTCGGTCGCTTTGGATAAAATAACTTGCTATGTTGGTAAATATACCAAAAACTACAAAATTACTGCTTTTTCCTTACGCTTTAAAAAAAAATAATAGGGTGTTTGACAGTAGTAAAAAATAAATATATATTTATTTTTAGATATCTCTTTAGGTCTTGAGAATGCTAAAAACAAACTTTTTTGTTTAATTTTTTCTCAAATTCATAGTTCTTTTAATTAAATAAATTCATTGAATTAATACAATTAGCCACGTGATTCAAAACAGGCGTTCTACCAATCAGCTGCGAGTGACGTCACAAAACAGTAAACGCTTCGAACGAACCTATTTTCTGTGTTATTTTCTTATGGATGGTAATGTTTACTCCGGTTTAAAGTGCGAATTATCATGCTAAATTAGATTTTATTTTGTGTTTTGCTTATAAAAAACATTTTCAATGGAAAACGGATTCTGCAAAGCCGATAGCTCCAACTGTCTAATGCTGAATTCCTTTATGGTGGCAGGCTTCTTTGCCAACAACAGTGATTTTTGTAGAAATAAAATTTCGGACTTCCATTGTCTTTATTTATTTTAAAACACGACGTTTCGGTTAGTAAGTATCTCTAACCGTTATCAAGTGTAAACTAAACAATCTAGTCTCTAGGCTACTACTTGGTGTGCAGTCAGGTGTGACGGCCCGCCCCCTTTTTAATCGTACGACGCCTGTTTTCCTTAAGGAGTGGTTTCCATATGTTTGGTATGTCCGTGCTTGGTTGACTGAAAACTTCTTTATTCTGCATTATAAACGCAGCTTCAATAAACTTTCGTTTTCGCCAATGCGCCTCCTTATGTAAAACTTTAGCTTCTGACCACTGAATCCTGTGATCATTTGACCATGCATGATCTGCTAAACCGGATTTTTCAAAATCCCCTAATTGGGTACTTTTTAGATGTTCATTTACTCTAACCTGAAGAGGGCGTTTCGTTTCACCTACATATAATTTACCACACTCACACGGGATTTGGTAAATACATTCCTTATTATTTGAGGGATTATCTGGTTTTGTTTTAGTTACAAAACTTCTTATCGTATTTCCCGAAGAAAATACTGTTTATATATTAAGCCAACTTTCCGGGAGTGAGAACGAAGAAGATCTTAGAGAGGACCAGCCAAGCACTAATCCGATCCCAAATCAGTTACCATCGATGGAGAAAAGCCAACTTCAACACCGACATGGAGGAGCGAACAGACTCAACAACACCAAGCACTATAGCGAACATCTCCAAAAGGACTCTGAGCACCAACGAAGAATTGGTACTCAGTAAGGGACTTAAGTTCGCCATTGCACCGGCACAAACACCGACACTAGATATTATTGCGGCAATAGAGACCGTTAGTCTACCTCAACCCGAAGCTGATGAGTTTCGCCATAAAGTAAGAACAACGTTGGACAGAAAGAAGCAACAAAAGACAAACATCACCAGTCAAGAACAACGGGCAATCAAGAACCTACAAGCTGACAAATCAATCAAGATTCTACCGGCCGACAAAGGAAACGCGACGGTGATCATGGATGTCGAGACTTACGACAAAAAGATCCAAGAAGTTCTGGAGAAAGGAGACTACAAGCAACTACCAATGAACCAACCACCACCATAGAAGCACGCATCTACAGGACTTTGAAGAAGCATGCTGAAAATATCCCGGACGCTGTTAGATCCCGCCTGACTCCACACCACAGTAAGGCACCACATTTTTATGGATTACCAAAGATCCATAAAAAGGATATACCACTGCAACCAATTACCAGCTCCAGGGACTCACCGACCAGCACTTTGTCGAGGTTTTTGTTGGACATAATTCAACCACTCCAGGGTAAGTCCGAATCTTTTGTCAAAAACTCGGAACATTTTGTCGAGGTTTTAAAAGGTATCGAATTAGTCTCTACAACAACGTGCCAATAAATGAGTCACTCAGTATCATCAAAAACAAATTACAAACTGATGATACACTTCATGAGAGAACAACGCTATCGGTGGAGGGGGTGATGGATCTTTTGGAGCTCTGTCTCCGTAACTCTTACTTTCAAGTGAAAGATAAGTTTTACGCGCAAAATGATGGACTCACAATGGGTTCATCTCTTTCGCCAGTGGTAGCAAACATCTACATGGAGTGGTTCGAGGACCATGCGATCAACACAGCAAGAGTCAAACCAAAACTATGGCTACGATACATGGATGACACATTTATTATATGGCCGGAAAATGATGACGAACTACAAAATTTTCTACTCCATTTAAACGGTATTCGACCAACAATCAAGTGCACCATGGAAATTGAAAAAGATTCGGCCTTACCTTTTTTGGATGTTCTTGTCAAACGATTAGACAGAAACATTCAAACCACTGTATAGAGGAAACCTACACACACGGGACAGTACCTAAATTTTAAGTCTAATGATTCTGTTGCAACAAAACAAGGAGTTATAAGAAGTTTGTATTTAAGAGCCGTAAATATTTGTAGTAATAATGAAGAATTAACCACAGAAATTAACAACATTAAAAAGGACTTACAACAGAATGGTTATTCCGAGAAATTAATAAACTCAACGATATTTAAAATTAAAAACAAACTAAATGTACCAAATTCTCAAAATAATAATCCGTTAGGTGTTATTAACATTCCATATGTTCAAGGGATTTCGGAAAACATAAGACGAATAGCTAAACACTATAATATAAAAACAGTATTTTCTTCGGGAAACACGATAAGAAGTTTTGTAACTAAAACAAAACCAGATAATCCCTCAAATAATAAGGAATGTATTTACCAAATCCCTCGTGAGTGTGGTAAATCATATGTAGGTGAAACGAAACGCCCTCTTCAGGTTAGAGTAAATGAACATCTAAAAAGTACCCAATTAGGGGATATTGAAAAATCCGGTTTAGCAGATCATGCATGGTCAAATGATCACAGGATTCAGTGGTCAGAAGCTAAAGTTTTACATAAGGAGGCGCATTGGCGAAAACGAAAGTTTATTGAAGCTGCGTTTATAATGCAGAATAAAGAAGTTTTCAGTCAACCAAGCACGGACATACCAAACATATGGAAACCACTCCTTAAGGAAAACAGGCGTCTTACGATTAAAAAGGGGGCGGGCCGTCACACCTGACTACACACCAAGTAGTATAAGTAGTAGCCTAGAGACTAGATTGTTTAGTTTACACTTGATAACGGTTAGAGATACTTACTAATCGAAACGTCGTGTTTTAAAATAAAAAAAGACAATGGAAGTCCGAAATTTTATTTCTACACAATCATTGTCTACGAGTTTCAAACAAAGTGATTCTTGTTCTGCGGAATTTAGAAACGTTAAAATGTTGATGTAAGTATTCGATGAGTTGTTTGTTGTACTTTTGCTCATTTAGATTTTGAGGTTAGGTTATATTTTTTGCTTTTTTGTTTAATATGTCACTTACAATAGATTCAATTAAATACCCAATCATTATTATTTATAGCATTAGAGGTACTCCCTAGTCCTGTCTAATAACTGCCTAGCACCGCCTAAAAATTTGTACATCTTTCGGCCTATTATAGTTCTTTACCCCTTGTAATGTCTATTGTCAAAACAAAACCTCAAAAATTTCATCGTCATTTACGAAATAGTTATATATATATATATATATATATATATATATATATATATATATATATATATATATATATATATATATATATATATATATATATATATATATATATATATATATATATATATATATATATATATTATAGACAAAGTGAGAAAAATTAATAGAAACATTTTAGTTATACTCACATCAAAGTGATCGTCACAAATGTAAAGTGAAGATGTATTAGATAAGGCCCTTGAGTCTCTTCGAGCAAGTTCTAGCCACTTCTTTTACTGCTGTAGGCACATGAATAAATAGTTTTCAGGTGTTTTTATGCTAGTATTCGAACATTGAGGCCCTACACACCACTTATAGGACATTTTTTTACATACAGTAAAAACACAGACCAAAAACAAATAAACACTTTAATGCCGTGTATCTGTCCGCGAGTATACTGCGCTGTGACGTCATTGCAACGCCATGCTAGAAATGAGCGTTTTAGCGGCAAATTCAAATGGGATATTAGAAAACTTGATTTTAAAGGTACTCATTAGGGATCTATGTATCATTCTAAACTCTTTTCTAAAATTTGTCAAATACCCTATTGGCCTACCATAACCCGAGAAGAGCCTGTGTTTGCTATTCACGGCCATAACCTGAAAATTGGCCATTGTAAATGCGTCCGTACAGAAATGTCAATTTTGAATGAAATTACGCTTCTTCGAATCGAAATTGATTGTAAATGTAGCTTAGTGCGTTTAATCTGTCTAATAATTTAAAAAAATATTGCAGCTTGTCAATTCTAACAAAGTATTGGTATATCGTAGGTGGTTTAAGGCAATTCACTGGCAAAAAAAATTGAGGTAAATGTAGTTTCACCCCCGCCCCTCCCCCCAATATCTCTAAATTGTATAGAGGTGTTACCCGACACCCCACAACGTATAATGGACTGTTGTCTTATTACTTCTTATCACAATTGGTCTCGATAGCTCTTGACTACAACAGCGCTAGACGCGCCGATTTCTGCCTTTTGTTAGCTATTGGTCACTGAACTGAATTAAAATGTGTGAAATGACTCGCTCTTTTTTACCCAACTGCAGCATGGCAAAAGGAAGGGTAATGTTTTACGATTGTTGTATTTATGCAAGTAAAGATGTATGTTTGTGTCACGCTAGAGGCTAAACGGCTGAACCGATTTTGACAAAAAAGGTGTCGTTAAAACCGATCCCAAAGGTGGTATAGGCTATATTTTCAATTTTATCAAATATAGAGCAATTTCAAAAATTATTTCTGCATACGCTTTCAGATTTTTTTCCAACACCATTTTACCTTCCCCCCCCCCCACGCCTATCCCTCTCTCCTCCCCGCCATCCTTATTAGTAATAGTTATAGCTATAACTATCACAAATATAAAGCGATTTCAAAATTTCTTTCTGCACACGCTTTAAGACTTTTTTTCCAACATCATTTTACTAGTTTCCCCCTTTCTTTCCCTCTTTTCTCCCCACCCTCCTTATTAGTAATAGTTGTAGCATATCTTTAACACTTTAGGATTTTTTTTGACACCATTTTACTAGTTCCCTCCTCCCTCTCTCCTCCCCAATCTTCACTCAATGGAAAGTAACACTGTTCGCGTCCGTAGAAAATCTACACATACTTTTTGGGTAAAGTTAAATGATCTGTAAATGCATAGTGCTTTTTATAAGGCTGAATAAGAATTAAACCTAAAAGTTGGAAATAAAAAAAAAATAATAAAAAAAACTACTAGTCGCAGTTGGGGACAGAATTACCCAATAACCTGATTCATGAAAATACAAAACTGTATAATTGTGCGCTTTAGGCATCAAAACTAAAACTTGAAGCATGTCGTACATTATAGGTATACCTATTAATGTTGTACTCAACTGCGACTAGGACTAACAAGTAAATTTAGCAGTTAGGTGTTTTTTTTTTTTATTTTATTATCCGTTGACTCTTGAAATTCCAAATATGGTTTAATTTGTTATAGAAAAACTTAATACATTAACAATACTTAGCTTGTACTCGTCACCTAGTTTTAACTTTTCAAATTTCTATCCTAAATTTAAGTATCTTTGGCATCACATCTGCCAAAACGCTGACACTACAGTCCTTTTATTGTGTGCAGATGTGCTACCATACTTTATTTTTTCCCGAGATAATACTATTTTTTATTTTACCTTTCTCATAACTTGGAGATAGCTTCGGCTGAGCCTAAGTGGAGTTAGAACCCCGAGGATGTCTGATGCCGTAGTTTTATTATATATTCTTGGTTTAAACTTGCATTGGAAAGTTTTTAAAATGTTTAATTCCTACATTAACTGTCAAAAACTTAAATAAATTTTGAAAGATTATTTAAAATATAAATTTTTACTTCTTTGTTAAATATTTTTTATTTTTTAGGTTATTTGTTATGTTTCTGGGAAGTACGTTAAAAATTGTTGGGATAAAAAATGTAAAAATCTTTGGGTTACATTATTAATCGTTTTTGGGATTTGAAGATTCCCACTAGTAATTGATTTAGTTACATTATTTGTATTTTGAGCTAAAAGAAATAATTTTGATTGGAACTTAAAAAATTTTAACAATAGAACGTGTAAAGATTTCTTATGTTGAACATTTTAAAATTTTTTCTTTTTAAATAAAATTTTAAAAATTGTGTTTTGAGCTCTAGCTAAATTTTTGAATGCATTTTTGTAGATACTAACCCAAACTAGTATGCAATACCTTAGGATGGAACGGTGAGTCATAGATCATTCTTAGTAGCTTTTATATTTATGATTTTAAAACATTTATAATAGAGCCTTCGCAACCTTTCTGCTGGCAGATTTGCATCTTCATACCACTTCAAGTGCTGATCAACCATGACACCTAGATATTTAGTTTTTTCTACTTTTTTATATATTTACAGTTTTTACAATTCTCATTTTTTTACAAAATTTTAAATGCACTTTAATTGTGGTTTGTTGTGGCTGGCCAGCACTTTCACTTTTTTTTCATTTAGGCTTATCGACTGCTGCATAAACCACTGGTTTAAGGTGCTGAGCCCATCCTCTGCCTTTTGATATACTTCTTCCCATGTTTGCATTTATATTTTCCGGCGGCATTATCTGCGAACGAGAAAAGGGCATTCTCCCCCCGCCAAAACAACACCCATGTTATGTATATAAATAAGGAATAAAATTGGACCCAACACTGTAGCCTAGAAATAGTCTGGTGATATCTTGCCTCTCCTCAGATCGACTCTGGTGGGTTTTAGCCCGAATAACCAGAGCCTCTGGTTCGTTTCTTCACCACCTTCTTATTCCCATATTCTTGATGACATTTTCGACATCATCTATCTAGCCAATCTCCTTCCTGCAGGCCTCCAGTTCATTATTTTTCTTAGTGTGCTTGTCACATGTGTGACATGTGTCCCAACAAAGCTAATTATTTAGTTTTGATGAATATCACGATTATTGCGCCATCTAATAATAATATCCTTTATTTGCCAACAATATCTTACACAGACAAAGCAACGTCAAATTTTTGATCTTGTAATACCTAAAGATCTACTTAAATATAAAAGTGTGCAGCATACTTAACTAGCCTATTACTAATAGTAATTAAAAACCACTCAATCTATAGATTTTTTTTTGTTTTTATATACAAATTTATTTAAGAGACACTCAATATATTTTAGAGACACTCATTTTGGTTTGTTAAAACGATTATTTAAAAAGAAATTAAAATAAGCTAATTAAAATAGAGTAAAACAGATTAATAGTCAACAGGACAACACTAAAAAGTTTAAAATATTTCAAAGCATTTAAAAAAGAAACATCTAAAAGACAATTAAAAACGAATATGAGAAGACCTCTTGTTCATTTAATAATAAAAAAAATATGAATTTTATTTATTTTGTCAATATTTAAATATGAATGAATAAAAAAAAATTCAGATAAAAATTTTTTCAGTCTATGTCTGTTGTATTTCTAAAGGTGGCATGTTATATGCCTTAACTGCTCTGTAAACAGGACCTTTTTCAAAAAAGGTTGATTTATGGGAAAGTATGCCAAGGGCATTTCTATTCCTGGTTACTATTGTCATTATCTCAGAATATCCTTCCGAGTTTGTTCTAAACATACGAGTATGTGGATTTTTATTACAAAAGTTACCAAAGCCAGAAAATAAAGTGAAGGCATTCTAAAAGCACCCAATTTACTAAAATAAGGTTTGCAAGATGTTCTGGGGTGAAGACAAAATGTAGAACGAATGATCCTTTTCTGTGAAATAAAGACATCCGAAGCATTCTTTCCTGCTCCCCATATCAGAAGTCCATACGTAATAATTGACTGTATATTTGAAAAATAGTAATTTCTTATTGTTTCTAAGAAAAGTTGGTCTTTAATCTTCTGATTAGGCCACAATAGCTATTGACCCTAGCTGTTACATGTTTAGTGTGGTTCTCAAAACTCAGGGTAGAGTCTAAGTAGTGCCCCAAAAAATTAACTATTAACTGTTCTAATTCATAATTCCGTATCCGTCTCCGCCAATAACCATCTTTTATTTGGACTGGCCCAAGATCTTACAAATAATCTTTCTTTCAAATATTTTTAGTTGTTTTACATTCCCTTTTTTAAGCGTCCATAATTCGCACCTATATGTCACTATCGGCCTAATTATTGTAGTGTAGATTTTTGTTTGAGAGATCTCCTTAGAATCCTTGACTTAAGGGGGCAAACTTCGCCCGAAAACTTACCATCTGATGACACTGATATCCCAGTTTTTGGCCAAATTTTTGTCCAAATAGAAATAGAAAACGAGAAAGCGGAAATCGTCGAAATTTTGCGGGGTGATTTTTTAAAGCATTTTTAACAAACGTATCTTAGCAGTTGTTCGCTAATCCACCTTATTTAATAAATGAAAAAAAGTTCGGACTAAAACACAACAAATACTTCAAAACAATGTTTGGCATTTCAGTGGCCTAGATGTGTTATAGAAACCTGTAGCGACATTGTTTCGTTTTTTGTATTTTTTGGAAATATAAAAAGAGAGAAAATCAAAAAAGAGACAATTTTAAAAAAATCCTTTATATGAAAAGAAAAAATGTTGCAATTAGTTTTTTATAGACGAGATCTATTAGGGTTTATAAAAACCTGGTAAATTTTATATTTGCTACAGGACACCAAATCAGACAAGAGCCACCTCCTGACTGAAGCTCCTCCCCCATATACCAAGGGCGCGTCAAAAGAGATTGAAAAAATTTAATTAAGATTACGTGACCTGGATTTTCAGATTATTTTCAGTTATTTTGAACAAATAAAATGTTTAATATAAGTTAAGAGCTTATAATTAGGTATTTAAAGACATACAGTTTTTCAAATTATAAAAAGTTTTTTTGAGGGCCATTGGCCATGACGATGACGTACCAAACAAAATCACAGAATTACGAACCGATTCATAACATTAACATTAATTTACCTAACAAGTGCGAAAAGGGCGCTAAACCGTGTTATGGTATGTAAGTACAATATTTTTTTTACGAAATTGTGGAAACAAAAATAAAACACACAATAAAAACAACTTATTTATTATATTTAATTTACAATAATTGCCGAAAACATTACTTCTTATCCTAACAGCATCTTTGGATCAGCAAATGTTCGTTTTCATATTCTTGATCAAAGATGTCGGAAGGCTCGTAGTAGCATTATGTGCTCCATCCTTTATTGTGGTAAGCACAGTAAACAATTTTTTTCTATTTTTATTTATAATAAGACGAAACGTTACCCCCTGGTTTTTGACGATAACATAGGCTTTGTTATTTTCTTTATTCTTTTATTTTTTCTGTTGCTATTGAAAAACTAGCCCACTTGTGTTTTTAGGCGAAAATGAACGTCAGTGTTAAACTCAAAATTTGTTGTTTGTTTGTACTAGATTGTCAAAATATTTAATTAATTGTGATATCTAATCTAATCTAATTTATAATGTCATCCATTGTCATCCTTAAAATTTTAGTAAGGCCCACAATTTTAGTACCGAATTGGTGTTCCTATAACTCTAATATGTAGTGCCACCTTTTGACTGGTATTTAAATATTTTGCCTTCTTGTCTTTTACTTAAAAAATTGGCTAAATCGAATTTGTCGCCTTAAGGATCACATGAAACAGTTCATCTATATAGTTTGTTTGTTTTTTATGGCGGTTTTCATTTAACATAATGCAAATATGTCATGACGTAACCGCCAAAATAAAAAAAACAAACTATACTCAGGTTGTCAAAAATTAATTCCGAACTTCCCAAGTATGAATCACCCAGCGCAGCGGAGACCTTATTTTTGGTCTTTTACCATTTGTTTTTCTTTTCTTATTGCTTTCCTTTTGCAGTATGTTCACGGATAGAGGTAATTTTCGACAAAAAGTTCTTCTTATTTTCAAAAGCCCACTACTTTAAATTTGAAAATATTATACAGAGAGGTCGAAAAACAAGGAGTAAACCGCCTTTGTTTTTTGTTTTGGAGCAAAGTGGCAAATAAAAACAAAAATTCGTAGACACAGACTTTCAACTCCGCATTCTAAGTTTAATTTTTCTATATTTTTAAATAGTTCATTATTTAGGTATCTTAAGATTTATCAGTTTTTTGTTTTGAAGCTAATTAGAGCTTTTTTAAAAAACTCTTAGTTTTATTAGTTATAATAGCTTGGGCTAGTGTCGGTTACCATTGTCCTGAAGCTGGGCACATTTGTAATGCATTATTTTTAACATAAAAAATGTATAATTTTTTCTCAATTAAAATTAAATGTTTCCCATACTGTTGTCATTTTATAGGAAAATGTTTCAGGAATAAAACAGATAAAAATATGGAATTTTCGAAAATTCTTTACTATCCGCTCTCCTCTCCATACATAAAATACCATTTAAATTAAATTCAGTGGTAAACAATAATACGAGCTGACACTGGCAGCACTTTTCCTTCATTTTCCGGTTAACAATAACACTTGTACAGATCGAATTTTCTCTTCAATGCTTTTATGAGACTATCGGTTTAGATATAAGGCATATGCTAGAGAATATTAAAGGAAAAATCGTAGTTTATAATGATAATAATACATTGAAAAAAAAATCATCAAAAGCAAACAACCAACCGAAAATAAAAGACAAGAATTGATTGTAATAAAAACAATAAATGTTTGTCTGGTTTTGGTTTCACTGCAAATGAGCAGCTTAAATTTATTTTCTAACGCATCTGAAATTACCATCATCATTATTTTACAGAAATAATTAAGTTATGTTTTTGCGAAGCAAATTTTAAAGAAACGTTGTCATTTAAAAAGTAAAAAGATCAGAAATGTTACTGAGCTTAAAAATCAATATGGAAAATCGTAATTGTTGACTTGAAGATATATATATGTCGATGCTAATGCAACAGCCCAGTCCATTTAATATTTGCCCAATCTTTCGTTAAGTCAGTATCTAGTCTTATGTCCAGTTACTTTAGTTCCAGTGTTATATTTAAATACTCTTTTGTACCTTATAACTGTCTATAGTTCAACCCAAGTTTTGTTTTTATGTTACATATCTATAAATTATCAATGAAACAGTTTTGTTTTTCAATACAGAATTTTGGTGAACTAGCACCAGAAAAAAACTACAAAACGAAAATTCCAGAATCCACACGATAAAGGAAACAATAAAATTGAAAAACAGGGGTTCTGGGAGATGTAAAAAACAAACAATGAACATAACTCGAATTACTACAAAAAAATACGCAATCAGGTAAACACAAATATTGCAATTAAAAACATTCTTTAAGATAAATTAATAGTCCAAAATTCCTCTTGAATAAATTAAAAGAATACGATATGTACACAAAAAAATCAACAAATAAAATATCTACAAATCGAATAGTCCCAAAGAAATTAACCATTACAAGCCGCTTCAAGCAACTCTACCATTAACCAAGATCAATTTAACTTTTATCTTAATAACCGTAAAACGGAATTTGTTGCTGTGACGGAAGGTAAAGTGAAGGAGCACCGTTTGTCTATTAAATCTATGTCCACGGGGACAGACGGCATAAATCTTAACATGCTTACAAATTCCTAGTTGTAACCTCATCTTAACGTTTTTAATTAATATTATAAATTCCTGTTTGATTCCGGAATTATGGAAAATATCTCGAGTAATACCTCTGCCTAAGAAATATCAGCCTGAAAGCTTTAATGATTTAAGACCCATCACTACCTTCAGTATTCTTCCAGTTCTGTTAAAAATTCTAGAGAAAGCAATGCATGACCAAATAAGACAACATCTAGAAATAATACACCTAGACAAATCATGTTTTAGGCCGGGCTATAGCACTGTTACTGCACTTCTTGACATAACGGACGACATTTTCTGCGCATCAGTTTGAGGTGATATAACTGCATTGATTATTGGACCAATCAAAAGCTTTTGATAGACTGAACCACGAGCTCCCCTTCGCTGTCCTACATTTTGCGGGCTTCTCAAGATAGGTCGCAATTTGTGGTCGCAGGGCGGGCGCCCGGAATACTTAACAATTATTAGAGGAATTCCTCAGGGCTTAATTCTGTCTTCCATCCTTTTTAATACCTACCCTACGCAAATTACGTCATATATTGAAAAATGCTCTTCAAAACGATACTGCAACTCATCACTCAATCATTGAAATAATAAAATTTCATCACCCCAGAAAAGGAAATAAATGAGGACCTCCAAAGATTGATCCAAGCTTTTGAATTACATAATTTAATCATAAATCCAAAAAAGTCCAACTTTTTAATCTTTGAAAGAAAACCCAATAGTCCAATGAACATTAAAATAAATGGCCAAACAATAGATAACTTAACCAGCGCGAAATATTAGACATTTAAGCTACATGTCAACAAATGTCTACAAAAAGCGTACTATACTTTGACAATGCTTTGTCCAAGCCGCCAAATCTAAAAATTAAAAAAATCTAAAAATTAAATTAAGAGACACGCTAGTTTTAAGTCATTTTAATTACGGCAATGTAATTTAAGACCCCTGTCTTGACGCAGTGGACATTAATTGAATTCAAAAAGTGCAGAGGTCCTGCTTGAGATATATGTATCTATGGTATCAAGAAATACGACACAGTGACTACCAAACTAAAAGACGGCAATTGGTTCTCCATGAAACAAAAAAGAACACTGCACTCACATAGTGCAGTTATTTATATGAAAAACAAATAAATTTTGCTCAAGTACTGCCCCGGATCAAGACCCCAACATTATAAATTAGAATTAGCCTTTTTCAAAAAAAAACCTGTTATAATATAGAGCAATTCCACGCCAAGTCATCCAATTTACAAAAAAAGTGTTGCCGTGACATTTTATTTTTTTCTTTAATCATGCTTATTAAATGAAACAGCTTATGCTTAACCACTTGTGCACAATTTTAGATTTTTAAATTTAATTAGTATGTTGTACACACATTTGAAAAGTCTAAAAACAGTCAAAATGGGACTTTAAAGAAAAAAATTATGCTCATAGTAAACAGCACCTAAAAAAAATTAACCTATAATTTTGAAAACATGCATAAAAGTAGTTTTCAAAAAAATGTGATGTTTAGCAAAATCTTTTATACTGGCATAATTAGAGTAATTTAGAGAATATCGAAAAAACGCAGAAATTTTCGAAGTTTTCATATTTTTTTGGGGAATAAATGTAATGTTTTCTTAAATTTTTGATACAGTGTTGGAAAGCTATACTCAAGGACTATATCTTCCTTGTATAAACCATATTTAAAAAGTAGACGTTACCTTGGAGTTCCACGAAGAAGTTAGGAATGTCTGGGAAATCCCTCAACTTCAGCATCAAAAATGACCCTGTCTATCGGGGTGCTGGTGGTAATCAAATAGGGTAAATTTTGCACTGTATCATGTACTTTTAAAAACAAGAATAAAAAATCTGGGTCTGTAATCCTTAAGGTCACTACACATTTTTTTGTTATTTTAATATTTTTAGTGATGTTAAATTGCATCACAAATTACAGGCGTGGATCTACTGGGAGGGGGGGAAGCCCCCCCCCCCAAATCTGAAACTTTCCTCGGTTTTGACACACCTCCTGGTCACTATGCAAAATAGTTTTGTGAAATATTTGTTATGATATTTTCCCCCAAAATAAAGTTTCTAGATCCACCCCTGCAAATTAAGGTTTATCAGAAGGTAAAGTTTATTTATATGAGCATTGTTCAATAAATTATGATCTAAACTCTCTTCATAAGGTCACTACACAAATTCTTTTAAAGTTTATTTACTTTTTTAGTAGTTACCTACTGTCATATTTAAAAAATCAGAAAAGAAGTTGAGTTCTATAATTTCAGAAACCGAACAAATTTTATTTCTGAGCTTGAAGTAAATTTAGCATCTAAAGTTAAATCATCCAGAGGATTGAAAGAATGGTGTCCAGTTGTTGTTTGTTTGAGATTGTAATGTAAAACAAATCGTTTCACAGTACCTCCAAACGTATCACATGGGCTTTTACCATGCGTTAGTTTTGTACTTAGTTTTTTTTAATGCTCAGTGGCGTATGCAGAAATTTTCCAAGGGGGTTGGGAGAGGGGGCTTGAGTAAAAGCAAAGTCCTGCAAAACCATTTTATTCTTCTTTCAGAAAAATTAAATCTTTAGGAGAAGTTATTCAATGGCTTTGGAAGGATTAAGTCCCAACCCCCTTTCCTCCTACGTACGCCACTGTTAAACTTGAACCATTTCATTCACCAAAGAGACAAACTAATGAATGTCAGTGTCTCACCCAAAATTTATTCTTAAAACTAAAAAAAAATATCCACCAGTGTACGAAGACTAGGATGTCACGCGAAACAGTATGTGGGTATAAATAAGACCCCCTGACGATGATTTTTATATATAATTTTTTTCTTTTTGCGACCGAATTAAAAAATGTGATTTTTTACATGCTTTAACCAAATAGCCTAAAAGTTGATGTTAAAATGATAGACCCAACTTTTTTATTTAACTTTTAATAAATGATACACATATACAATATATGTGACAATTATAGAGGTATATCTGTAACTAGTACGCTAAGCAGAATATATGGCAAAATAATAAGAAATAAAGTGGAGAGCGAATATAAAGATATGGAGGCAGAAGAACAAGCTGGTTTCAGGGCGGGTAGATCGACTTCAGATCATCTCTTTTGTATAACCCAAGTTATTGAAAAGAAAATGGCATACGGACAAGAGCTCCATCTGCTTTACGTAGATTTGCAGAAGGCATATGATAGTATACCACTAAATCTACTTTGGAAAGCGTTGGAAAAGACAAACATAAGCGTACAACTAATTAAGGCCATCAAAGAGTTATACCGCAATAGTAAGGCAAAAGTTAAAATAAAAGCAAAACTAACCAAAGGCTTTCAAGTAAATAAAGGTCTTAAACAAGGTTGCTGTATCTCGCCTACGCTCTTCAAGATATATTTGGAACAGGTCCTTAAAGTCTGGAAGAGAAAATGCCAAAACATGGGAATTCCGTTGAATGAAACCACCTTGTATACTTTATGTTTCGCCGATGATCAGATAGTGGTGGCTCAGGATTATGACGACCTCGAATATATGACACGAAAACTAATAGACGAGTACAATAAGTGGGGACTAGAGGTTAATATCAATAAGACAGAGTATATGTGTATTGGTGGAACGAAACAGGATCTAATCTTAAATACTGGGCAGCGAATTCAGTCCTGTGATGAGTATAAATACTTGGGTCTAAAAATTACAGCTGACGGAACACTAGACAAAGCTATAAAAGATAGAAACGTACTAGGAAGAAAAGCAATAACTTTATTAAATGGAATAATTTGGGACCAAAGTATATCAAAACATAACAAAAAGCTTATATATAACACCATTGTAAAAAGTATTATTACATACGGCTCAGAAGTATGGCCAATCAAAGATAGAACAGAAAAAATGCTTTCCGCTACGGAGATGGACTATTGGAGAAGAGCAGCAGGGAAATCAAAAAGAGAAAGAGTTACCAATCAAAGAATAAGAGAAATTATGACAGTGGGTGAACGTACTCAAGTGGATGATATAAGAACAAAACAACTGGTGTGGTACGGACATGTACAAAGAATGGATGATGGAAGACTACCTAAACAAATATTACAATGGAAACCAACTGGCCGAAGAAAACGAGGAAGACCAAGGAGAAGCTGGAGAGAAGGAATAGATAGTGAAATAAGAATAAGAGGCCTAGATGATGAATTATGGGCAAACAGAAACGAGTGGAGATTGGGTATCGGAAGACGTAGAACGTTGTGAAACCGATAAATATATATATATAAATGATACATTGTCAAGTAAAACAAGCTACAAGTGAAGTTTCAATAGACAGATAGACATGCTAATTTTTTTAGTCAAAAGTTGCCAATTATGAGATTTTTGCGGTTTTTCCAATTTTTAAAAATTTTGTTTGCTGAAACCAATAGACCTAGAAATTTTTCTTTTTCCTTGTATGATAGTCAAGCCACTGAGCTTTAATGTGCGCATAGACTTTTTTTTGATGGACCATATTCCGCACCGGTGTAAATAATTAAAAATTGAGAAAATCATAAAATTACTATTTTTTTAAAACTATTTTTGCGATCTCCAAAAAGTGAGGTTATTTTTTTTCTGTATAGGATCATCCAACCAATATTAAAGATTTCTTCCGTCAAATTTGTTTTTACATTAGATTTAATACAATCAAAATAAAAAAAATTATGGTCGCAACTGTTTTTCATCGTTATTTTACCTTTAAAGTTGTCTGTAAAATACAGGAGGCGTCATTAAAAATTAAAATTTATTAATTTGGTATTCCTAAGGACAGTAATACATGTTATCAAAATTTGGATTTTTTTCGTGACATGGCAGCTACCCCCATTGGATGATTTGGCGTGGAATTACTCCATAGCAAAATTGTACAACAAAATCCCAAAAAAGGCCAAGTCTCTAAAATCATTTAAACTCAAAAAGTTTTAAAAAAATTATTATCTATTTAACAATAGCACTAGCAAGTTTGTTTCTTTTAGATTGATTTATTTGTTTCATATTTAAAATTGATTGTCAAGTTTTTTTACATATAGTTACACAACTCTAACTTTTCTTTCTCTTTACAAATTACGCTGTCTAGACAATCATAACTCTTTCAATTATTTGACATTGCTTCCATTTATTTCTGTTTCTCTATTTTCAATTTTTTTGTTTTTACCCTTATTAAATCGCATAAGCAATTTACATTTATTATTTCATGTATTGTTTTGTTAGTGATTTATTTAAATTTTTCTTAAATAAATAAAAAATGTTCTAATCTATTCTCCCAGAGGCTAAAATAGATCAATTTGTAAAACTATTTTAGCTCCTTTCTGCAACTGCCTTATGCTCCTTTAGACTGTGTAAACCTGATTACTATTTACTGTTGCAAATAAAGATATTATATATTTTGTATTTGTAAAAATCGGCGTCTTCCGGGAATTTATGGTTTGTAAATTAAAAATCAGAAAGAGGAATAATATCTTCATTGATTGTTACAAGATTACTTTTAAAACCCTAAACCCCTACACAAGAATTATCGATTGTAAGAAGATTTAAAAATGAAATTTTATAATTCTGTAGTAAAAATTTTCCGACGAGTAAACACGGAAGCAAAACCAATTAAAAATTTAGTTACACCTTTGCCGCTTTTTGAATTTTCGCCGCATCGAAAAATATTTTGAAAGTAATACAGCAACGGCTTTGTATGATTTTGACCATTTTATTTACCAAGCCTTATGTTCGACATCATAGTCAACAAAAGCACCAATTTTCGGCTGTCATCAACATAATTTCGGTGCTACGCCCGGTAGCCCTAGATCGATTACACGCCAGTTTAAGGACACAATTGTTAATCCCTTATTTACTAAGAGGATGTTTGTTACCTGGCCCGGACCCCACACGTGGGACACACCTTATTGTCCTTTCTAGATCCTTTGGAATAAAGATGTAGCCTTAGATAACATAACACACTTTTTTTCTTTAGAGCCCTGCTGTATATTTTTTATGTTTAATTTTAATTGAAATTTTGTAAGTACTTTTTGTTTATCAGAGACATACTTATACTACTACTAAAGGTATCAGGAAATCAACAACAACAAACCAAATCTAGAAAATCACAGACACTATAATAAATTAGGTACTCCTACCAGCTGTAATTGTCTCAGCGGCTTCCCTCCCCCTGATAATAATGAATTTCTTTTAAAAGAACTAATAATTTTTTCTACTTAACTGGAGGTTCCTTCTCAATCTCACCAAACTCTGATATGTAATTTTTGACAGCACTATCAAAATTGTACAAAAGTTTAACTATGTTGATATTGTTGTTAGCTGTCCTAGTTATCTCTCCATTCAAATTTTTATTATTAACGCCCGTGACTTAAATTTTTTAAACAAATACCACTTATTTAACTTTAACGTAGAGTTCATGAGCTCTTTTGTTGTAAGCAATTTCTTTAAGTTTTTCGCATAATCTTGCAATACGTTTAGTTTTATTTTCCTTCCTGCCCTTTGCAATTCTTTGTTTACAATCTTTTTGTAAAAAGTTTCTATTTTCATTACTAGTTTTCCTTCCCATGCTTACCTGTTTAGGCAGTTGGTCATCATTGTAGCAATTCTGATCTTAGTTGCTGTGTGTCGGGTTTTTTTGGTCTATGTCTTTCAAGACTCTGTTTCCTTATATTCTGCGTTCCAATATTTCTCGCAGTACATCAACTGTTTGTACTTCTCTTGATTTATCGGAGATTTTGCAACTTTCTTGATTTGTTGGTTGTCACCCGAGCTGTCACAAGTACATTATGAAAGTATTTGAGGTATAATAATTATACCGTCATGTATTGAAAAATGTAATAATTATTATTACAAAGTACATCAAAATTTTTAAAAGTAATTGTTGTTTTAAGTACAGTTGTTTTTTAAATATACTTCAATTATAAAGTACATAATAAAAGTACGTAGTCTTAAAGTACATTTTAGTTTGCTAGAAGTACTTTACTTGACAAAATTGTAAAAATACTTTAACAAGCAAGTAAATAACTATATACTTCAAGTATACAATTTCAACTTTTTTACTTGAAGTACCTGACAACTCTGGTTGTCACATTTTCAAACTTCTTTCTCATTGTTTCTCACAACTCCTAAAATTGCTTTGTTTGACATGTAATCCGTTCAAGAATGTTCTAAACTTCGAATATAAAGCCACTTCTCAAAAGCGTCCAGTTTTAGCTCACACATATACTATACTATAGTAGTGTGAGCTATGGTGATCCTAATTTTTTCGAGAAAAAAAAAGTTGCTCCGATTTCAAAATTTTTTATATATCTTTGCGTTTCAGATGATTTTGAAACTTTTTTGTTGCGCCGTCTGTCTGTCTGTCTGTCTGTCTGTATGTCTGTCTGTCTGTCTGTCTGTCTGTCTGTCTGTCTGTCTGTCTGTGTGTCTGTATGTCTGTCTGTAACGACCAACGCGCATAACTCAAAAACCGCTTGGCCGATTTTAATGAAATTTGGTACCTAGGCTGGGTCTTGGGTCGAGATGGTCCCATTTAAAAATGAACAAAATCCACCGAACACAAACCAAATAAAAGGGTGGGGATAGATTTCAAAAATTAGAGTTTATGTGAAAATATGGCGTGTGTGATATTAAACGAAAGGTAATTGAGTCTGCAGTTAAACAAAATACATTTTAATTTATTCAAAAAAAAAGGGTGGGGGTATATTTTAAAAATTAGAGTTTAAGTGAAAATATGGCGTGTGTGATATCAAACGAAAGGTAATTGAGTCCGGACTTTAACAAAATACATTTTAGTTTTTGTTTTTTTTGTAAGGGTGGGGGTAGATTTCAAAAATTTGAGTTTAAGTCAAAACATGGCTTGTGTGGTATCAAACAAAAGGTAATTTAGTCTGGAGTTGAATAAAATATATTTCAGTTTTTAGTTATATTAGCTCACACGTACACTATAACTATAGTACCTAGTGTGAGCTTAGGGGCCCATATATTGGCAGAGTATTTTCATACTAATTATATTATGTAGTTTAAAGCAGTTTTAAAGATTTCAATCTTTTGCAATTGGCGATGGACCAGTAGTCTGTAGTCTTTGCTGAAGAAAACAATACCTTCTGTATTGAGATCTCATACCTTCCTAGTAGTATTTGCTGAAAAACTACTTTTCCAGTATCTGCAATATAAAGTCTTTGATAGACTTTGGAAGAATTTCAATATACTTATCTACCTTTTTTATTAAAAATCTACATCTTTTCTAAAGAGGATAAACATTTTGGTCGGGTTCAATCATTCTATAAGGTTGGACAGATTTTATATAGAGATTTAAATCTAGGTCTGGGAAGATAAAATTGTTAACTTGGTGTTAACTCAAATGGTTATAAGATTAGCAATTTATAGAGAAAGTCGTTGTTAATTGACACATTTAGATTTAGGTTTTTACTTATCTGATCGTTCTAACAAATCTATCTTTTTATTTTTCACGGACAGATCTGACTTAGATATGTATGTAAAATAACAAAAAATTTAAGTTACTAGAAAATGTATGTGATTGAAAGTGAAAACAAATCTTCAAAATCAAAAACAAGACTTAGCAACTTCGTAATCATCTGGACTCACAGAGAGACGTCACGATGAAAACGCTCATTTAGTTTAAACTCCCAAATATACGATTTATGTTATGTATTCAACTGAAGTATCACCTTGGCATACTGTAACCCACGAATCAGTACACCGAGTATGATGCAAACTTTTACCTTTAAAAGTCGTTGGTAAACTTTCTTAGCTTGCAAAACAGTAACTAAAAAACAGAATAACTTATAAGTAATTTTTTGACCTAAATTATCAAGTTATTCATTACCCCTGTCCGTATGTCTATCAGTCTGTTCATATAACAATAGCTCCTAAACCACCACAGTGAAACTCCCCATAAGCGGACACCCACGGTTCCGTCGATTTTGTCCGCTTATTGGAGGTGTCCGCTTATGAGAGGGAACTGCGAAATTTTAATATATATTTATTAACAATTTCCGCTGCTTGAGTTTTTCCGATATTAACTTATTCAGCGACCTTACGTTCTAATAGATGTTCCTTCTCGGAAACGTTAACAGCTTTCATTTTTTCACGTAAATTAAGAAGTTTTTTACAAGATACCATTTCAAAGAGATCTATTACTACCTAATTGAACAATAAAAATAAAACATAGCAGTCCCACCACCGCTAAATAAAATACTCTGCCAATATATGGGCCCCTAAGCTCACACTAGGTACTATAGTTATAGTGTACGTGTGAGCTAATATAACTAAAAACTGAAATATATTTTATTCAACTCCAAACTAAATTACCTTTTGTTTGATACCACACAAGCCATGTTTTGACTTAATCTCAAATTTTTTAAATCTACCCCCACCCTTAAAAAAAACTAAAACTAAAATGTATTTTGTAAAACTCTGGACTCAATTACCTTTCGTTTGATATCACACACGCCATATTTTCACTTAAACTCTAATTTTTGAAATATACCCCACCATTTTTTTTTAATAAATTAAAATGTATTTTGTTTAACTCCAGACTTAATTACCTTTCGTTTGATATCACACACGCCATATTTTCACATAAACTCTAATTTTTGAAATCTACCCCCACCCTTTTATTTGGTTTGTGTTCGGTGGATTTTGTTCATTTTTAAATGGGACCATCTCGACCCAAGACCCAGCCTAGGTACCAAATTTCATTAAAATCAGACGGAGACAGACAGACGGCGCAACAAAAAAGTTTCAAAATCATCCGAAACGCAAAGATATATAAAAATTTTTGAAATCGGAGCAACTTTTTTTTTCTCGAAAAAATTAAGATCACCACTACTATAGTATAGTATATGTGTGAGCTAAATGTTGTAAATACGACAGAAATATTTAGTTTTTGCATTAAAACGGAAAAAGGTATGCAGAGTGCGCTGTTGCGAACATACTACATAATAATATTTATGCGCATGTCGTGCAGCGCTCTGTCCCGTTGTCAGAGGTTCGCGTCCGGTTAAGAGAGGTTTCAGAATTTTTTAACCAAAAAAAATTGTCCGCGTCCGATTATTAGAGTATCCGTTTATAGGAGTGAATTTTACATGTAAAGAAATAGGGAAAAGCTTGGTTCCAAAAAATTTGTCCGCCTAAAGGGAGTGTCCGCTTAATAGAGGTGTCCGCAAGGAGAGGTTTCACTGTAAACCATTTTTAATAAAATTTTCAGAAAAGATAGTGCTAAGAGTAGTTTTAAAGGTTAGAGAAAACATTTGGTTATTTTGGTTTATTTAATTTATTATCATCTATTATTATGGCATAAAAAACTACTAATTATGACTTACTTTTAAATACAAATACAGGAAATTAAAAAAAATAATTAAAAGCCCAGCTCGTTTGAATTTTTCGTTTTTTTTTGCATACATGACATTTGTTGGCACAAACGGCATTTCAATATGGCCGATGTTTTGATTTTTCACCAGCCTAATTATAACTTAGAAAGTGATGAGTGTTCGATCAGTGTAACACAGCTTGCATTAATATAAGTTCCGATCGATAAATTTTGATTTACTTAACTAATTATTTTTAGACAATATTTATTTTTGCGGAGTATAGTGCGTTTTCAAAAAGGTTTTTTAGTGGTGTTAATGCAAATAAGTGATTTTTCAAAATAATTACAAAATATGACGGACAATCAAAGAGTGGTTCTTGATCCAAATGTTTCCGTGGAGTTTGAAGTTTTTGGCAAGGTCCAAGGTAATAATAAACAGAAGATATACCAATATCTTTCGGGCTATAATTTACCGAGGGCAAAAGAGGTGTTGAATATTCAACGCTATACCTATATAAATACTTACCGAATCATTATTAAAAAATAAATACAATATTATTATATTTTAAGCCTGTTATTATTGTGCAAAGAAGAAAGATGGAAAACGTGCTGTGTGTGGATCGATAAAAATCAAAACGAATTTTATACTTCACACAAAGGTATGTGTGCCCAACTTGCGAGTGTCGGAAGGAGAGGGAAGAGTTGATTTTGGTTGTTTTCCTACTTACACAAGGTTGCATCTCTAGACGTACGTTTCTGTGTGTTTCACGTCATCAGTAGAGAACAGCAAACCCAGGTAAGCCAATTTTAACCAAAATCAACTCCTATATATGAATTACTCGCGGCAGTGCAATGCGAGTGAATTACAAGTTGTTGCGCCATCTAGCGGACTGGCTCGAGCACTCGAAAGTTTAAACACATTGGCATCGTCTTGTCTGAGACGCCGAAGCGCCATCTATGACAAGTTTCGTCCATTAATGTGGTATTAAAACCACGTAATCACGTAGCAACTAAAAGGCCGTACTGCCCGAAGCATATGCAAAGAAGAAAGGTGGAAAACGTGCTGTGTGTGGATCGATAAAAATCAAAACGAATTTTATACTTCACACAAAGGTATGTGTGCCCAACTTGCGAGTGTCGGAAGGAGAGGGACGAGTTGATTTTGGTTGTTTTCCTACTTACACAAGGTTGCATCTCTAGACGTACGTTTCTGTGTGTTTCACGTCATCAGTAGAGAACAGCAAACCCAGGTAAGCCAATTTTAACCAAAATCAACTCCTATATATGAATTACTCGCGGCAGTGCAATGCGAGTGAATTACAAGTTGTTGCGCCATCTAGCGGACTGGCTCGAGCACTCGAAAGTTTAAACACATTGGCATCGTCTTGTCTGAGACGCCGAAGCGCCATCTATGACAAGTTTCGTCCATTAATGTGGTATTAAAACCACGTAATCACGTAGCAACTAAAAGGCCGTACTGCCCGAAGCATATGCAAAGAAGAAAGATGGAAAACGTGCTGTGTGTGGATCGATAAAAATCAAAACGAATTTTATACTTCACACAAAGGTATGTGTGCCCAACTTGCGAGTGTCGGAAGGAGAGGGAAGAGTTGATTTTGGTTGTTTTCCTACTTACACAAGGTTGCATCTCTAGACGTACGTTTCTGTGTGTTTCACGTCATCAGTAGAGAACAGCAAACCCAGGTAAGCCAATTTTAACCAAAATCAACTCCTATATATGAATTACTCGCGGCAGTGCAATGCGAGTGAATTACAAGTTGTTGCGCCATCTAGCGGACTGGCTCGAGCACTCGAAAGTTTAAACACATTGGCATCGTCTTGTCTGAGACGCCGAAGCGCCATCTATGACAAGTTTCGTCCATTAATGTGGTATTAAAACCACGTAATCACGTAGCAACTAAAAGGCCGTACTGCCCGAAGCATATGCAAAGAAGAAAGATGGAAAACGTGCTGTGTGTGGATCGATAAAAATCAAAACGAATTTTATACTTCACACAAAGGTATGTGTGCCCAACTTGCGAGTGTCGGAAGGAGAGGGAAGAGTTGATTTTGGTTGTTTTCCTACTTACACAAGGTTGCATCTCTAGACGTACGTTTCTGTGTGTTTCACGTCATCAGTAGAGAACAGCAAACCCAGGTAAGCCAATTTTAACCAAAATCAACTCCTATATATGAATTACTCGCGGCAGTGCAATGCGAGTGAATTACAAGTTGTTGCGCCATCTAGCGGACTGGCTCGAGCACTCGAAAGTTTAAACACATTGGCATCGTCTTGTCTGAGACGCCGAAGCGCCATCTATGACAAGTTTCGTCCATTAATGTGGTATTAAAACCACGTAATCACGTAGCAACTAAAAGGCCGTACTGCCCGAAGCATATGCAAAGAAGAAAGATGGAAAACGTGCTGTGTGTGGATCGATAAAAATCAAAACGAATTTTATACTTCACACAAAGGTATGTGTGCCCAACTTGCGAGTGTCGGAAGGAGAGGGAAGAGTTGATTTTGGTTGTTTTCCTACTTACACAAGGTTACATCTCTAGACGTACGTTTCTGTGTGTTTCACGTCATCAGTAGAGAACAGCAAACCCAGGTAAGCCAATTTTAACCAAAATCAACTCCTATATATGAATTACTCGCGGCAGTGCAATGTGAGTGAATTACAAGTTGTTGCGCCATCTAGCGGACTGGCTCGAGCACTCGAAAGTTTAAACACATTGGCATCGTCTTGTCTGAGACGCCGAAGCGCCATCTATGACAAGTTTCGTCCATTAATGTGGTATTAAAACCACGTAATCACGTAGCAACTAAAAGGCCGTACTGCCCGAAGCATATGCAAAGAAGAAAGATGGAAAACGTGCTGTGTGTGGATCGATAAAAATCAAAACGAATTTTATACTTCACACAAAGGTATGTGTGCCCAACTTGCGAGTGTCGGAAGGAGAGGGAAGAGTTGATTTTGGTTGTTTTCCTACTTACACAAGGTTGCATCTCTAGACGTACGTTTCTGTGTGTTTCACGTCATCAGTAGAGAACAGCAAACCCAGGTATTGGCTTACCTGGGTTTGCTGTTCTCTACTGATGACGTGAAACACACAGAAACGTACGTCTAGAGATGCAACCTTGTGTAAGTAGGAAAACAACCAAAATCAACTCTTCCCTCTCCTTCCGACACTCGCAAGTTGGGCACACATACCTTTGTGTGAAGTATAAAATTCGTTTTGATTTTTATCGATCCACACACAGCACGTTTTCCATCTTTCTTCTTTGCATATGCTTCGGGCAGTATGGCCTTTTAGTTGCTACGTGATTACGTGGTTTTAATACCACATTAATGGACGAAACTTGTCATAGATGGCGCTTCGGCGTCTCAGACAAGACGATGCCAATGTGTTTAAACTTTCGAGTGCTCGAGCCAGTCCGCTAGATGGCGCAACAACTTGTAATTCACTCGCATTGCACTGCCGCGAGTAATTCATATATAGGAGTTGATTTTGGTTAAAATTGGCTTACCTGGGTTTGCTGTTCTCTACTGATGACGTGAAACACACAGAAACGTACGTCTAGAGATGCAACCTTGTGTAAGTAGGAAAACAACCAAAATCAACTCTTCCCTCTCCTTCCGACACTCGCAAGTTGGGCACACATACCTTTGTGTGAAGTATAAAATTCGTTTTGATTTTTATCGATCCACACACAGCACGTTTTCCATCTTTCTTCTTTGCATATGCTTCGGGCAGTACGGCCTTTTAGTTGCTACGTGATTACGTGGTTTTAATACCACATTAATGGACGAAACTTGTCATAGATGGCGCTTCGGCGTCTCAGACAAGACGATGCCAATGTGTTTAAACTTTCGAGTGCTCGAGCCAGTCCGCTAGATGGCGCAACAACTTGTAATTCACTCGCATTGCACTGCCGCGAGTAATTCATATATAGGAGTTGATTTTGGTTAAAATTGGCTTACCTGGGTTTGCTGTTCTCTACTGATGACGTGAAACACACAGAAACGTACGTCTAGAGATGCAACCTTGTGTAAGTAGGAAAACAACCAAAATCAACTCTTCCCTCTCCTTCCGACACTCGCAAGTTGGGCACACATACCTTTGTGTGAAGTATAAAATTCGTTTTGATTTTTATCGATCCACACACAGCACGTTTTCCATCTTTCTTCTTTGCATATGCTTCGGGCAGTACGGCCTTTTAGTTGCTACGTGATTACATGGTTTTAATACCACATTAATGGACGAAACTTGTCATAGATGGCGCTTCGGCGTCTCAGACAAGACGATGCCAATGTGTTTAAACTTTCGAGTGCTCGAGCCAGTCCGCTAGATGGCGCAACAACTTGTAATTCACTCGCATTGCACTGCCGCGAGTAATTCATATATAGGAGTTGATTTTGGTTAAAATTGGCTTACCTGGGTTTGCTGTTCTCTACTGATGACGTGAAACACACAGAAACGTACGTCTAGAGATGCAACCTTGTGTAAGTAGGAAAACAACCAAAATCAACTCTTCCCTCTCCTTCCGACACTCGCAAGTTGGGCACACATACCTTTGTGTGAAGTATAAAATTCGTTTTGATTTTTATCGATCCACACACAGCACGTTTTCCATCTTTCTTCTTTGCATATGCTTCGGGCAGTACGGCCTTTTAGTTGCTACGTGATTACGTGGTTTTAATACCACATTAATGGACGAAACTTGTCATAGATGGCGCTTCGGCGTCTCAGACAAGACGATGCCAATGTGTTTAAACTTTCGAGTGCTCGAGCCAGTCCGCTAGATGGCGCAACAACTTGTAATTCACTCGCATTGCACTGCCGCGAGTAATTCATATATAGGAGTTGATTTTGGTTAAAATTGGCTTACCTGGGTTTGCTGTTCTCTACTGATGACGTGAAACACACAGAAACGTACGTCTAGAGATGCAACCTTGTGTAAGTAGGAAAACAACCAAAATCAACTCTTCCCTCTCCTTCCGACACTCGCAAGTTGGGCACACATACCTTTGTGTGAAGTATAAAATTCGTTTTGACTGTTATTATTGTGTTTTAATCCTAAATTGTAATAATTCTTAATTATTTAACATACCAAAATCGACACTTCAGACCTTCTAATGATCCAAAATCATTTAAATTTCATTTTCCAAAACTGTTTTGGTGAAAAACATATTGTTATGGTAAATTATAATAAACAAAGAACGTACATAATATATACCCACATAGCACAATCACGTGTTTAACACGTAAAAAAGGCGTGAGAAAAAAAACGTTGATTTTAAAAGCTGCTAGAATAAGAAGTTTATTTCAAATATGAAAACAAGCTTAATAGGTCATTCATTAACGTTATAAAAAATACCGTTGCTAAAAACTGCGTTGTAAGAACGCCATTATCAAATTAAAACAGCACTGTTTTTACGTTAGTTTTAAGTGATTTTTATTAACGTTAAAATCACATTAGATTCACGCCTTTTGCATGGCTTTTCTACCGAATAATTTTGAAATTTTACTAGCAGCAGCGCCACCTTTTGTCGGCATTTTTCACTTTGACAAAATCTATCAGGCAGTGCTTTGGCCTCTAAACTCCAAAAACCTGTTAAGAAACTGATCTACGATCACGACGCATCAGTTATTTAACCTGATAAAGACACATTAATACTCATGTGAAAGTGTTTACTGTTAAAAAATCTTGTTTAGCTTTTAAAAAAAACATAATGTATATAGATAGATATATAGATATTTTCTCTTGCCTTGAGCGCCATCTTTAAAATTGTCTTAAAGTGTTGTAGTCTTAAACTAGTGACCTTTTATAACTTCATTTCGCGTCTCTGTTAAGTTAAAAAAATGTTATTAAAAAAACGTGACCAAAAAAGACGCAGAAACCTTTTTAGAAGTCTTAATCTAGTGGCGTTTTAGAACATGTTGTGGAGGACTTTTCAAGTGTAAATTTGGTACATGAAAATAACGATGGTAAAAAACACGTTATATACACAGCACCAGAAACTTCAGCAAAAAGTGGATTTTTATAGCTTGATTTCTCCTTGTTTTTAAGTTATCTTTAAGCATGTAGATTTAACAAAATAAATATTATATGGTATCAGGTTGTTTTCAAGTAAAAAAAAACTTTGTGATTTTTGTTCACGTTAATTTAATGTTGATGTGATTTTTGTGCTATGTGGGTATGTACCTACCTAGATATATAAATATTTTTATTATTGTATAAACTTTTGAAGGTCACTAACACAGTTCTGTAACAAAAATAAATTTTATAAATTAAACCAACGTGCTACTTTTAGCTCACATGTACTTTCTTATTTTTTAACAAGCTCCATCTTTAAATAACAGAAGAAAAACTACCAATTTTATGAATTAAAGCCAACAATACAACCGTTAAAAGGCTTTGGAAAATCGTGCGCAGTGGGTAATAATGCGCAGCAAGTTATTTCAATTTTCGCGGAATCTGCGGAGTACGCACAATTCCCCATCGGACTGACTTTACAAAGATGAAATTTATATAATTTTATTAAGACATAGTATAGCCCGACCATTGTTTATGATAGATACACCAGTAGATGATAAGATGTATGAAGACTTTCAATTCCTAACTAGGACTAGATGGTATAATTTTTCTTAACTTAGCATATTTGGCCCGAAGCTCCTCCTGTATACGCCCATGCCGTTAGCAATCTTCAAATTTCCTTGGCCTATAATTTGGTTAAAAATAAATTTGAAATAAAAAGATTATGCAAGATAAAACAAAATTATTTTTTATATTAGGATATCCTCTATCTATGTATATTTATCATTACAGTTTTTTTGTTTGTTTCTAAAAATTTGGGTCTTTTTCGGTTCACTTGGAGGTACTCTCTCTCTTCTGTATCATTGATGATTCACTTTTGATCGTTTTTGAAATTTCCAGTCCGGTTTTACAAACTTTCGTCCCTTAAGTTCACTTTCAGTCACTTCTAGTTAGGTTAAGGTCATGTCCGGTTACTTCTCGTTCACTTTTAGTAACTTCCGGTTCACTTTAACTCACTTCCTGTTTACTTTTACTCACTTCCAGTTCAGTTTCACTTCCGGGCACTTAAGTCATGTCCGATTACGTACAGTCTACTTTCACTTCTAGTCAGTTTAAGTTCACTTCCGGTCAGTTTTCAGTCGCTTTTGGTTCACCTAAAGTTACTTCCGATACATTTTTATTTACTTCCGGCCCCTTTTGTAATTTTTGGTCCCTTTCAATTGTCTTTGCGTCACTTCCAGTTCAGTTTCACTTACTTCCGGTCCCTTAAGGATACCTAGGTGACTTTTAAGACACTTCCGGTCACTTTTGCAAAAGATATAAACGACAAACAAATTTAAATAAATGTATGTGCATGGGAACTTTTATCTTAAGAAAAGCCAATTCATAACAAAAACATTTAATGTAAAAAAAGGCAAGTACGCGAAAATGGCATTCCGTAAAAAGAATTAAGATAAAAGTAAAGCCAAGTTCTCCAATACAAATTTCAAAATGAAAGGTTTTTACTAGTTTGGAAATATTTTTTAAACGTTGCTATTACAGCCAAACTTCTTTATGTTAAATTTAGCACTGTGCCTAAGAGTCATTTACAGCCGTAATAGCCAAGTTTAGAAAAATATTTCCAAACTAGTAAAAACATTTCATTTTGAAATTTGTATTGGAGAACTTTGCTTTACTTTTATCTCAATTTGTTTAATTACAAAATTAAACAGATTTTATTTTTTTACCATTTTTCATAAATCTTCATTTTTAGTTAAATTTATTATTTAAACACAGGTGATCTTGAGAAATTAGGTTTTAATAACATAAACTAACCTTCTCAAGTTTACCTATTTAAATCATATAAATTATTTAATTTATAAAACAACACATTATATTGAATTTTATATTTTATAATTTATCACGAACTATAACAATTTTTTAATATAAAAAGAGAGGATTTATCTTAATAAAACAGATTCAACATTTGATACTTGTTCTCACTATACCTACTTAGTTTACTGTACCATAAGCCTTCTTGGTCATGGCAGGGAGTGAGGCTGCTCCCTGGCAGTAAACTTTTACTTTAGTCCCGCTGCTTAACCAAGCCGAGTTAAGCAAGTGTAATTGTCAAGCACAGCTTGCACACAATTCTTTTTACGGAATGCCATTTTCGCGTACTTGGCTTTTTTTTTACATGAAATGTTTTTGTTATGATTTCACTTCTTTTTTAAAGGAATTGGATAATACTTAATTTTTAAAGTAGTAAAATATGCGGAATATTGTTCAAAACTTTTGCAATGCCTTACTTAAATTTTTGAGGTTTTTTAATTTTTTTCAATTGTTTTATCGTAGTTCCTATCAGCCTTCCAAAGCTCAGCTCTCTAGCGTTTCTGAAAGTTCACAATGTTACTTTTACATAACTTTACATGTATACGGGAGGGAAATAAATTAAAATTGTCGTGTTTTTAAATTTTGTTCTATAGTTTTATCATAGTTCCTATCAGTCTTCCAATGCTCAGCTCTCTAGGGTTTCTGGAAGTGGGTAATACTACTTTTACACAACTTTACATTTATAGGGGAGGAGAGTAAATGAAAATATTGCACTTTTTAAATTTTTTCCCACTGTTTTATCATAATTTCTATCAGCATTCCAATACCCAGCTCTCTAGCGTTTCTGGAAGTGGGCAATGTTAGTTTTATATAAATTTACATTTATGAAATTTTTATAGTTTTATCATATTGTCTTTCAGTCTTAAAAAGTTCAGCTCTCTAGCATTTCTGGAAGTGGGCAATGCTACTTTTACATAACTTTAAATGTATAGGGGAGGGGAGTAAATTAAAATTTTGGGGTTTTTTGATTTTTTTCTATAGTTTTATCATAGTTCCTATCAGTATGCCAAAGCTCAACTCTAGCATTTCTGGAAGTGGGCGATGCTACTTTTACATACCTTTAAATGTATAGGGGAGGGCAGTAAATTAGAATTTTGGGGTTTTTTGATTTTTTCCAGGGGTTTGGTCATAATTTCTATCAGTCTGCCAAATTTCAGCTTTGTAGCATGTCTGGAAGTACAGTAGAATATTGATGATCTATACATGAGTGAGTGAGTGGCAATTTCGACGTTTTTTGAAATTTCGTAACTACTTTACTACTTTATGGAATTCCGTGAAACTTAGAGGGGTTATTAACTCCACGGAGATCTACGACTGTGTAAAGTTTGAGATTCGTAGCTCATTCCGAAGTAGAGTTTTAGGTAGGTCAAATATCGGCTGAAATGTTTCAAGAAAAGATGGTTACGGCGCGCGAACTTGGCGAGGCACTGCCGTGCCCTCAGATACTCACTCCTTCTCATTTGTATGTGGGTCTAGAAACATTAGCATAATCCAATGTGTCAAATTGTCGGGCATCAAATAATTCGGGCAAGCTTTGGGGCTTTCAAATATGTTAAATGTTATAAAGTTTCAGAGCTAAGAAAATAACGTTTTTGACTTGTCACACACACCTTAGAGATTAGGCAGAATATTTTTTTAGTTAACTTAAGTATATCCTTTACTAGTACGACTAGTTTTATTACTAAGAAAAAGTCCCCAGTATTCATATCTTATTTTGCATTTTGCAGCTAAACCCATCGGAAACCACCCCATATATAGGCCTTGCCATACGCAGGTACACCTTTATGACTTTGACATGACATAAACATATTTCCTTACAAGAAATATTTGAAAAATGAGATATGTCCTGTTGGTATAAAATTAAAGGCAAAACTGTCATTATCTTAAATAAAAATATGCTGACTGTATTTTGACAGTTCAAAGACGTTTTTCAGAATTTTTATGTTGCTATCATTATGCATAATATGATAAACAAAGAGGTTGGAAATGTCACAAAAGTGTAACTGCGTATGGCAAGGACTATACCAAGTTTTGCTTAGAATTGATCAATGAACAATACGATCGATGTTTGCTGACCAAGAAAATAAGTTCCCAAAATGTGCAACCTTCATCTTCAACCTTCCCTACTACTAGTTCAGTTATGCGTATTGTAATTTATAGGTATAGTTTTTAAAAAAAATCAGAACGCAAATTAAATTTTGTTGTTTTTTATGTTTTAATAGGGTTATAGTAAAATTTTACGTTTGCAAGGTCAGAAAAATGCCCAGTGCCCACCATTTCACTTTAGGTGAGCCTCTAACACGTGTCACCTAACTATTCTAGCTCTAGGTCTAGGGGGAGCTTAGTGTAAATGGCGGTAAGCCACCTACTAGATGATTATAGGGTGTTATTTAAGTGTATGTGCCCAAACTTCAAGGGTTGCTTCTTTGAGTTATTTTAAAAAGAAACGTTCATTTTAAGATTAGTATATATTTTTACATGCATGCAATTAATTGGTTTTTATTTTTTACCTCATAAACAAGACAACTTACGAAAAAAACTCAGAATAAAAAAATGTTGTATTTGGGGCGCTACTAAAACTATATTACTACAAATAGCACTGCCAAATTTCAACAAAATAGACTAAAAGCGTATTTAGATATTCAAGGAAAACCGATATAGTTTGACACCTATATGTTAAAAATTATGCAATTCCGGACCCTTAAAGTCACTCAAGAAACACCCCTTGATAGTAAATTTGTAAAAAAAAAGCTGCAAAAAGGGTATATCTTTATATATTCGGCAGGGTAGTACTTATGACCCAAACAGGGTTGCCAGATTTTTCAAATTAAAAAGCGGGACAAATTAAGTAAATGTGTACACACAAAAATTTAAAATAGATACTAAAAATTTACATCGATTTTAACATAAAGTTAGTGTAGCAGTCTTTTAGGAACCAAATGGTGTGTTTATTTATTTACGTTTCCAAAATACATTCAATAATTTAATTTTAAAATTTAAATATTTATTTAAATTTAGTAACTTTTTTTTAATTGAAGAGGTGAAAAACTTTTAAATTAAGTTGTGTTTCAAACTTCCATTGTCTTCATTATATTTCGATTAATTATCAAAATTCCATGCATAATAAAATATATGATCTGTAATTTCTTTTGTGAATTTTATTTAAAATAAACAAATATGAACGTACAGGGTGTCCCAAATTGGGCACTTTTAGGGGGTTTAAGGTACTTCTAGGGGAGACAGAGAAAAACTGACCACGCATTGCGAGGCTCAAATTTCAAGAGAAGACTTATAGTGAAAACCGCATTTTGAAATATCGTTTCGTCTTTGAGCTACGGGGGCTTTTTGAAAAGTTTGCATTTTTGAAGGGGGTCTATAACTTTGTTATTAGTGGAAATTTTGATTTAGAGTAAATTGCAGTTTTATAGACTTTGTCACGAGGAATTCACCCGCTAAATTATATTTTAACTGTCACTTTTAGTTTTCGAGATATGACATAAAGTTGCATTTTTTCTTATGGAATAGCCTATATTTTAATTAATTTTCGAATTCGTCATTGAATTCTTTTCAAAATGATGTATCATATGTCATAGTTTGATTGAGCGGTTTAGGAGATATTCAGCTTTTTCACTTATTTCTAGTGCGCTATGATTTCCTTCTGAGGCAGGTAAAGGCACTCCAGTATTTTTATTATTTTACACAGTCGCAAATATAGTAAGGCTGGTTTGGAAAAATTATAATTTAGCTGACGGCCCTCAAAGCCTAGTTATAAAAAGTAAAAAAAAATTATACATATTTCAAAATAAAATTAAAACGCTTTTGTGCAAAATAATTTTATATCAAAGCGTAATGTCAAATTGTTTAAACAATTGAAAACAATGACAAAACGCCAAGACGCAAGGCCAACTTGATTTGCATAGTATAAGACAACAAAACTATAGGAGCATTGAAGTAGGATTTGACCGCAAGGCTTTCACGTCAATGGCGCATGACGTCATTCAACGCACACTAGACAAAAATAAAAAACTTTAATTATCTCCGAAACCGCTCAATCAAACTATGACGGCGGGACGTCTGGCAACCCTGGACCCAAACCTAATTTTAATTCGAGGATCCTCGATTTCCCGGCTTCAGAATCCAAGATGGCGGCTGCCAAAGTTAAGAAAAAAAAATTAATTCCCTGTTTTAAGAGAAATTAAATAAGTTTTGCCGGATCCACTTCAAGCGGGACCTACTCAATGTTAAACTGTAAAAAACTTTGACACCTGTCACTTCAAAACAAAATGGCGACTATATTTCAAAAAGTTCGTTTTTTTCGATATTTTCTTTTATTTTTGTTATTATTTGTATATTAAAACTTTAAATAAAAAATAAAAATTTTTTTTTGATAATTAGTATATTGCTCACTTAACAGAAGCTTAACTTCGCTGAGTTGAAAATAAAGCCCTTTTCATTTTGTTCCATAGCCGATACAAAGATGGCGCTTAATATGTCAAAAATTAAAGAAACCTTCATAACCTATAGACCAAATTTGATTTTTACAAAAAAAAAATTTGGATTTTATCAAGAGTGACCCAACTTTTGTAAGTATTTGTAAAAAGTTACAAGTTGAAATTTAACGTTCATGAAGGCCGAAGATTAGATCAAAAAGTTATTTTTTAATTCTTATTTTACAGAACTAGTGTTGCCGTGTAGTATATCAATTTATACTAAATATGCGTCGCTGATTTCAATAACTTCATATTAAATGGTATATGTTTAATATAATCCAAGATGACGGCGTTTAAAATATTTAAACAACAATATTTTTTTGGTTTGGTAAAACTTTTTAACGAAAAATGTTATTTTACATTACTACGGCGCGGCGGCAGAAAAAGCATTTTTGTTTTTTTTTCGGAGGTTAACGAAAAAAACCGGACAAAACAAGACATCTCGTTGAAAAAAATACAGATTTTTTAAAAATGTCCAAAGAGTTGATAGGTATATGTCACGTACCGGGGGGTGATTGACCATATTTTACTTAATAACTCTCTCCTTTAATATTGATCTGACAGTAACGTTTAAATTAGCAGAGTTGAATGATTTTTCCTGAATCATCAAGATCCGATGTCAAAGATGACACCTGCCAAATTTTTGACATATGGTTTATTTTTTAAAATAAAACGCCCTATATTTAATTTTTTTAATCGATAAGGCTCCTTTTCCTTATTTTAAAACTATATAATATGTTGACATTTAGTCCAGCCGTTGTTAAAATATTTGCACTTTAAAAACCTATTTATATTCATTATAAAAAATGGCAACATCCTTATCCGTATGTTTATTTAGGTTATTAAAATGCAAATATTTCAAAAACGGTTGGGCCGAATGGCAATATAACATATATTTTTGAAAACAAAACAAGGAGCCCTTTAATCCTTTAACTTTAGTGTTTTAGACGTTACTGTCTACGAAGAGAGTCATTAAGGAAAATATGGTCAATCACCGGGTACATGACATATGTCAACTGTTTTGACATTTTTAACAAATATGTGTTTTTTTAATGAGATATCTCGTTTTGTCCGGTTTTTTTGTTAACCTCCGACAAAAAAACAAAAATGCTTTTTCTTTACCTTTCTCGCCGCTATCTTTAAAAATTAAATGAATTGTATTTTTTTTCAGCATTATAATTTAAACTAGCTAATAATATTAAATTAATTTTTTTGGTAATGAATTATATTTTTTGTTTTTATATTTTGAACGCCGTCATCTTGGATTATATTAGACATATGTCATTTATTATGAAATTTTTAAATTTAGCGACCCCAATTTAGTATGAATTAATATACTACACGGCAACACTAGTTCTGCCAAACAAGAATGAAAAACTAACTTTTTTATTTAAACTTCGGCCGCCATCTTAAATGTTAAATGTAAAATTGTAACTTTTTACAAATACAGTAGTACAGTCCCGATTATCCGAAATAATGTGGAACAAAGTGATTTCGGATAATCGACATTTCGGTTGATCCGATTTTTTTTGGAAAATAGGAGTTTAGGATGCTTATATCATTAGAGCGACTTAAAAACTTTTGTAACACTTGTCGGCTAACTAAAACAATTCGCATTTTAGACCGTCGCGTCGTATTGCCGTGAAACCCCGAGGTGAACCTCCTAGCAGTATAGTATAGTATATATAGTATAGTTGCGACGCACTTAATGTGTTTAAAAGAAAAATTATTTCAATTCAACATAATTAGAACATAGTCCAATCTGAATACTCTAGAGCCGCTAGTGCGTGCAAAAAGGTTTGCCCGGTGCTTACAGAGTTCGAGAGCGGTGGGGTGGTTCTTTATAAAGAATAAATTGATTGAGATAAACAGCACCGAAAATATAAGGGCGCCAGGAAGTGAGCAGATCTTCCAATCTCTCGGTCTTTTTGAGGACTCTATTTTATCAGATTAGAGGAGTTTGCCATTACTTTTTTCTATATCTTACAAACAAGATGTTTTAAATTTCTATTAAGAAATATTTTTTTTTCTTTTTAGATAAATAATAAAATAATTATTTCTCCTGTAATCCTGTACTATATTTAATTGAAGAATTTAAAAGAATTAACATTGTTAATAAAGTGGATAATAATTCAATGAAAAGGAAGTTTGAAGTAAAGCAAATAAATAACTTAAAATAAAATAATTACATCTCGGGTAATAATCCAAAATAACGTTGGACGTGTGCGCGCTTACATAAACGCCGCCGCAGCCGTACTTTATCCACAACGGATATGAAAAATTAAATTCCTAATTAAATAAATAATTAAGTAAAAATTCATGACAAATAAATTTAACAATTAATAAGAAAATCCAGAAATTGCATCTCTAGATAAAAATTAATCACCAATAATTATAATTGAAATAGGAATAAAAATAAAAATAATAATGATAAAAGGTTCGATCATACCAATCTCCTTTCTATCGTCTCAATCGGGAAATGTCACAAGTCAGGAAACTACTTTGCATCTCTGAATCACTTGTGGGTGAAAGAATTTGAAATATCAAACTTCAACTGGATGTTTCAAGAAAGCACTTGTACTCATGAAGTCCAAGGTAATAGCGAGTATTCATGAAGTCCCAGAAAAGGAACCAGTATAAGCCCAGGGAAAAGGACTAGTGCTGGTAGCCCGTGGAGAGGACTAATTCTTGTACCCCGTGGAAAGGACTAATTCTTGTAGCCCATGGGAAGGACTAATTCTTGTAGCCCGTGGAAAGGACCCTACAATATTTCCACTAATGCAGTAAGCAGTAAAACAACTGAGCAATCTTTGTGTGTATTTATTTATTTAAAGAATAATATTTTTATTTATTGATTTTAGTTTATTTGAAAATAATAATTTTAATTTGATTTTATTTCTCTAAATAATAATATTTTTATTTATTTAATTTAAGAGAAAAAAAGGTTACAATAATTTAATTTATTTAAATAATATTTTTGTTTTAAAAGACCAGATTCCTTTTGACAAGAGAAGCTCTTTAGTTTACAGTATCCCTTGTGAATGTGAGAAATTTTACATTGGTGAGACAATGCAATACTTGTCTAAAAGAATACAACAGCATAAATATGACTGTAGAAATGACAGACAATATTATGACGATAAAACTGCACTCTCAAAACATCACTTTGAGACAGGCCATCGATTTCAGTTTGAAGAAGTCAAAATTCTAGACATGGAAACTCAATCCTATAAAAGAAAATTAAGTGAGATGATTCAAATCAATATCCATGACGCAGTTAACATCAAGACGGATGCTGATGGATTAAGTGGAATTTATAGGAATATATTGAACAAGTACAGGAATCAAGCTTTAAACACCTAGTTCCTAAATTGTTTCTACTTACTATTGCTTATGTTGTAATATAGTGTTGACCTACTGTGATATATATGTTTAGTTTGTTAAATATTAAGTAATGTCCTTTTATAATTTAAAATTAATGTAGTTTAAAAATTTTTTGTTTTTTTTAGCAAAAGGATTTTATGAATGATAGATTTAACCTTACGTGTTTATTGGTACCATAAGTGTAGTATTTTGTTTATTTTTATTTTTATGTTTTGTTAGATTCGACAGGTTAAAGATCATTGACGTTTAGATGGTAGTAAATTTTAACCTCATATTTTTATAATAATAACAATTCATTTGTTTATAAAATTTTAAAGTAAAATGTTCTTCGATCAACACTCACCCCTGTTCGCTGTACTTATGGACCCAAGAAACATTTCTATCTGAGTAAGTTTACTTTGGAATATAGATTGATAATAGAGAATAATCCTAGGTTGAACATATAAACATAAAAAAAAAAAATTCAAGACAAAAAAATGTTATTAGATTTTGTTACATTTCTCTTCCATGTAAAAATATAGAACCTGTTCATTGTTTTTAGGGCTTGAAAAAGGATTAATTAAATCCGAAACGTTGCCAAAGGTACCTTAGTTTCTTTTTGGTCTGTCCTCTACCCACGAATACCTACCTGATTCTATAATAGGACACAAAATGCCCACAAATTTTTGTTTTAATTTAAATTGTTTAATTTATCAAAAAGAAATTCAATTATTTATTTCTTTTTTATTTAAATATTTTAGTTTACATTAATTTAATTTTAATCAATTTAATTTAATTTCGAATTTATTATTTTATTTAATTTATAAAAAAAGTATAGAATAACTTATTTTAATTTATTTTATATTTTATTTGGAAATAATAAATTAATTTTATTTAGCAAACTATGCAACCTAATTAATGCGTCTTTTAGGCTTAGGTATGTACCTAAACTGTGGAAAGTTGCAGAAGTTATCATGATTCCAAAACCGGGAAAACCACTCCATGACGTGTCATCTTACAGGCCAATATCTTTGCTGCCAATTATATCCAAGCTCTATGAAAAATTATTGCTTAAAAGAATAAAACCCATCATAGAAAGACAAGAAATTATTCCATCTCATCAATTTGGTTTTCGAGACAAGCATTCCACGATAGATCAAGTACACAGAATTACTAATATAATAGAAAAAGCACTAGAACAGGGAAAAGTTTGTTCTGCAGTTTTTCTAGATGTAGCACAAGCATTTGACAAAGTGTGGCATGAAGGCCTTAATTTTAAACTAAAAAGGTTTCTGCCAAAACAATATTCGGATATTTTGGAATCATACATATCTGATTTCTGACAATCTGACATTTTAGAGTAAAACAGGAAGACTCATACTCAAATTTAAGAGAAATTCAAGCAGGCGTGCCCCAGGGTAGCGTACTAGGCCCTTATCTATACTTATTATTCACTTGTGATATCCCAAAGCCAGAAAATTGTCACTTAGCAACATTTGCCGATGATACTGGTTTATTGACGGTAGAAAAATCTATTGAAAAATGCATAGAAAAACTTCAGGATGCAGTCACCCAAATTCACAGTTGGACCACAAAGTGGCGAATAAAATTAAATGAAACCAAATCAATTCATGTTGATTTTACAAACAAAAATATAAATCACATACAAATAACAATTAACAACATTCCAGTACCATATTCGAATCAGGCAAAATATCTAGGTATGACACTTGATGCCAAATTGCGCTGGAAAGCACATGTTAAGAAAAAAAAAGAAGAACTTGAGATAAGGTATAGAAAAATGAACTGGCTAATTGGAAGGAAGTCCAATTTAACAATTCATAATAAGTTACTGCTTTATAGACAAATACTGAAACCAGTATGGACATATGGTATTCAACTATGGGGTTGTGCTAAAGAGAGTAACATTCTAGTTGTACAGAGATTTCAAAATAAAGTATTAAGAAACATTGTGAATGCACCTTGGTACGTTCGAAATAGTGACCTTCATCGAGATCTAAAAATCGAAACTGTAGCAGAGACTATAAAAAAGTACGCAAAAAGCCATGAAGATAGACTCCATCGGCATGTGAATGTGGAAGCAATTCAGCTTCTAGACAATACTATGCTAGTTCGACGACTAAAAAGAGTGAAGCCGTTTGAGCTAGTAAACTAAGTGAATTACACATAAAACAAAATAATGCTATAAACACAACACAATTGTGAGTTACAGACTAAACAAAGCGGGGAGAACTGTTGAGTGAACCCTAAGTTTAAATCTGACTTTTCTAGTAAATTAAGTTAAAACAAAATTGCTAATTAGTCTTACTGACTAGATTGTAATAAAAAAAAACACAGTGTGTTTGACAAATAAAAAAAAATGATTCAATTTTATTTAAAATAATTTTCTTCAATAGATCATAAATATCCATGAGTTTTATTTTATTTAATTTATTTTCTTTTATTATTTTATAATATTATTTAGTATAATTTATTCTGAAAAATTAAGGATTTTATTTTAATTTTGTTTCTTTTTTTTTATTAAAAGAAAATGTATTTTATTTGGAATTACTTGGTAAAATGTATTTATTCTATTATTTTTGTATTTTTTTTTTCAAATAAAATATTCTGCCATTTAAAAATGTACGTGATTTACACTAGTACTGTGATTAAAATGTACGTGGTTTGACAACTATAATTGATACAACAGTACTACAATTTTATTTAAAGTGTACGTGGTTTTTAGAATTTTAGCACTTCAGTTTTTCGCTCTTTAAAATGTACATGATCTCAATGTAACAATTAAAAACCCACGTGGGTCATAAGCAAAAATTGTAAAACCATTCATTGTAATAATCCCTTGTTACAGTTTGCTATTTCTCTTATTAATTATTTTATTAAATTAGATGTTTTATAACATAAAAATAACATTTTTAAAGGCAAAAATATTTAATATGCGACATTACAAAGATGCTCAGTAAACATAAAACTAAGATGGATAGAAAATACTGTGAAAATAAAATACTCATAATTAATTACCTTGTGATGTTAAAGGGTTTGACAACCATGTCCAGACACTGTATCGCATTAAATTCCACCTTTCGGCGATATGTCAGTCAGTCCCAAGTAACATTTCTTTATTTATAGCAGAAGCTAAAAGGTTGCCAGCGCCTTTCCTTAAAACCATTTGTTTCAATGTTTGGTCGCTAGCACGTTCCCATTACCCTTATATACCCCTTAGACCTCCTAAATGGGACTCCCCAATTGGTGGTGGCAACCGATGTATTAAACTTACTATAAAACCTTAAGAAATAAACTCCAGCTTCGCCCTCTAGCGGTTCCACCAGTATAGAACCTTTTAGAGCCTAAAGCTATTATGCCAGGTTCTAAAAGCAACTCAGAAACGTCCTCTATCCTATTATAAAACTAGATTTGGTAATTTGGTATCCTGGCGATTCTGTTGAATACCATAATACTTTTAGAGTAAAGAAGTTTTTCTATAAAAGCTATGGCGATATTTTAGATACACAATGGCTATATAAAATAATTTAGGTCACAAAATTGCCAAAAATGTCAAGTCCCAAAATTATTTTATCACATAAAAATATACCGAGTTTGTCGTTTTGTTGATGATCAAATTGCCTGCGAGATTTATTTTTCTGATAAAATCGTATCTGAAAAGCTCTGAAAACAAACGCGCCAACTCAAGAATGCTTTATAATAGTTTTTTGATAACAAAATAACAAATATTTAAAATTTAAAAAAAATCACTTACACTATTAAAAAAGTCTGTTTGGTTTACATAAATCAAAATTAAAGTAAAATTATTGTTAAAAACACTGCTAAAACGACTAGATAAATATTTTCTCTTCACAATATTTTTTAAATAAATTTATATACGCCATTATGGTTTTATAGTGGTCACTTGGTTTTATTTGTTACTGTATCGCAACAAGGATTTTTGAGTACCCTTATGAAACCAACAAAAAAGAACAATGTAAACATAGTCAACATAACCACACTTAAATTTTTTGTATTTGTTTTTAAAGTATTTAAAAGCGTATAATTCAACACTTTTAAATGTTTTTTATCGTACAATTTCGACACAATCGAGAGGGCCAGTGCAATGATATTCGTTGTGCCTGCAGGTTGGAGGGCAACCTCTTATATTGGTCGTCTAAACAGGCCTTACCTAGGCCTGGGTGTCCTACGCAGGAGGACGGAAACTCAACAATTATTAATTATTGGACTTTAAATAATCAATCTTACAATAGGTCTATCTATTATTTTTACAAGAAATACCTAAAAAAATAAAACACGTAAATATTTACTTACTTCTGTTAGAACACTTAAGGAAACAAGGTTTTATATGGCCGCCTATTTAAATAATATTTAATATACAGCTATGGGTAACTATAAATACAAAAGAATTAAGTTTACCTTTAAGCCTTCCTATAAAACCTTTTTAAAATGCCTAAAAGTAATGGCAAAAACCAAAAATCTAAAGTTTATATTTACCACTCTTAAAAACCTTAAGGAAACTAGGTTCTATATGGCCGCCTATCTAATTATATTTACTTTTAAACTACCGGTAACTATAAAACCCAAAGGATATAAGATAACCTTTTAGCTCTATTATAAAACACTTTTGTGATGACCTAAAGTAATGAAAAAAACTAAATGACCAAAGTTTATATTTATTTCTTTTTAAAAACTTTAGGTAAAATGGTTTTATAAGACCATCTTTATAAATCAGAAATCAATAAAACCAAAAGTATCTAAAAGGAACAGAAGGAATATCAGTTTTATTATACTCCCTTTATAAATCACTTTTTGGTTGTATAACACCCCTTTAGGTAATTGGCAATATAAATTACCTTTACGTAGCCAAATTGATTCTAAAACCCATAACAGCACCCTCTAAATAACCTAGGAACCAAATTAATAAAACCTTGAGTGGTAATAATGTTACTTGGGGTGTGACTCCAAAATCAAAAATATCAACACAAACCATCAAATAATAAAACACTGGGCACCATTGTTTGAAGAAATTTAGGAAATCCAAATTGATTGGCGAAAAAAATCGCGAAATAAAATTTCTTCTGTAACTGCAGCGAGTGATGGACAAGGAGTAACGTATTTTCAGCAAAATTCGTAGCAAATCGGAAAATCAGCGCCATAGGTGGTCAAAATATGAACTAATAAATTAGAATCAATTCATCAAAATTTTGTATATTAATATATCAAAGGACCACCAAATGACCAACAAGTGACCAGACAGAGAAAGAATATAAAATAACTTAATTAAAATAGTACACTAAAAATAAACGAACTAAATGTAACATCTTCTCCTTACTTACTAGCTTGAATGAGAAAGAGCTATACTAACAATATACATTAAGAAAAGATATGCGTTTAGCAAAAATAAAAGATAGAAGCAACAAGAAAGAAAAAGACAGGAAAATAGAAAAGTCACCAAGTTGCCGCACAGGGCTTAACACAGTGTGAACAGAAGATTTAAAGAAATCTCGAAGGCGGGCAAGTAGGCCGCTATTATGGGCTTACTCTATCATCCTAAGAATATAAGCTATAGAGAGAAAGTAATTATTGATAATAATTGGAATAACTATTTATAAGAATATAAACAATGAAAACATAACTAAAAACAACAAGTTGTACCAAGAAAAATATTAAATCTGCCACATTCTTACAATGTTCAAAAATCCAAGAAATCTCAGGAAAAGAAAATAGAATGTGTTTCTTTGAAGGTGACAATTTGCATTGAAAATCGCGATCGGTGGTTGTGTTTATATTGTGATAATATAATAAAATTTCAATTATTAAATAACATTGCACTTGCGTAGATCTAAAAATTGTGCAAAATAGTTCGTAAAGGATTGCTGAATACTACGCTATATTGCTAGAAATCCTAAAGCTGATATATTTTGAGGAATAACTCCCTAAAATACAAGGTAAGATAATAATAGGAAAATAGACAATTAGAGGTGTTAAAATAATCTATTTACATGTTTTAGTCTATGAGCTAGGCGGATCATGATGCAACAATAATAGGCAAACTAGATAGAGGCTAGAAAAAGTCACAGATAAGCTACAAACTAGGAAGATGGATAATAGACAAAAAGCTAGAAAATAGACAAAAATCAACATCAAACAAATATAATGGATACTAGAAAAGCGGAAATGGGCTCCAATGATGATGTGCGGAAAGAAAGAATAAGGTAGGTTGAAAATTATAGAAAATAAATAGACAAATAGGTAAACTAACTATTTTTACTATTTTTAGGTAAACTACAGCCCAAATAGAATTACTGGAAGCTAGATAAAAACAGAGGAGTATCTCCGATGCAAAAGAAGTATGAAAAATATTCACCAAAACACTAGAGAATAAAATAGACCTAGATAGTAGGTAAATTTGTCTAGGATCAACCAATGTGCAATAAAGTGGACTACAATTGTTGCTTTTTATTTGCAATACTATTGTTAGCTCCAGCTAAATTTCGCGGTTGTTTATATATTTTTAAAACCACACAATTGTATGAAGGACAGAGTGCATTTCGCGCATTTGGACATGCGCACCAACAACCAAAGAGATCCTTTGTCAATCGCCTCGAGAAATGGCGTGTTAATTTCGTTCTCCAACTATTTCAAATTTCTACACCTCAAAGTGCTCGATTTTGGTGTACTGAAGCATAGAACTAGAAACTTCAGCCCTTCAGCTACGTGGTGACATCATTAGATCCAAAAAGGGGCCCCTTGGAACGTGGAGAAATTGGCTGCAAACTGGTGAGTGCCTTTGTTTCTGATTGCCGTTGTGTGGCACAACAATTAACCTATGGACGTTTGATTATTTCGTAATTTCATATCAATATATTTATGTTTGTTCGCGCTTCATTTAATTAAAATATTTACAGTCCATTGCAGTTATCGTTTTTCTAACCGCGAGCTAACAACTATTATTAGCTTTTAGAAGTTGTTTTTGTAAATATTTAAGAATATTTTAATAATAAAATGCAGATAAAATAGTTATAAAAATTTGATTATTGCAAATAATGTTATTGTAGTTAATTTTTTTATTATTTCTTAAGCAACATTTATTTTAGAATTTTAAGAGAAATCTGATCCTTTTAAAGCCAACAAAAATAAAAATAAATTTAGTTAAAAACAACACCTACTATTTTCGTTTGTCCTTAATTTACAAAATTGGCGAATGCGATAGATCTATTGTGCTTTTGTGAATCAGATAAAGAATAGAAATTTAAGTTAGTAATAAATTATGAAAAATAATTATAGTAATTTTACTAGAAATATTTAATAAACTCTAGTGACGAAATCAACACGTCACATAGTATAATCGGGATTTTTGTTTTTAAAGTTTGTTTCGGATAAACCGAATTTCTGAAAATCGCAATTCGGACAATCGGGATTGTACTGTACTAACAAAATAAGGGTTACTCTTAATAAAATCCAGAATTTTTTTATAAAATTTAAATTTGGTCTATAGGTTATAAAGGTCTATTTTATTCTTGACATATTAAGCGCCATTTTTGCGTCGGTTGGCTTAGAAAATGTTTGAGTAGGTTTAATGAGCTAAAAAAAATATTGCACAAAAACTAAAAGAAATATCGAAGAACTAATTTTTCGATACATAGCCGCCATTTTGTTTTGAAGTGACAGGTGTCAAATTTGTTTGCAGTTTTAAATTGAGTAGATCCGGCTTAAAGTAAATGTATTCAAATTTGTTTCATTTCTCCTAAAACTGGGAATTCATTTTTTTCCTTAACTTTGACAGCCGCCATCTTGGATTCTAAAGCAGGAAAATCGGGGATCCTCGAATAAAAATTTAGCTTCGGGTTTTAGGTACTACCTTGCCAAATGTAAAAGAATATATAAATAATGCTTTTTTTTTCAAACAGGTTTGAAATCTTATTCGTCAGATAAAATTAATATTATATTTTTGTTTCAGGTTGTTCTTTTACAAAATACTGCAAAGATATGTCAGAAGAACTAGGCATCACCGGATGGGTGAAAAACACGAAAAAGGGCACAATATCTGGAAAGCTTCAGGGCAAAAAATCTGCTGTTGAACAAGTGTAAGCTCTGAAAAAATTATACTTTTGATTTGAACCAAAAAAAAACTCTGGCAACTGAAGATACTGCGCCGGCGTACAGTGGGCCAGATATCTCCTAAACATTGAATAACTAAATTTTCTCGAATGATCGTACATTAATTTTTCTCATGCTAAAATCAATGTCACTTTAAAACAAAATGGTGGCAATATTTAAAAAAAAATCGTTTTTCTTTGGTATTTTCTTTAATTTTTGCGCGATATATATTGTTAATACTTCATATTAAAGCCACTGACCAGCTCTTTAAACCTAACGAAAAAAAGTTATGTTTCCCAACCGGCACAAAGATGGCACCTAATATGTCAAAAACAAAGGAGACCTTTATAACCTGTAGACCAAATTAAATTTTGACAAAAAATTTTTTTGGATTTTATCAATAGTAAGCCAAGTTTTGAAAAAATTTACAATTTGACATTTAACATTTTAAGATGGCGGCCGAAGTTCAGATAAAAAAGTTATTTTTTTTTGGCAGCGCTTTTGGTTCATTAACGGTGAGTAACAATAGACTTAAGATCGTGGTATGTTCCGCATACTTACCATATGACAGTGAGCACCCACCAACTTCCCCAGAACTAGCGCGAGTAATCTCATTCGCGGAGTCTAACAAATTTCCGGTGATTGTAGGGTGTGACGCAAATTCACATCATGTAGCGTGGGGTAGTAGTGATATGAATAAACGTGGAGAGGCTCTTTTTGAGTTTCTCGCCAACTCGGACCTGGAAATAGCTAACAAAGGCTGCGAACCAACGTTCATCAATAACACCCGCGAGGAAGTCATTGACATTACGCTGGCTTCACGAGAAATTTACGAAAAGATCGTAAATTGGAGGGTCACGAAGGACATCGTCATATCTGACCAGCGTATGATCAGATTCGAGATGAAGACCGACGAGACACCGCCAGAACTTAGGAGGAACCCAAGAAGTACGGACTGGGGACGCTATTTGTCGACTCTGGACTGGAATAGGGACCATCTTGAAATAAACATTGACACAAAAGAACAACTTGAAAGAGCAATCGGCGATTGGAAAAGACCATCATAGCCAGCTATGAGGAGGCCTGCCCCTTAAAACCGTTGCCGACTCGACGTGTCCCCTGGCGGAACAGCCAGCTAGACAAGCTACGCCGGAAAACCAGGAGGACTTTAACAGAGCGATGAGGGATGGTGGGGAGGCCACCTGGGAACAGTACAGAGAAGCCAGAAGAGAGTTTAAGACAGAGGTAAGAAGAAGTAAAAGGGAAAGCTGGATGACTTACTGTGGGGAGATCAATTCTCTCCCAGGGACCTCCAGACAAACACTCACGTCTCTTAAAAAATCTGATGGAAACTGGACCGCCTCCGGTGAGGAGTCTTTGCGACATCTCCCAGGGGAGAAGAGCGACCACGAAACGCAACCCGTCGCCGGACCACAGTTTAGGGTTGAACCCGACTGGGAACTGGCAGATAAAGTCGTTACGGACGCCACCATAACCTGGGCGATCAACGAGTTCAGCCCATACAAGTCACCAGGGCCGGACGGGCTGTTTCCGGCGCTATTGCAGAAAGGGCTCGAGGTTCTCCTTCCATACATGAGAGGAATCTTTAGAGCGAGCATAGCGTTGGGCTATGCACCTCCAACATGGAGAAAGGCAACCGTAGTCTTTATCCCTAAGGCGGGGAGAAGAGACTACACAGCAGCCAAATCCTACCGGCCCATAAGTCTGACATCTTTTATGATGAAGGCAATGGAGAAGATGGTTGACCGACACCTTCTAAGAGGAGTCTTGGCAAACAACCCATTCTACAGAAATCAGCATGCCTACATGGAGGGCAAGTCAACTGACTCGGCCATACATGCAGTAGTGCATAAGGCAGAGAAGGCTCTTCAGTTCAAGCAATACGCACTTGCGGTGTTCTTTGACATAGAAGGGGCTTTTGGCAAGGCCAAAGTGCAGATGATAACATCCGCCCTTCAAGAGAGGGGGGCAGAAACCCCCATTATTGAATGGGTAAGATCTGCACTAAATCAACGAGCAATACAAGATACATTGGGGGAGTCAACGGTCAGAATTAGGGTCACGGGAGGGTGCCCACAAGGCAGTTGCCTGTCGCCCCAGCTGTGGTGCCTGATTATGGACACCTTACTGAAGCGCTTGTCAGAGAACGGATTCGACGCCTATGCCTATGCAGATGATGGCGTGGTGGACGTGGTTGGTCGCTTCCTTAACGTTGTCTGCAGTAGAATGCAAATGGCTGCTCGCATCATAGAAGACTGGTGCCAAGAAAATGGACTCTCTGTTAACCCAGGTAAAACAGAGATGATACTGTTCACCAGAAAGAGAAAAATCGAAGGTTTTAGAGCACCCGTTGTTAGCTCCCGCTAAATTTCGCGGTTGTTTTTAATTTTAAAACCACACAATTGGATGACGGACAGAGTACATTTTTCGCGCATTTGACATGCGCACCAAGAATCAGAGAGATCCTTTCTACCGCCTCGAGAAAAATGGCGTGTTAATTACTTTATCCAACTATTACAAATTTCTACACTTGAAAGTGCTCGATTTTGGTGTACTGAAGCATAGAACTGGAAACTTCAGCCCTTCAGCTACGTGGTGCCATCATTAGATCCAGAAAGGGGCCCCTGGAACGTGGAGAAATTGGCTGCAAACTGGTGAGTACTTTGTTTCTGATTTCCGTTGTGTGGGTAACAGCAATTAACCTATGGACCTTTAATTATTTCGTGATTTCGTATCAATATAATTATGTTTGTTCACGCTTTCATTTAATAAAATATATACAGTCCATTGCAGTTATCGTTTTTCTAACTGCGGGCAAACATAAAGTGTTCCTTCGAACCGAATAAATAAATTAAATCCATTCGACGGTATTTTAAGGCAGCCATTTTCACATTTTCGCCGACATCACACGGCCTTGAATTTTGCCAATCGTATTGAACCGTAGATTTTCGTTCGACCTTCGGTTTCCGGCGCAATTCACCTGTTTTCGGCCCGCTGCTATGGTAACGCAGGGTCTACCGCGTGGTCATTTCAGTAAACAAAATCATTTCTGTGATTAGATTTGTTCCATACCATTTCGATATTTAAAACAATTTTCATCAATTGCGATAAATTAGTGCATATTTTCGACAATTCGTCATTTTTCTATTTCAGGAGCATTAATTTAGCGTTAATTGTATATTTACCGACAATTTCGTCATTTCAAAGGTAAAATCATGTCTATCAAAAAAGCCGTGCAAAAACGCAAGGGTTTTTTATCTGCGATCACCGAGTGTTATGTGTTTTCACAAACCGCGGCAACGGACGCAAAAGCGAGAAACGAGTTTCAAGTGAGGTATTCCGATTTGGATGAAACCTTCGATAAATGCATGCTGGCACATAATGATGTCATTATGTTGATAGACGACTCGGACGACGAGGAGTTTAAAACGCAGGATGCGGTCCTTGCAGAAGCTTGTAAATATTTTTATGCGTGTAAGGGGGTTTACTCTGAAATATTTCCGGTTGAGGCCCCATCCTTTTCGGGATCATATGTTCGTCAAAACGAATCTGAAACTCCAAAACTCAAAGAGTTAGGTATTCCCATGTTTCGAGGTGATAAAAAATTATGGCCAAGCTTTTTCGATCTTTTTAATAACATTATAGATCAAAATCAAAGTCTAAGTAACGTTCGAAAACTTCAATATTTATTTTCATATCTCGAGGATGAGCCTTTAAAATTGATATCAGAGATTAGCTTATCTGATCAAAATTATAAAATTGCTTACGACAAATTAGTCAATAGATATCAAAACAAGCGAGACCTCGCAAATAATGCTTTAAGCACAATTATGAACTCTACATTAAAAAACGAGTCAGCTAAAGAATTGCGTAATTTAATTGACACCTTTTCAGAATCCCTAGAAATTTTAAAATCACTTAGCTTTGACGTTGACAGTTGGGACTTTATTATTTTTTTCATTTTGTTAGAAAAATTGGATATTCCGACGCGTTTGCATTTCGCATGAGTCACGCCAATACTAATACCGAAATTCCCACTTTTCAGTCATTTTTCAATTTCTAGAAAAAAGATGTAAAGTTTTGGAATCACTTCCTCAATCAACAGCACCCAAAAAGATGCCTACCTATCAAAAATCAAATTCTATGCAAAATCAGTTTGGGCAAAAGCCTTCCTATAAATCATCCAATTCGCCTTTTATAGGACTGGCTGGCACCTCAACTAATTCAAGTACGGGAATAAAATGTTTCCGGTGTAATCAAGGTCACGTGCTTTCGAAATGTCAAACAATTCTTGACCTCTCGCCTATCGAGCGCCTATCTTTCGTCAAGCAGAAAAAATTATGTCTAGCGTGTTTTCATCCCCCGCATGGGGTAGACACGTGCAAATCAAAATATTCATGCAGGACTTGCAATAGTAAAAGGCACCACACTTTAACTCATATCTTAGAAACTAATAAAGAGTCTGGAAGCCAAGATACTAGTCCTGTCATTCACACACCACCTGTCAATAATCTTCATGTGTCATTAAATACCTCAGGACCTTCAGGTACCTTTCTTTTATGCACCGCCATAATAGATGTTATGGACGGTTGCGGAAATTTTCAACCTGTAAGGGCACTGCTTGATTCTGGATCACAGACAGGATTCATCAGTGAAAAGTGTATTCAGCGTCTTAATCTTCCTAGGCGAAGTTACACCACTGAATTTCGGATTAAATCAAATGTCTTCTCTTACTTCCAAAGGGCTCGTTCAATGTCACATTAAGCCACAAGGACAGGTCACTCCTTTACTTAATTTCGAAGCAATTGTTGTTCCACAACTAGGTTCCAATATGCCTACATTCACTTTAAACGGTAATCAGTGGAAACACTTGGAAAACCTTAAACTTGCCGACCCATCTTACTTCAAATCTAGACCTGTGGACCTAGTTATTGGTTGCGAGCTATTCGCACAGATATTCAAGGAGGGCAGGGTCCTTGGACAAATAGGGCAACCTTCAGCCCTTGAAACCATCTTTGGCTGGGTCGTCATGGGAAAAGTGGACGAAGTAGGTAGTCTTACGGAACGAACCAGTTGTTTTTTAAGGAGTCATTCACCTCCTTTGGAGGTCATTATCCCTAGGTTTTGGGAAATCGAACATTTGCCTAAAAAACAAATCTTATCAAAGGAAGAAAAACAAGCGGAATCAATTTTTACTGCGAGTGTCGTACGGCAACCGAGCGGTAGATTCATGGTAGATCTTCCGTTTAAAGATAAAATAAACCCTTTCTAGAAAATAGATTACTCAAAAATCCTGATTTGTACACCGCCTATTCAAGTTTCATGCAAGACTATATCGATTCTAATCACATGAGTCTAGTTTTATCTAGTCAACCAAAAGTCGACGTATCATGTTTTTTGGCACATCATTGCGTACTAAAGCCGGAAAGCTTAAGTACAAAATTAAGGGTAGTCTGGAATTGTTCGGCAGTCACCCCAAAAAATATTAGTCTCAATGACACGTTGTTATCTGGACCGAAACTTCTAAAGGATATTGCTTCTTTACTCCTTACGTTTCGTCTTAATCCTATTGCCTACATTGCTGATATCAAACAGATGTTCCGTCAAGTCCTTATCAATCCTTATCACCGTCCTTATCAAAGGATATTATAGAGGTTTTCTCCACAGAACCCACTTTCAGTGTGGGAACTTTCTACTGTCACTTTTGGCATGACATGCTCACCTTTTCTAGCCATGCGTACATTAAATGAGCTGGCAGAGAGAGAAAAGGAACGTTTTCCTATGGCTAGTAGTGTTCTAAAAACGTCAATTTACATCGACGATATCTTGGGAACTAGCCCTTCGCTTTCTAAAGCCCTTTCCCTTCAGACGGAACTCAATGATTTGTTGAAGTCGGGAGGATTTAAACTTAAAAAATGGGCAAGCAATTGTCCTGAGTTATTGGCAACATTGCCAGAATCCGATCGTCAAATGCCTCTCTCTTTTGACAAGGAGGAACCACACTTTATCAAAGTTTTAGAACTTCAATGGCATCCAAAAAACGACATTTTTTCTTATCAACGCCGAATGAAGGACAAACCCCCAACTAAACATTCTATTTTATCTATCATAGGAACAATCTTCGATCCCTTAGGTTTTCTTTGTCCCTTGTTGCTACAAGCCAAATTTATTTTGCAACAGTTGTGGATATCGAAAATAGGCTGGGACGAAGAACCAGATTCTTCTATCATCGACTCTTGGAACAAAATTCGTTCTGAATTCCCGCTTCTTTCCAATTTTAAATTACCCCGACAAATCAAACTGCCAAAAACCAATACCTGTCAAATCATCGGCTTCTGTGACGCTTCAATTCGAGGCTACGCAGGCGTCGTATATTTTCGTGTAGAAGAGGAAAACAATGTATCTGTTTCTCTCATATCTGCAAAATCGAGGGTCGCGCCTATAAAGTCACAAACTTTGGCTAGACTAGAACTCCTAGGCGCATTTCTTTTAAGCGAATTAATTGATTTCGTCTTATCTAGCTATGAAGGAAAAATAACTTTTACAAATATCGTTACTTTCTGCAAACTCATGGCGCTACATTCCTTCTGCTTTAAATGCAGCTGATATTGCGTCACGAGGGGCCACCCCTCACAGCTCATTTCACATGACATGTGGTGGAACGCACCGTCGTTTTTGTGGACTCCCGAAAACGAATGGCCCGATTTTCATAAATCAAAAATGCCGATTAATTTCGGAGATATTAATCTGTAGGAAAAGTCAAAGGTCTGTTGCAATGCGATAATTGACGTTAACTTCTTAGATCAGCTTCTTATCAAATATTCATCTATATCAAAAATTCAACGTATCATTTGTTATGTCCTTCGAATAGTTAACCTTTTTCAAAACCATTCCTATCAAAAACCCACTAATCCCCCGGACCAAAAAATTATTGTTGAAAATATTGTTTTTCCTACCACCGGTGAGATGCAAAGTGCGTTATACCTTCCTATCAAACGCGTTCAAGGTTCTTGCCTTTCTGAACTTTTTTCCGCGTTATCTAAGGATAAACCAATACCGAAACCTTTTCGAAAACTTTCACCTTTTCTTGATGAAAATAATATCATTCGAGTCGGTGGCAGATTACAAAAATCTGACCTTTTGTCTTATTCTGCAAAACACCCCGTCTTACATTCGAGTAACCATCGTTTAACTACTCTTCTTATCGAGTCCACTCATCGACAATACCTTCATCCTGGGTTTAAAACATTACATAATCTGCTTTTACAGCAATTTTGGATATTATCTGCCAGACGGGCAATTCAAAGAACCATATCCAAGTGCTTGCAATGTTTTAGAATCAACCCTAAACCCTATAGACCGCCCATAATGAGTTCACTTCCCGCTCATCGAATCAATCAACTTAAACCTTTTTCGAGTGTAGCTATCGACTTTTGTGGACCTTTCTTTGTGATTCCTCATCGTTACCGTGGTTGTAAAGCTTTCAAATCGTATGTCTGTGTGTTTGTCTGTACGGCCACACATTGCGTGCATTTGGAATTAACCATGGAACTGTCCACCGAAGGGTTTGTAGGTGCATTCCATCGATTCATTTCCAGACGTGGAAGCGTGACGCAATGCTGGTCAGATCAGGGCAGTAATTTTATAGGGTTTCGTAACTAATTACTTGATTACGCAAGAAGTGCGTCCACCAGACTTTCTATTCGTTGGCATCTCAGTCTCAGTCCACATTTCAATGGCCTGGCAGAAGCTGGCGTCAAAAGTTTTAAAACTCACTTTGTTCCAGTTGTCGGCGACCAGAAGTTGACCATCATGGAAATGTCCACCCTTACATGTCGCATAGAAGCTGTACTTAATAGTCGCCCTTTATCTCCTGCCTCTTCTGATCCACACGATCTTCAACCTCTTACCCCTGGGCATTTTTTGACCCTTGAACCCCTTAATTCAGAAATTCCGGAGTCAGATTTGCCCGAGGTTACCCTAACTCGGCTCTCGAGATGGCAACTAATCCAAAAATTACATAATGATTTTTGGAAAAGGTATTCTGTAGAGTATTTGCATACGCTACAACAGCGACACAAGTGGGCTGATTCGTCACCAAATATCAAATTAAATGATTTGGTTATCATATCGAGTGATCACACCCACTCACCTTTGAAATGGCCAGTCGGTCGGGTTCTCGAATTGCATCCCGGCGGAGACGGTCAAGTGCGTGTAGCGACGGTACGAACGGCTACCGGTGTTTACAAGCGGCCAGTTGTAAAACTGTGCCTCTTGCCGAATTAAAACTAATTTTCATTTTTCTACCTATTACCGGGTATTACAATAGGTTTTTCTTTATTTTTATTTTTTTTGAATTTTTGTTTGTTTGTTTTGCCTTTTTCGGGTTTTCGTTATCTCTAAATAAACTTACGCTACTTTTCTGTTTTTCATTCATTTATATTTATCGGTCGATCATTTTTTCTTATATCTATATCTGTCCGGTTGATATTCTAAAATTGTGTGTTTTGGAGGGCAGTTATGTTAGCTCCCGCTAAATTTCGCGGTGGTTTTTCATTTTAAAACCACACAATTGGATGACGGACAGAGTACATTTTTCGCGCATTTGACATGCGCACCAAGAATCAGAGAGATCCTTTCTACCGCCTCGAGAAAAATGGCGTGTTAATTACTTTCTCCAACTATTACAAATTTCTACACTTGAAAGTGCTCAATTTTGGTGTACTGAAGCATAGAACTGGAAACTTCAGCCCTTCAGCGACGTGGTGCCATCATTAGATCCAATCAGGGGCCCCTGGAACGTGGAGAAATTGGCTGCAAACTGGTGAGTACTTTGTTTCTGATTTCCGTTGTGTGGGTAACAGCAATTAACCTATAGACCTTAATTATTTCGTGATTTCGTATCAATATAATTTATGTTTGTTCGCGCTTTCATTTAATAAAATATATACAGTCCATTGCAGTTATCGTTTTTCTAACTGCGGGCAGACACCCGTGATGAGCTTTAGTACCAAAGCTGAAGTACCTGGGTGTCATTCTTGATAGCGGACTCACCTGGACGCCACATGTTACCAATATGATCGTAAAGGTCCAGGCAACAATGTGGCAGCTACGACAGGTAGTCGGCAGGACCTGGGGACTATTCCCCAGGACCCTCCACTGGATGTACACGGCAATACTGAGACCGAGGATCCAATACGAATCCATAGTCTGGTGGCCGGCAGTGGAGAAAACGACCACATCCCTAAAACTCAGAAGCCTACAGGTGCTGATGTGTAGGAGCTATAAGAACTACCCCGATCCTGGCCCTAGAGATAATTCTGGGACTACCATCGCTACCAACTTGGATCAAGAGGGAGGCGATGGGGACCTACCTACGTCTAAGGAACACGGGTCAGTGGAGAGGAAGGGGGGAAACAGCAATGCCGGTCAGCAGAGCACACGCACCTTGGAGGCTCGAGAAGAGGTACAAAATCCACATCCCAGACAGGGAAGCGTGGCAGAGAGACGAAATGATGTTTGAGGAGAGCGCTTTAGTTTGCTACACTGATGGATCCAAACTATTAGAGAGAACTAGAACTAGAAGTTCAGAAGAGCTACTCGCTCGGTGAGCAGGCTACTGTTTTTCAAGCAGAAGTTTACGCCATAATAATGGCGGCAACCCTAGAAGAGGTTCGGAACAGCGAAGAGGAGCTTATATATATATACGCTCTGACAGTCAAGCCACCCTGAAGGCGCTAAACGCACCCAAGATTGCTGACGGCTTGGTGGAATAATGCGCAGAGGCGCTGGAGACCCTAAGAGATGGCAAACGGGTGACGCTGGTTTGGGTTCCGGGACATACGGGGGTACCAGGCAACGAGAAAGCGGACGAACTCGGAAGAGTCGGGGCAGGAACCGCCTATGTAGGACCGGAGCCACTTTTGGGCGTGACAAAAAGACAAGTGCAAAGCGGACTCAACAAATGGGCCTAGGACGCGCTATTAAACTCCTGGGAAACAGGAACGGGTTGCAGACAGACCAGAGAATTCGTAGACCGTCCAAAAGCGACCAGAATTAGATAAATGCTGGGACGGACACGAAAAGACCTCGGTCTGCTGATAGGTACGCTAACCGGACATAACCGGTTGAGGAGGCACATGACACGTATAGGAGTCGAGAATGACCCTACCTGCCCAGCCTGTGGACAGGAAGAAGAGACATCAAGACACCTCGTGGCAGAATGCGAGGCCTACGCAAGGATGAGACAACAGGCACTAGGAGCGCCAACTCTGAGCGAGGAAGAACTGCACATGCTCAAATGGGCAGACCTACTGGACTTTGTAAAGAGAACAGGAAGGCCCAATGAGTTACCCGATCATCAAAGGGACTTGGGGCATGGCAAAAAGGGCCTACTCTGGCCTACTTGTCAGACCTGCGGGTCAACCCCCCCACTACTACTACTACTACTACTATTTTTTTGTTCTTGTTTGACAGAACTAGTATTGCCGTGTAATATATCAATTTATACTAATTAGGGGTCGCCGATTTTAAATATTTCATCATAAATGAAACATGTCTATTATTATTCAAGATGGCGGCGTTCAAAATATAAAAACAACATTATCTTCTTGGTTTGGTAATTTTCTTTACCAAGATATGTAGTTTTATATTACTCTTAATTAGTTTTAAGTCAAAATGTACAAAAAAAATATAATTTATTTATTTTTTAAAGATGGCGGCCGAAAAAGTAAAAACAAAACATTTTTTTTTATTTTTTCGAAATTTAACAAAAAAAACTGGAAAAAACAAGACATCTCGGTAACCAAACACAGATATTTTAAAAATGTCAAAAAAGTTGACATATTTCACGTACCGGGTGATTTGATTGAATTTACCATATTTTACAATAGCTATCTCCGTTAATATTAATCTAACGTTTAAATAAGCAAAGTTAAATCATTTTTTTCTAAATCAGCAGAATCTGATGTCAAAAATGACATTTAAAGTTGTAACGACGAAACCCCAACTAGAAAGAATTTCTTAAAAGTAACCGCAACGTACTCCCGCTACGTCTCAGTATACCATACATCGACGTTATAATTCCCTAAGTGGGGAACCAATTTCTGGTTATAACTACTTGGCCAAGTGTTTAAAGTCACTGTAGTAACAACTACACTACTACGTCGTAGCCAGGTATCTACTACGTCGTAGAGGCTGGTTTTTTTTCCGTAATAGCATAAAAGTTGCGATGTAGTTGCAAATAATATAATCGTTTCTTTTTGGTAGAATTGTTACACAATATGGTGGACACAACAGTAAACAGACTCGCTTAGTTTTTTTGTTTGGTTATGGTTATAATATGTACTATGTTATCCAAAAGGATGAGAATTTACGAGCAGAGGATCAAAATTCGAGTGCGACGCAAAGTTTTTTGTATAACATGCATTATATATATTGCAAAAAACCGGTGCGCCCGTAAAATTGAGCCGTTTTCTGGTAGCTGATGGAATTTTTGTGTTGTGATTTTGGAGGTTATGTTTTCATAATCGACAGTTAACTCCAACAAATGGTGCTTAAGAAGAGCATTTTTGGTAAGCTTCAACTAATTTGTTTATAAAATAGTTTAGCTCTTTAATATGAGCTCATAAAACGACAACAAAAATATTTAATTTTCTTTCTTACATAAAAACATGGCGTCCCAAACTATATTCCCTGATAGTCGAAAGGGTTACTTGAAAGTGAGCCTAAGTTACGGCAACGTGTCACTTACGACTTTTATGTCAGCATTCCTTTTTAGTTCTAGATAACACACTCGAATTTCTACTCCTTCGTTGCAGAAACGTATTATTAACTATCTTTCGCCACTAGAAAACGTCTACAGAGTGATAGGAACCACGCGATAAGTATAACTGAAACCACCAGAAACAACTACTCCGAGGGAAAATACCCCTACCGGCATTGAATTATACTGATGGTTTGAGGCTTTCGTTGGGAACTTGTTAAAACTGTTTGGTTTTCACTTTCCCCAACGTCGATCACGAGGATACGAGTGATTCCCGTCTGGAACACGTCCTGATAGTCAGGAACAAATTTCCATGCCAATCCACGACCGGACCGGTTTCGACCTTTTGGGCCATCCTCAGGTGAATGTAGGCGATAGCTCCGTATAGAGCATAAGTTGTGTGAAACCACCAGAAACAACTAATCCGAGGGAAAATACCCCTACCGGCATTGAATTATACTGATGGTTTGCGGCTTTCGTTGGGAACTTGTTAAAACTGTTTGGTTTTCACTTTCTCCAACGTCGATCACGAGGATACGAGTGATCCCCGTTTGGAACACGTCCTGATAGTGAGGAACAAATGTTCCATGCCAATCCACGACCGGACCGGTTTCGACCTTTTGGGCCACCCTCAGGTGAATGTAGGCGATAGCTGTAGAGCATAAGTTGTGTGAAACCACCAGAAACAACTACTCCGAGGGAAAATACCCTTACCGGCATTGAATTATACTGATGGTTTGAGGCTTTCGTTGGGAACTTGTTAAAACTGTTTGGTTTTCACTTTCTCCAACGTCAATCACGAGGATACGAGTGATCCCCGTCTGGAATACGTCCTGATAGACAGGAACAAATGTTCCATGCCAATCCACGACCGGACCGGTTTCGACCTTTTGGGCCATCCTCAGGTGGATGTAGGCGATAGCTCCGTGTAGAGCATAAGTTGTGTGAAACCACCAGAAACAACTACTCCGAGGGAAAATACCCCTACAGGCATTGAATTATACTGATGGTTTGAGGCTTTCGTTGGGAACTTGTTAAAACTGTTTGGTTTTCACTTTCTCCAACGTCGATCACGAGGATACGAGTGATCCCCGTCTGGAACACGTCCTGATAGTCAGGAACAAATGTTCCATGCCAATCCACGACCGTCCGGTTTCGACCTTTTGGGCCATCCTCAGGTGAATGTAGGCGATAGCTCCGTAAAAATGAGCTGCAAGTTGAAGGTCACTCAGATGTATATTGACGGTTAAATAAAACTAAATACTTTATGAGCGAAAACAGTTCCAAAGTTTTTTAATATTCTAAAATTAAATAAATTTAGTTGAAATACAAAATAATTCAATTTCATCTACTTCTAGCGCCATTTATGTAAACAGACCCGAACTATGAAAAGGAACCAATCAATATGGTAAAACACATGCTGTCTTTAAAAATTGCAGATGTCTGTAAAGCTTCCAATTCGACTGTTGTGCTCCAAAAAAACACAGGAAAAATGTTTGAGATTGTAGTTTGAAATTAAATTCAGCATTTGCAGAAAAGACACAAAAAAATTTAAAAAAAATACAAATACAGAAATTAATTAAACAACAAATAATCAAAAAATCTCACAAAATGACTTAATGCGTATTTCCTTCGAACAGTAGTTTTGTATCAAACATACTCGCGTTGAAAGAGTATTGAAAATATTTAGTTGAAAAAAAAAACGATTTTTTATTTGGTTTTATTCATTTTTAAAGAAAAATCGATAAAAAAGGATTTTTTAACCAAACCTAAAACGTGTAAAAATAAAAATCAGAAAAAAAATAATTTTGATTGTTTTACCCAAACTGCCTATGTTTAAACTATAGTGGCAACCTCGGCCTATATGTGTTTTATTCTCATTTAATTTTCTGTCCATACTTGAACAAACGGCTCTTTATCATACAAGATCTGGCGTGGGAACCGTGTATACTCACCCATATATCTAAATATAATAATATTAATTACACGCCTATAAGTCCAATTAAATTTCCTATCTATTACTCCCATGAATCGACGGCATATATATCCTACTTTTCCCTGTCTGTCGCCGTGTTCATCCATCTAGTCTCCGCATGTTTCTTAAAATCGTCCGCCCTCATTTGAGGTCATCCCCTACGTCTTTTATTTTTCCAAGATCTCCAGTTCACAATACATTTGTTCCATTGATCGTCTTTTTGTCTGTATTTTATTGCTACCCCTCCTCTGACATCCTTTACTTTTGTCTTATTTCTTATCCATTCATTCATTTTTCTATCTGTTAGCTTTACATGTAACATTTATCTTTCCATTGTTACCGTATCCATGTTTGATTTTGTAAGTGTCCAGGTCTGGGAACCAAAGGTAAGTACAGGAAGGATACATGGGGTATACACTTTCGTTATGAGGTACTGAGGATATTTTTTATTTTTTAATATGTAGCTTAATTTACCAAATGCTGCCGAGGCCAATATTACTTGTTTCTTGATTTCAGCTGTCTGTTTCCTTTTTTTTACTTTAATAATTTGTATAATTATAATTCCTCTCTTGCTTTATTCTGATCGTGATATCTTCATTTGTGTTTGTTATGATTTTAGTGTTATTGTAGTTTATACTCAAGCCTATATTTTTAGCTGCTGTATCCAGTTATTCCAGCATTTTTATCAGTACTTTTTTCTTATCTGTTATTAAGGCAATATCATCAGCATATCTTACCCAGACAGCACAAGTATGTACTATGTACGTACATAGTACGTAACTCTGCGACGTATGTACGTACATTTTTGAACTTACGTCCTTATATGTACGTCGTAGGGACGTAACTTTAGCCATTAATTTCCTTCGATTTGTACGTACTATGGACGTACTGAAGAACGTACTATGTACGTACATCCGACGTATTTTGGACGAATGTACAGCTGATTTAAAAAAAAACTGATACGACTCTTTAAAGCACTTTTTCCAAAATTTGAGCAGTGTATTCTAAGCCACCATCAACTTTATCAACAACTCAGTATCAACAATATGAATGACAATGACAAGTAAAAAAATAATCACATTGTCATATTATAATCTATAATCTTTGATTGTCATCAGCAAAGTCATCAGCATTATTATCGGTGCTATAATCTTTGGTCATGAGTTACAAAATAATAAATACATAAACATAGTATTTAATCCTAAAATGGCTTTACATATGAAATACTCTGCCAATCTATGGGCACCTAAGCTCACACTAGGTACTATAGTTATAGTGTGAGCTAATATAATCAAAAACTGAAATATATTTTATTCAACTCCAGACTCAATTACCTTTCGTTTGATATCACACACGCCATATTTTCACTTAAACTCAAATTTTTGACATCTACCCCCACCCTTTTTTTAAAAATAAACTAAAATTCATTTTTTTTAACTCCAGACTTAATTACCTTTCGTTTGATATCACACACGCCATATTTTCACATAAACTCTAATTTTTGGAATCTACCCCCACCCTTTTATTTGGCTTGCGTTCGGTGGATATTGTTCATTTTTAAATGGGACCATCACGGCCCAAGACCCAACCTAGGTACCAAATTTCATTAAAATCGGACAAGCGGTTTTTGAGTTATGCGGGTTGGTCGTTACAGACAGACATACAGACAGACAGACAGACATACAGACAGACAGACAGACAGACAGACAGACAGACAGACAGACAGACAGACAGCAAAACAAAAAAGTTTCAAAATCATCTGAAACGCAAAGATATATCAAAATTTTTGAAATCGGAGCAACTTTTTTTTTCGAAAAAATTAGGATCACCATAGCTCACACTACTTATAGTAGTAGTGTGAGCTAAAAGCCAAAATTTTTACAAGTTGGAAAATGTTTGGTCCTTTTCAGCGGTAGCCCAGCATTTTAACCTAAGCCGAACAACACTTTCTTTTGTAAATAAAAGATGGATAAATGAATAATTACTTGAAAGGAAGCAAGGATAATCTGGCAGGCCAAAAGTAAGTCAAGTTCGGGAAGATTAGGCGCTACTTCGAGTACTCTAAAATGACCCTTCGGAGAGAGCAAAGAATGCAAGAATTTTTTCACAGCTTCCAGGCAGCCCAGCACCTATTTACCGTAGAATTCAATCGTCAAACCCCAAGTGCCGAACTGCAGCAAAAAAGACCGAACTTACTTTTTAAATGTATTATTTAGCAAAGATAATAAAGATATTCGATTCAAAATTAAATTTAATTTAACAGAAACAAGCACGTTATTTCTAAAAACGACCCTAAATGTATTTTAGCAATTTTTTATCAAGTTTTATTTTATTTATTTTATAAACTTCAAAATGGAAATAAAGAGTCCTCTTATTGAACGGCATAACACTACTGTATAGTGTAAATGTCAACCTGATATATAATAAATATATACTGGTTAAAATAAAAAACCGATTTTTCCAGTCGTATCAGATTTTTTTTGAAATCAGCTGTACGTAAAAATATCGTACTAGGTACGTATATGGTATGTCCAATTAACGGTAAAATGTACGTACACCAGACGTACATAGGACATCAAATTAAAATAAAAAAAGTGTAGGATTAGGACTAGATACCGTTTAAAACAATTCCAGCTTCCTGAACATTCCTACTTAGGAGTGGATCGTCCAGTTTAATCTCGAGACTCAAAGTCTCGATAGGTTTAAAGTTTGTTTTGCTTGATTTAATATTTAAGTAATATATCCCTAACGATGCCGTTAAATGTTAACTAGTGTACGCCATCTATTAGCAAAATCCTTTATTAAATGGATCTCGCATCTCTAAAATGAACGTAAAATGTACGTAATATATACGTCCACAGTACGTATTTTATTGGTCCCGAGAATTACCGACGTAAAATATACGTAAAATGTACGTAGCTAGTGGATGTACTATGTACGTACTTTATTGGTCCTGGGACGTACTGACGTAAAATGAACATAAAATGTACGTCCCTGGGACGAAGTGTGTTGTCTGGGTAGGTGGTTCAAGTATTGACCGTTTACTTGGATGCCTATTTCTTCGCAATGGCGCAATGTTTTTAAAAACATCTTCTAGGGCCTGGTTAAATAGTTTAGGGGATATGGTGTCACCTTGTCTACACTTCTTTTTATGCGGATTGGGTTGGTTCCTTTGTGGATTTTGATTGATTTTGTTACTTCGCTATATATATTGGCTATTAAATCTGTGATCTACTCGGCTATCAATTATTAAAGATGATTTTACTGCCCAGTGCTCAATGCTATCGAAAGCTTTTTCAAAATCTATAAACGCAATATATAGTGGAGCGGAATGTTGTATTCGTTGGCTCGTTTTATTAGGATTTTCATGGTTAATAGGTGGTCAACTATACGAAAACCCTTTCTGAAGCCTGCTTGTTCTTTTGGTTGATATCCGTCAAATTTTGCTGTTAGTATATATGTTAATATTTTCGTAAAAAGCGTATAAATTACATTGAGGAGTGTTATAGGTCGATAGTTTTTTAGGTCTGCTCTATCGTCTTTCTTGTGTATTTTTTCTTTTAGTATTTTATTTAAGAGACTATAAAGAGTATTAACTACAATTTTACCACCGTACCGAGCATTTCTGCCGTTACTCCGTCATTTCCAGGTGATTTGTTATTTTTCATTTTCTTTAATGCTCTTTTCATTTCCCGCTTGCTTATTCCAGGTCGTCTTCTGAGTTTATATTCTTTATTTTTGTTTGGAGTTTCTTCATGGTTTCTCGCGATGGTTACCCTTTTATTTAGTATATTTCTGTAAATAATAGTTGTATGATATATAATATCTTCTTTAACGTTAGTTTCTATGCCGTTCATATCTTTATTTAAATTTTTTCATATCTACCTAGAGTCGGCTTTAGATATTTCATATTTCTGTTATTTTCTTTTATCATTTTTTTTATAGTTTTATTTATTTCTGTGTATCCTATCGATGTTCTTTTTCCTTATTTCTTAAGTTTCCGACTTTTTTCTACCACTTTCTTTATTTCTTCTGATATACAATATCTTTTTATCTTTTTTTCCGATATCTTTTCCTACTTTCATCATAGCTCATGTCTGCGTATCATTTATTTCATCTCCATTTTCCTTTTCGCATCTTAAGTTTTAGGTTAGCTGTTCCTTTAGCATTTCTTTGTATATAGCTTTATTTTGTGTAAGTTTATTCATGGCAAGTTGTTCATTTTTATTATTAATTTTTCATTTTATTTCGAAATTGCGATCAATGCAGCTTTTCGTTCTGACCATCCTGTGATCACTGCCTGTTGTAAAGCTGTTTAGAGGTGATACATCTCTAACGAAGGTTTTCAAGCTGTTTAGAGGTGATACATCTCTAACGAAGGTTTTCTCAGTAGTCAGTATGTCATAAATTTCGTTCTTCGTTATTCCATTAGGGATGAACCAAGTTCACTTTCGTTGCGGTTTCTTTATACAGAACGAATTCATTGCATAAAGGTGTTTTTCCACTAGATAATTCTAATAATGGTTACGCCCCTGTCATACCTTTCGCGATATCCAAAATCCCCTATTTGAGAATGCTCGTCATCGTAGGTAGAAGTGGTGTTCTTTTCATTTTTAGTATAATATAGGCAACGCGATCTGAGATTCCTTTGCACTTAGGGCTACCAAAGTTTCAGCCTTCACGTTGCTACATGCTACAGCCAAGGTAAGGTCCGCGGAGACCTTGGCCTTTCGTTCCTGTATCTCCCGCTGATGTTTATATTGCGAAATTTTTAAAATATGGCAAACAATAGTACAAAATAATTTGTCATGGCGGGTTTTGTTTTATTTTTGGCCATGTTCAACCATTCATAAAATATTTTTACTTTTATTTTAGGATCTACTGGCTGTCAAACACTGGATCTCCCGGTTGCCACATCGAAAGATGCGAAATCACAAACTGGCAAATGTTGGCAGCGCCAGATTACAAAAACTTTAGCATGAGGTTTTAAGATATTTAGTTTTAGATATATTATGTATAATTCATTATACTCGTGTAATAGGAAGAGCCCTTCAATTAGTTTAAAAATATATATTTACTAACATGCTTAGAACGTACTTGTATTTTTTTTTAAATAGATAATAAACTACAAGTCCGCTTTTTCTAGGTTTTTTTCCCATGAGAAAAGTATAAAAAATATGTTTTAAGCCCCCCCCTCCCTGCATACACCACTGCTTTAAGATACTTTTAAAGTATATTAGTGTGACGGTTCAAAGAAGAATGATGAATTAAATTTAAAAATTATAAAACTAAAATTGACTTTTCAGAACCAAAAGTCAAGATTCGATAATAACATGCCCTAAAATTTATTTTTTAATAAGCTTATGGAAACTTTGATGGTAATTATCTCAAAATTCGCTTAGAGGCCTTCATGCACTTTTCGTGTTAATGCAAAGTCGTGTCCAGGGGTTGAAAGCCCTTACCTTTGGGAACACAATTCCACTTATTCGACATCTGTCAAATTCATCCAAATACAATTTGGCGGATCAAACATAAAAAGTAGAAGAATTTTGGAAAATTCACAACTTTTTTATTTCTTAACCGATTTTTTTTTAATTTGGATTATAGTGCACAAAAACTATTAATCACTAGCATTTTTAATGTTTTTGTGAAAATCCATTTTTTAATATAATTACCTTCCCAGCCCGCGCAGCAATGGCTAGAGAAAGTATTGTTTTTGACAATTTTTTTTTTTTTAGATAATGCCGAAAATGTGTTATTTGGGTGTATTTTGACCTATCCTAGCAATATCGTCCTGATGTATGTCTGTGTGTGTGTGAACCGTAACACGATAGCTCCTAAACCGCTTAACCGATTTTCATAAAATGTTCAGGTAAAATATTGTTCGACACTGTGACGAGCTGATTAGGATTTTGGTCAAAATTCATGGTAAAGACAGTTTTTTGACAGTTAAAACATTTAAAAAATGCTAACTTTTGAACGGAGCATCACATTAATATGCAGTATTCGGAATATAGTAAAGCATATTTTTCTCAAAAATTTGGGTTAGAACCAAAACCTTTGGGAGAGCTTTCGTTTCGGAGTTATTTACAAAAGACTGTTTTCAGGGTTGAAAAAGCATGGAGTTTACTTGTAGTGTGCTAATGAGCTAGACAGGTGTCAAATCCATCATGGATCCATTTATTACCTTTCTAGCCCTCGCAGCAATGGCTAGAAAAGGTATTAGTTTCGACGAAAAAAATTTTTTTTGAGATAACGCCGCAAATGTGTTATTTGGATGTGTTTTGACCTATCTTAGCAATATCTTCGTGATATCTCTGTGTGTGTATGTATATCTGTCCGTAACACGATAGCTCTTAAACCGCTGAACCGATTTTTATAAAATTTTCAGGAAAAATAGTGTTCGACACTCTAATGAGCTGATTAGATTTTGGACAAAATCCATCATTGCTAATCACAGTTTTTTGACAATTAAAATTTGTAGTGTTTTTTGCGTTTTATAAAGAAACTGCTGATTTTTTCAAAACAATCACAGGAAACAAAAAAGATGTGTATTGACAAGTTCTATCATTGTTACTGTTAAATGCTTATCCTCAAAAAACTAAATTGGAATGAGGGTACCCCTAGACACCAAAATTTCACTTTTTCATGTAAGTTTCAAAAGTGGAAAAAATGCTTCAAAAATTAAAAGGTTTTAAATATGACGGTTTACATATGGCCGGCCCACTATTTTGCACCAAAGTTTTCCCGACTATTTTTTATGCCTTAGGGCAACCTCTAGGAACCTACAAGGCACATGGGTAAAAAGGTAATTTAAAGCTCTACAAAAAACTACTAAACCATTTTTTTCTTAAAGTTACAGCTTTTGTAAAAAATCTAAAAATTTGGCATGAATTTGACAGCTGTCCAAGCCAATTGTGTTCCAAAAAGCAAGGGCTTTCAGCCCCTGGCGTCAAATTTGTATTTACATGCAAAACATAACGGGGGTCACCAAGCAAATATATAACATTATATAATAAAGTTTTTTAGATTTTTAACGAAAGCTGTAGCTTTCAGAAAAAAATATTTTGTAGTTTTTTGTAGAGATGAAATTATTTTATGTTCCTAGACGTTGACAGAAGAAATAAAAAATAGTCGGGAAAACATTGGTGCAAAATCGTAGATCGGACATATTTAAACCGTCATATTTGACAGAATATAGACTACAAAAAATAAAAAATTAGCTAACGTTATTTAGAATGGTAAAACTTTCTTTCTCTCTAAGCATTTTATCAATTTTTTAAACTTTCATGAAAAAGTAAAATTTTGGTGTCTAGCGGTAATGCTAATTTCATAGTTTTTTGACCATAACTCGAAAACATTCTAACTTATGTCAAAAATAAAACACACTATGGATACAACTTGTCAATACACATCTTTTTTGTATCTTGTGATTTTTTAGCAAAATCAGCAGTTGACTACTAGAAAAAAAAACGGAATATATTTCTTTTGAGACACAGAAACCTTAAAAGTGCAAGTGATTAATAGTTTTTATAATAGTGCACCAAAATCAAAAAAAAATAGAATTAGTTTGAAAAAAATCGGTTAAGAATAAAAATGTTGTGAATTTTCCAAAATTCTACTGTTTTTTATGTTTGAGCCGCGATATTGTATTTGGCATGAGTTTCACAGATGTCCAATAAATGGAGTTATGTTCCCAAAGGTAAGGGCTTTCAACCTCTGGAGTCAACTTTGCATTAACACGAAAAGTGCATGAAGGCATCTAAGCGAATAGAGCAAAAATTAGTCGAAATTTAAACAAAAAAAATACTCGCTGTAAAGAAAATTTTAAGCTTTTTTAAAACAAGGTCGAGTGGCGACCAATGTTTTCTTTATAAATAAATAAAAGGGTTTTAGGGAGATTTATTCCTCGTAACACTTTGTTCCCTTGCAAAAAAATAGACGTGTCCGCGAGCTATCCAAGAAACAACCTCCAGAATTTAATATATGTTCCAACCCACGTGACCTCTATATAGATTGTATGTTTATTATTTCTGGCGCTTAAAATCCTGAAAAGTGGTCAATCCTAACACGAGTAAACACTTTAAATAAAATTTATAAAATGTAAACATTCGATGAAGTCATCAGATGTTTGTGCTATTTTCTAAAATAGTATTTTGTTTTGTTTGAGCTCAATTCCAGATTTCCAAATTATAACTATTTTCTAAAAAAAGAAAAATGAATACTAGATATTTAGTAAGCAATAAAAGACCATGAGAAACTCATAGATGTTTCAGTTCTATAAAGTATAATTACTTATACTTATACGATAACTCTTGCTTTCACAATAAACCTCCAAAGGAAAAGGATCATTTAAATCAAAGAAGTAAAAAAACGTGAATTTGTAAATACGATGGTCTGCATTTGAGTCCTGTCAGGGGCGTGACTAACTTTTTGGTTGCCTGAGGCAAGGGAAAACTGCTGCCGCGCATTTAAAAACAAACATCTCTTGTAATCCTTTTTTTCTATGCTCTAACGTAATTTTATACCTTTATTTTTTAAATTTTAGCCCGCATTTCGAAAATTTCAATGAAATGTTTCCATATTATCAACAACTAAAATACTCTGCCAATCTATGGGCACCTAAGCTCACACTAGGTACTATAGTCATAGTGTACGTGTCAGCTAATATAACTAAAAACTGAAATATATTTTATTCAACTCCAGACTCAATTACCTTTCGTTTGATACCACACAAGCCATGTTTTGACTTAAACTCTAATTTTTAAAATCTACCCCCACCCTTTAAAAAAAATTAAAATGTATTTTGTTTAACTCCAGACTCAATTACCTTTCGTTTGATATCACACACGCCATATTATCACTTAAACTCTAATTTTTGACATCTACCCCCACCGAGGGGTCATCGGCACCCTAAAATTTTGTACAGCGTCCAACAGGACTTGGGTCCTGACGTGTACTGTTGGGTCCTGTTGAGTACTGTTGGGTACTGTCGTGTACTGTCGAGTACTGTTGGGTACTGTCGTGTACTGTTGGGTACTGTCGTGTACTGTCGAGTACTGTTGGGTACTGTCGTGTACTGTCAGGTACTGTTGGGTCCTGTCGTGTACTGTTGGGTACTGTCGTGTACTGTCGGGTACTGTTGGGTCCTGTCGTGTACTGTCGAGTACTGTTGGGTACTGTCGTGTACTGTCGAGTACTGTTGGGTCCTGTCGTGGTACTGTCGAGTACTGTTGGGTACTGTCGTGTACTGTCGAGTACTGTTGGATCCTGTCGTGGTACTGTCGGGTACTGTTGTGAAATTTGTACAGTACTGTTGAAAGCTGATGACCCCTCGACCCCCACCCTTTTTTTTAAATAAACTAAAATTCATTTTGTTTAACTCCAGACTTAATTACCTTTCGTTTGATATCACACACGCCATATTTTCACATAAACTCTAATTTTTGGAATCTACCCCCACCCTTTTATTTGGCTTGCGTTCGGTGGATTTTGTTCATTTTTAAATGGGACCATCACGGCCCAAGACCCAACTTAGGTACTAAATTTCATTAAAATCGGACAAGCCGTTTTTGAGTTATGCGGGTTGGTCGTTACAGACAGACATACAGACAGACAGACAGACATACAGACAGACAGACAGACAGACAGACAGACAGACAGACAGACAGACAGACAGCAAAACAAAAAAGTTTCAAAATCATCTGAAACGCAAAGATATATAAAAAATTTTGAAATCGGAGCAACTTTTTTTTCTCGAAAAAATTAGGATCACCGAATTTTGCACTAATTGTATGATTGAATTGAATACAGTTACAGTAATCAAAGTAACGATAGTAACGAATATATAAAATGATTACATAGTAGTCGAGTAACACTTAGTAACGAATATTCAAAAGTGAGGAAAATCAACACCTCTAGTGTCCAGTCTTTAGGTTTTCAATGTACTATTCTTGTCCGAAATCATACAATCATTTCTCTAATTGTTTTTTGAATATTTCCAATACTTTTTACTCATATATCAACTCAGGGGCGCAACTAGTCAGGCCCTTTTGGGGGAGCTTCAGCCCCAAGCTTAATACATAGAGGACGCGAAAAATACTATTACAGAAGGGGCTGTAAAAAAGGAGAAAATCGCAATATAAGAGAAACTACCAGACAAATCGCGATTCAGAAAAAGTTTTGTAGATATAACGAAAAAAATGGCGTCGTAGGCGGAAAGAATACCGCACCCGTTTACACAGGCCTTATGGGAAATTTTTGTTTCGGTGGAATTGTCTATAATTTTATTGTGTTATATTAGACTATGTAACTAAAAAAAAATGTAAGTAAAGTTAAGTTTTTCTATGTACAGTTTTTGAGATACAAACGGTCAAAGTTCGTTAAATGGAGGTTTTTGTGTATGTTCTAATAATAATAAATCTTACATCTTCACCGAAAAAAATTAATTAATCATAAAAACTACTTAGCAAGGGGCTAAAGATCACTTATAATTTCATTCTTTTCAATTCATTAGGTAATATACGGGGCGTAGTCAAAAAATCAACTTTTTTATATCAGCACTACTACCGAATTTTAAAACTGGCATGAGTTAATAGTTTTATACCATATTAAAAGAAAAAAGTTATTTTTGTTTTTTGGTTGGCCATACTTTTATAGATATTATTTTTTTAATTGCAGATTTATTTTACTAATAAATAAAATGAATTCAGCTGTTTTAAACCATTTATCGTACGACAAAAATGAATGTACTAAATATTTTGTTTTAAAACACAGCACAGGGAATATTTTAAATATATAAAAGAAATGCTGTAGTCAAAGGGTCTATTAAAAAAAGAAACTCCTTTTTTTTGCTCCTTAATTATTTTTATCTTATTTCTGGAAAACGGCTTGGTCAATTTGGATCTAACTTTACCTGCTTACTTTTGTAGCTCGGTGACATAGTCCAGGAGCCAGCGCAAAAAATGTGTGTTTTCTGAAGGCTAATATTTTCAAGACGAGTTCAACTTTAGTGATTAAAAGCTAGTGTACAGTCAGCAGTTACAGTTCCGGGACACCTGGCGGCGGGACGCGCGCAAAGGTGTAATTTTAATTAGTATCCCTAAACTGTTTTCTGAAGGCTCAAAATTTGTAGAAAACGAGCAAATATAATACATAACAAAAATCTAACAGTCAGACAGCCGAATATGGGAACGCATAGCGTCAGCGCTACTCCATATTTGTCAGAAAAATGTCTTGACCGAAAGTGTTTTCTGAAGGCTGAAACTTTTTTAAATAATAGGAACATGAAGTTAATAAAAAATACAGTCAGACTCCTGTGCGAAAGAACTACTTTAGTCAGCAGCCGATAGAAGTGTGAGTGGGCACTGCGCGCATCAGTACGTCTAGCCTCAATATATGGCAATAACGTTTCACAAAAACGAAATTCGTTATTTTCTAATAATTTTAGTTATTTTTAGAACGACAAATGATAAAATAATATTATAAATATGATAAATTTCTCATAGTGATGAAGCTATGATTTTTTTTATTCTTAAATACGTATGAGAGGGTTGATTTTAAGTTATTCTTTCTCGTGTATCAATAATACGGCACTTTGCGATCTGCAGTCCAAGTATAGTAATTATATTTATTTCATTTTTGTCCTTATTTCAGATTTAATTATATTCATTTCGATTTTACCGTGTTCCGTATTTATGATTTGGCGGGTATTTTCACAAATATACAGGGTGTTCCAACTAAAAGGTAACAGACGTGTTTTTTGGTTTTTTGTGTGTGAATTTGGAGAAACGCTCGGACACGTCGATTTTGTTTGCGACACCTTTTGGCTATCTTGAAATTTTTGTAATAGTCATCATCTTCGAGGGGTATACTTTACCCCTATATTTTGAATAGGGAAAATGGGTATAGTGATACCTTGTATTGAAGGCCTCTTGAATGTCTTTACAACCGTGTAAAAATTTCAAAAATCTATTTATTAGTGTTTCAGATAATTGCCTTCAAACTTCCAAATTTAACTTGGACTGATAAAATAAAAATTTAATCAGAATTTTATATTTTTCGGATTTTATTTTTATTTTATCATTCCATGTAAAATTTGAAAATTTGAAAGCAAATATCGCAAAAACTAATCTATGGATTTTCGAAATTTTTACACGGTTGTAAAGATATTCAAGAGAACTTCAAAATAAGGTATCACTAGATCCACTTTCCCTATTCAAAATATAGGGGTAAAGTATACCCCCCGAAGATGGTGCGCGCTACAAAAATTTCCAGATAGCCAAAAGGTGTCCCCCTCGCAAACAAAATCGACGTGTCCAAATTCACACCAAAAATACCAAAATCACGTCTGTTACCTTTTTGTTGGAACACCCTGTATAAAAACTAACAAAGTTACGGTTATCAAATCATTTACTTTTTATTTCGAGGAATCATTTTTATAAACATTATTTTTATAAATATCAGTAAATTTATCAAAAAAAAAAATTTGATTGTCTTATGAAGCAAAAAAAATTAAACCAAATTGAAAATAAAAGCATCTATTCGTAAGAATTACTATCGTCGTATCGTTGAGTAGTTTTGAAAAAATGTTGTGATTCCTTAAATCTACACAGTAGTAAAATTTCTTTTTGCAAAGTTCTTATTTTTTCAGGAAAACTCATAAACCATAATACGTTTTAGCCAATTACGAAGATTAAACTCCCTGTAGATTTAAGGTATCACAACATTTTTAAAAAATTTTTATCTTGGTGTAATGGGTATATAGAGGAACCAAAAAATTAAAAGTGCAAAAGGTGGCTGGGTTGACATGGAAAACTCCATATATTGTATACATGGTGTTTCCTAATTGAATGTCAATATTTATGAGGGTGATTTTTGGGCCCATTTTAAGAAAAAACTTCATATGATCATATGTCGTAAACGTCTTACCTTTTGAGATACAGGGTGGTAAAGTTTTCAAAAATAAATCATTTATTATTATCATATGAACCAAAAATCACCCCCATAAATATTGACATTCAATTAGGAAACACCCTGTATATATATATTATGTATAGTGTACAACATAAATACTTGCTTACTGAAAACATAGCTTCATCACTAGGAAAAATTTATCATATTATTTTATCATTTGTCGTTCTAAAAATAACTAAAATTATTAAAAAATAACGAATTTCTTTTTTGTGAAACGTTATTGCGATATATTGAGGCTAGACGTACTGATGCGCGCAGTTCCCACTCACATTTCTATCGGCTGCTGACTAAAGTAGTTCTATCGCAGAGGAGTCTGACTGAATTTTTTATTAACTTCATAGTTACTATTATTTGAAAAAGTTTCAGCCCTCAGAAAACACTTTCGGTCAAGACATTTTTCTGACAAGTCTGGAGTAGCGCTGACTCTATGTGTCCCCATATTCGGCTGTCTGACTGTTAGATTTCTGTTTTGTATTGTACTTGCTCTTTTTGTACAAATTTTGAACCTTCAGAAAACAGTTTAGGGATACTAATTAAAATTACACCTTTGCGCGCGTCCCGCCGCCAGGTGTCCCGGAACTGTAACTGCTGATTGTACACTAGCTTTAAATTACTAAAGTTGAACCCGTCTTAAAAATATTAGCCTTCAGAAAACTCTTGCACATTTTTTGCGCGAGCTCCCCGACTAACACTAAGAAAAAAAAAATTCTATGTTTAGTTTTAAAGATATTAATTTTTATTTTAAAATTTTTGGATTTACCGAACGGCAACATAAAAAAAGGTATTCACCTCCAATTTTTGTTGCATATACCAAAACTACAAAACCAAATATAATCTAAAAATAGAAAACAATATATATACAGGGTGTATCAAACAGAAAGCTTGTTTATTGCATTAGTTTTTTCGTACTAACGCAGAACTTAATAATAAGTTAGAAATTAAGTTAGAACTTATTAATAAGTTCTGCGCTAGTACTACAAAACTAATGCAATTAACAAGTTTTCTTCTTACACCCTGTACATATTTTTTGTTCTAGTTTTAGCTTTTATTTGTTTTTATAGTTTTGGAATGTGCAGTAATTTCAGAAAAATAAAATAATTTAAAGAAATCGTGGATCTTTAAATATAGTGGACAAAAAAACATTTCTACTCAAAATTCTAATCAATTCGTGCAGTTAATCCAATTAATATCGATAGTATAGTTCAAAAGTTATAACGAAAAATATTTTGCTCGTTTTTTCTGTAACACCCCGTAAATGAGTGAACTAGGGAAAAATCTAAATATACATGAACTTCACTTTAAACCTAGACAAACAAAAGAAATCAAAAGTAAAAATTATTTTCAGTGGTAAGTTGGAAAAGCAAAAAAAATTAAAAATATGTTTTTGTCACATTCAAAACAGCCTAAATCAAGTGCTGCAGCAACATAATGAAAAGAACAAAATTTGACATCCGGAGGCGCTTAACTAATGACGTCGAAATTAAAAAACTCATGCTGTAATGTCATTATAGAATTTTAGTTTGCAAAATGTGGTGTAGTCGCGATTTTGACTTGTGTTGTTGCTATTATTAACACTCTAGGGGCGTCTGCATATTGAGGTTATTTTTTTTACATTTGTTTTATTCAATTTTCTTAGAAACTAAGCTTTCCAAAAAATCTGGTGTTACTCTATATTGTTGAAAATAGAATTATCTTTCAAATTATATGTATTTAGTGGGTTTTTGTCAAAGGGGAATACTCAAGAAACATACGCATGTTTGGTGATTTTTTTTTCACTTTTTTGGACGCCCTTGGTGTCTTAACGTTTACCTAAATCTTATAACTATACATATAGTTATAGAGTCAAACGTTTTTCCCGATAAAGTTGGTTTTTAAAAAGGTTAATAAAATAAATGTAAACAAAATTTTTTTATTGTTTAAAAAACCATCAAACATGCGAATATTCCTTGAGTGTTCCCCGCTAACAAAAACCCACTGGAAACATATAGTTAAAGATAATTTTATTTTTGACAATATAGTGGAAGACGAGATTTTTTGGAACACTTAGTTTTTAACAAAATTGAATTAAAACAAACAGAAAATATAAATTATAATTTAAAAAAAATAACCTCAATATGCCGACGCCCCCGGAGTATCAATAATAGCTTTAACACCACTTTGTGATACACTGCCTAAAAGGACATAAAATGTTTAGATTTTTTGAAGACTGAATAAACCCTAAAAAAACATGATTTTTTTTCGTGATCTTAAAAAATAACCCCAATATATATTGTATATTAAAATGGGTTAAATATTCAATGGATTTTTGTGCTTTGTGCGAGCTTGCATTGCCTTGGTGGAGGATGATTCGTCGTTCGGGGTTCGGTTTTCAAAGCTCAGCAATGACTTTCGACAAACAAATGCTAATGTACCAACCGGCAGAAACAGTCCTTTGATCTTCCAGAGGAATTGTTGCTACATGACCTGCATCTTTTTGGATACACTTCGAGAATGGAAGACATTGGTTGGCTTTTCTTCATCTTGGAACACTCAAACAGACGGCTGACGATTATTTTCGTTCTCATATGAGCTATGAGCTCACCACTGACTGTGCCAGGGCCGGACTTGGTACGCAGGGGCCCCGGCGGGAGAGCAGAGCAAAGGGCCCCATAGCCAATAATGGGGAAGGGGGTGAATGCAGAGGCGAAAAAAAACAAAAAAAAAGCAAAAAAATTCGGGTTTCAGTAAGTTTCAGAAGTTTGGCACTATATGAAAGTTAAATGCGCCGAAAATTTTTGAAAAATAAAGTAATTTTTATGTAAAAATTTTGGGATAACTCCGAAAATGTGTTATTTGCGTGTAGTTTGACCTATCTTAGCAACAGCGTTGTGACGTCTGTCCGTGTGTATGTGTATGTATGTCCGGATCACAATAGATCCTTAACTGCTCAACCGATTTTCATGAAGTTTTCTGGTAAAATAGTGTAAAATACTGTAAAGCTCTGGTTAAATTTTTGTTGAAAATCCATTAATGCTAACAACGGCGTTTTAACTGTATAAAAATTGAAAGAATTTGAAACTATCGTTTAACCGGTGCATTTAATGCGGTTTTCGGAATATATTAACACTCTCTTCTCAATACTTTATGCTGCAACCAAGCAGGAGCTTTTGGTTTTATGATCTCTAAAAAAACTGTTTTCAAGCTTGACATGGCATGGCTGCTTGTAACCAAAAAAAAAAAAAAAAATGTTGGTAAAAACAATTTATTTATAAGTTATCACTGTTCACACTGTTACAAAAGCAATATTTGCACTTCAACTGAACGTTCAGTAAAATCTAGGCAGTTTTCTTAAGGCTACTTACTAGATTAATGAACAATCAATCATTAAATATAAATTAAAGTAATCATCTTAGTAATGTATTCAGTAATATTATCTGCTTAATTTTGATCAAAGAAGGGGCGCCACTTTTTTTCTTACCCCCATTCTCCTAATATTTTGTGCAAATTTTTTTGAATTGAGGTCTTTGAAATGATAGGTAAAGATTGAGGTTAAGTTTTAGTAATGCCACCGATCAGTGTCATATGTCCCTCTCGTAGCAGTCGCATGGGCTACATTTTTTCGAGGCATAAAAAGACATTTGTTATAAAGTAACTACATAGGGTCTTGGGAAATGGCACAACACACTTTTGGTTAAATGAGAAAAAGTGGCGCTATTCCCAGCCCAATCAGATCATGGAACGAAATTCAAAATATCTACAGGGGTTACTCTCCCCCCAAACACAGAACGGCTTTATTGCAATACTGTTAAAGTTGTTAAAAATATTCCTAAATTACCCATAGTTTTATATTAGCTCACACATATACTATAATATAGTAGTGTGAGCTATGGTGATTCTAATTTTTTCGAGAAAAAAAAAGTTGCTTCGATTTCAAAATTTTTTATATATCTTTGCGTTTCAGATGATTTTGAAACTTTTTTGTCGCGCCGTCTGTCTGTCTGTCTGTATGTCTGTCTGTAACGACCAACGCGCATAACTCAAAAACCGCTTACCCGATTTCAATGAAATTTGGTACCTAGCCTGGGTCTTGGGTCGAGATGGTCCCATTTAAAAATGAACAAAAGCCACCGAGCACAAGCCAAGTAAAAGGGTGGGGGTAGATTTCAAAAATTAGAGTTTATGTGAAAATATGGTATGTGTGATATTAAATGAAAGGTAATTAAGTGTGGAGTTAAACAAAATAAATTTTAGGTAAAAAAAGGGTGGGGGTAGATTTCAAAAATTAGAGTTTACGTGAAAATATGGCGTGTGTGATATCAAACGAAAGGTAATTGAGTCTGGAGTTGAACAAAATATATTTTAATTTTTGGTTTTTTTATGGGGGGGGGGAGTTTTAAAAATTTGAGTTTAAGTCAAAACATGGCTTGTGTTTAACAAACGAGAGGTAATTTAGTCTGGAGTTAAATAACATATGTTACAGATGTTAGTTATATTAGCTCACACGTACACTATAACTATAGTACCTAGTGTGAGCTTAGGGGCCCATATATTGGCAGAGTATTTTAAAAAGGCCTTCCGTAAATATTTAGCTAGTAGAAAGAAAATAGGACAACTTCGCCGCGACTGACTAGCCGCCGAACCAACTCGCCGCCGACCGAATCGCGCCAAATCCAAAACGCCTCCGGGACAATTCGCCGACGGGACTGGTCGCCGACGCGGCACCAGTAAGTTTGCAATTTTGTTAATGTTTATTTCTTATAGTAAACATGTTTTAAAAAGATCTTATTAGCTCACACATATACTATACTATAGTAGTGTGAGCTATGGTGATCTTAATTTTTTCGAGAAAAAAAAATTGCTCCGATTTCAAAAATTTTTATATATCTTTGCGTTTCACATGATTTTGAAACTTTTTTGTTGCGCCGTCTGTCTGTCTGTCTGTATGTCTGTCTGTCTGTATGTCTGTCTGTAACGACCAACGCGCATAACTCAAAAACCGCTCGGTCTTGGGTCGAGATGGTCCCATTTAAAAATTAACAAAATCCACCGAACACAAACCAAATAAAAGGGTGGGGGTAGATTTCAAAAATTAGAGTTTATGTGAAAATATGGCGTGTGTGATATCAAACGAAAGGTAATTGAGTCTGCAGTTAAACAAAATACATTTTAATTTATTTAAAAAAAAAGGGTGGGGGTATATTTTAAAAATTAGAGTTTAAGTGAAAATATGGCGTGTGTGATATCAAACGAAAGGTAATTCAGTCCGGAGTTTAACAAAATACATTTTAGTTTGTGTTTTTTTAAGGGTGGGGGTAGATTTCAAAAATTTGAGTTTAAGACAAAACATGGCTTGTGTGGTATCAAACAAAAGGTAATTTAGTCTGGAGTTGAATAAAATATATTTCAGTTTTTAGTTATATTAGCTCACCCGTACACTATAACTATAGTACCTAGTGTGAGCTTAGGGGCCCATATATTGGCAGAGTATTTTTATTCTTTTTTTAATTAAATTTTTGAAAAACTATTTAAAAAAGCATTTTTTTCGAAAATCTTTTTTTTGTATATTACAAATTGGGTGAATCGGCCCTGAAGCAAATTGTCCTACATACAGTGGAAATACACCTACTCTAGAAAGAAATCTAAATTCTGACCATAAACCAAACCAGTATCAAAAAAAACCTAGGTGGTTAAAAAGATTAGTATTAAGCTAAATCGCTACTTCATCGACACACAAAAATTTTGTGTCAAATGCAGTTTTGTGTCCCGTAATTTAAAGAATCTTCCACAACAATCTCACAGGATACCATAGGCCACTCCAACAATAGGATCGAGTCATAAAACATACTTAAAACAAAAAAATAGCTGTCCAACTTTCGATTTAAAAGTAGTTCGGACGTACTGTAAATACTTTTCCCAGCTAAAAAGAAAAATGGTCCAGCTTCAAGGAGGGACAAGAGGGCCTACACAAACGGCTTTTAGGTGTGTGTCAAAGCTAGTCTGGGAGTGTAAACAGTAATAACAAAATCACACTGATGTGAGTACCAGGGCATTGAAGGCAATGAGGAAGCAGACACCCTCGCAAAAAAAAGGGTTTTTGGTGGGAGGCGAGACAGTTTTGGGGGGGCCCGAGACCCCATAACGCCGTATTTTATGCGACTTTATATTTGTGTTCATGAAATATGTGGAAAATATCTAAAAAAATATTAACTTCGGTTCGAAAATGAATGGAAAATTAATCAGATGGTGTCTTACTGGATGGAGACAAACTCCACGAAAAAGACAATCAAAACGGTTCATAACCATATTAACAAAGAACTATCAAACAGCTTTTAGAAATGAACAGAAACGACTATGGCTAGTAGTCGGACTGCTTACCGGACACTGCCCAGTGAAATATCAAGGAGGACAACTGCAGATTCAACAGTAGCACATCAGAGACACTGAACATATGCTTTGCGGATGTGCTGCCTTAATTCGTAAAAGGCCAGTACCTCGAAAAAGGTAGTCTATCGCCTCAAGAAGTGAGCTAACTAACTCCCAAGAAAATAACTTACTTCTGGAGACGCCTTCAAATCTTGAAGACAAAATCTGCCGTGCAAAGCAGAAACCTAGTAAGTCAAAAAGTAGTGTTTTGGGAAATAGAGTTTGAAGTTTATTTAACTACATACTAACTATAGTTTATTTAACTAGATACTAACTAAAATTCTAGAAAAACTGGCTGGTGCCGTTTTTTACGGCGATTTCAATGATATAAAAATCTCATTTTCGAGTAAGTCGAGTTACTAGGTTTTTGCTTTGCACGGCAGAAATGACATGCAGAGTCATGTATAAAATATCTTAAAGGTAGGGGAAATGGGGGCAATATAGGGTACTTAATTTTATAGGCTAATTTCTCTTTACGGAATTAAGTTCTATCTTTATGTTTTAATTTTCAGTTTAAGCAATTTAAACCTCCATCATACTTTTATTTTTGTAAAAAGTTGACTTTGCCCCATTTTGCCCCGAATACGGGGTAAAATGGGGTCCCTATATGTGGCAAAACGGGCGGACGGTTGTGTACTTTAGAATCAATATTTTTGTAAGGCAAGTTATACACTGTGCTAAACTGCTAAACATTTTTAAAAATGCCGAAACACATCGATTTTGTTTGCGAGGGGGGCACTTTTTGGCTATCTTGAAATTTTTGTAGCACGCACCACCTTCGAGGGGTATATTTACCCCTATATTTTAAATAGGAAAAGTGGGTTAGTGATACCTTAAAAATTTAATTAGAATTTAATTATTTTTCTGATTTAATTTTTATTTTATCATTCCATGTTAAATTTGAAAATTTGAAAGCAAATATCTCAAAAACTAATCGACGGATTTTCGAAATTTTACACGGTTGTAAAGATATTCGAGAGAGCTTTAAAATAAGGTATCACTAGACCCACTTTCCCTATTCAAAATATAGTGGTAAGGCATAACCCTCAAAGGGGTTCGTGCTACAAAAATTTCAAGATAGCCAAAGTGTCCCCCTCACAAACAAAATCGACGTATCTCGGCATTTTTAAAAATTTTCAGCAGTTCTCGAGAAGTCCCGGGTGGAAAGTTTTAAATTGGACACAGTGTATTTATTAAAATACTAACAAGATTAAAATACTTATTTAAAAAATAAAAAGTTGTAATAAAAAATACATTAATAATTAAATTTAGTATTTAGAAAATTTATAAAGAACTGACCTGGTTATCGCTGTCGAATTTTGCGCCCATTTATTGCAAAGACAACATAAAATGTAACTTGAGGAGCAGACTCTCTATATGCATTTTGTCCATTTTTTGTAATTTTGGTAAATAAAAAAAACTGCTATGCGTTTGACAAGAAATTAACCGAAAAGGTCATATACCTAAAGTATGAATAAAAAATCATTCAAGGATTATACCTACATACGTCTTCTGTCAAAATGGGGTATAGGTTATTAGGTATAGCAAGGTACCCCGTTTTGCCTTCATAAAAACCGTTTTTCCCTAAACCACCAGTTAAATTTAACCAAAATTATACATAATAAAAGGCTAATTTTACGGGCAACGCGTTTAATTACGAATAATACATAAAACTACTAACTGTTCAATGTAAACAAAATTTTAAAAAGTCTGTAAAAAATTTACTTAGTCTCACAAAATGCGTAAGCTATTTTTACAATAAACAGCGCACAACATCACATGTTGAGCAAAAACCAACTTAAGGTCAGCCGACCGGCACCAATCATATGGCAGAGACTTGAACCAGTCATAAGGATAAAACATCTAATATTAAGAGGTTTTTTCTTGCGCAGTTTACCTAAAACTGCGGTACCGCCTTTTACCCCCGTACTCCATTTTGCCCCCCTTTCCCCTATAAACGTTGGTAGATGTTGAAGATGATTTGTTGACAAACGGAATTGGAGGGTATAATAAAGGAAAGTAGATAAAGAGAGCAAACGAGAGAAAACGAAAGAGAGAGAGACCGAAAGACAGATATAGATGGAGAGAGCGAAAGAGAGAGAGCATGCAGTTTCTAAGACAAAAATCCAAATACTTTAGAGCATAAATACTGGTTCAAAAAATTTAAAAAGTAAGGCAATCACAGCTTGCTTTGGAAACTATGACAAATTTAAATTTGCAGACGACAATTTTTAAGTCCGCACGCGTGTGGATGGATGAACGCCACATTTGTGGTATATTTACATTTTGCGGTGTCGTGTAAAATTGTATTTTTTATGGAAAAAATGGGAAATTATTCACTTAAAAGATATGCGGTTTGTGGAAAAATGTCCGGGATAAGTAAGGAAGTGCCATTACATTACATAGGTAAGTAATTGTATTTTTCTTTATAATTTGTTAAGGAACTTAATAGTGGTTTATAGATGCCATTAAACACTCCTCATAGTGCTGCACAATTCATTTTAGAAAAACTACAAATTTAATCCGCAATTTGATACATTTGCACCCAATCAACAAGTTTTAAAAAAATCAATAGACATAACCCTAAGTTATTGACAATTGTCAAATAATGTAGTGACGTCACGGAGTATGTGCCAAAACCACCAAAACTGATGCATGCGCAGTTACCGAAATCCTGTCTACCCGAAAAAGAAACAGTACGAATTAAACGGTCCTGTCTTCAAGCATGGGTATGCCCTGTATTTAAGCTCTAAGGTATTTGCAAAAATCCAACAAGGATATATAAAAATAAGGCTTGATCAATAGGCATCGAGACGTCGACTCAAACCGCGACTTAACTATCATGAGGTCCTAATTTTAGACGCACCGCGTCGCGTCGCAAAGCGCCTCTACTGAAAAACGCATGAAATACACCACCATCGCACATACAAATGTTAATTTCAGTTTCACAAACCTTTCATGAAATTTTCTACAAAAAACTTTTCCCTACCAATAATTTTTCGTCGAATTGTTTTTCGGTTAACAAAATGTCGATAGCTAGTGGGTTTTATTGTACGCTAGTGCAATTATGATGGTGACTAGTAGTTAGTTTCAACCGGAACCAAATGGTAAGTAATAATAATAGTCTAATACTGTTAAATCCAGGGCATTACATTATCGACATAAAATTCTATTTTTAGCACAAGTTTTTTGCTCCATATCTTCCCTATTCTTTAACCTCAACTTAAGCCGAAACATTTAGCCTGTAATCGTAAAAAAAATCAAAGCAGCAAACGATAATTTTTTTGCAAAAGTCTTTAATGTTTATCTACTATTCTAGCAAAAAAGTGTACAAAAATACTCAAGGTCAATCCTCCAAATCTCGCTCCAAACTGAAGATGGCATCTCTGCCAGAGATTATAGAAAAGTTAGAGATTGAATTTCACAACGAACCAAAATAAAAAAAGTGGAACGTTTCACATTACCAATGAAAAAGCTGTAAATATGGCTAAAATAGAAGGATACCCGTGCCCAATCAAACTTAATATACTTTGATTTTTTCGCGGCCTTGTCAGATTGTCAGTTGATGTTATTTTTTGGTGTTTATGTTGAAAAAACAGACTTTTCCTACTAATGGAAAAAGTAATGTTTTAAAACCCCAAATTTAATTAAAACAACTCGAAAAAAAAAACAAATAAACAAAAACATCCGTTGACAAGCAGTTGACATTTCTAAACGAGAGAACAACATGTCAAACTAAACCTTTGGCCAAATCCAATTCGTTAACATTCAATAATCCGTGATCTCTGAAGTGTACGTATAGTACGTATTATTGCAATACCTACGGTACCTTACGATGCAGAATGCAAACATATTTGAAATACCAATATCAATGGGTATAAGTCTATCCTTTTTGCGGTCCGTAAGATAAAATGTCCTGATTGGTTGTACTTTTACGCATGAATATAATTTTATTCTTGTATTCGTTACGTCAAATCATCGGCGTACAGTTGACAAAAACGTAAATTTGGTATCTGTGCATTGTTCGTACATTTAATTCTGAATGTTTGCATCAAACACCAAATATTGTGTAAATAAGTAACAGGGAGTATTGGAATATTACGTATATGGTCAGAAATCGGTCCGCCTTCATGAGAAATATTTTTTCTTGTTAGCGGTCGCCTATTAGAACTAGAGACTCTGTTTATTTTAAAAAAGGCGCTAAAAATCTAATAAACAACATTTTTGAGAAAGACTGATTTTCCAGACCAACTTATTAAGCCGATTAAAGCACTTAACTAGCCGATTAGCACACTCCACGCTATATCAGCCTTGAAAATAGTTTTTATAAATATCTAAATAAATGTGTGAACCGCATATTGATGCGATGCTCCGTTAAAAAAAAGTTAGCATATTTTCAATTTTTAAACTGTCAAAAAACTGTTATTAGCATTAATGGATTTTAACCAAAATCTAATAAAAAATCTGATGAAAGTCGGTTTAGCGGTTTAGGAGCTATCGTGTTACGACAGACACACACACACACAAGATAACACGTTGGCGGCGTTATTTTAAAGAAACATTATTAAAAAATAATACCTTCTCAAGCCATTGCTGTGCGGGGTAGGTAGGTAAAAATGTATTATCATTCTTGTCAAAAATTACCTACAGCCGCCATCTTAGAAAAAAGTCGCGTGCTTGTAAATCGGCAAATTTAAATCAAAAGCTAACCAGATCTAAGTACCAAAACTACATGTATAAGTAACAAAACTACATGTAGAATTAAACGAAAACTAAGCTTTTTAAATCTCAAACGAGTAATCTAACCTCTCTCTCGTTTCAAAATCAAAACTTGATTAGTTGATCTTCTATTTATATCGTGTCGTGTAATTTTATACAATGTGTGCCAATTCAACTGAAAAACTCTGACGTATTTTATTTTATTTTGGTTTAAATCGTAATGAGTTTAGACTTTTTTTGTCATGTGATCTTGCTCTGCCTAATATAAATTACCCTAAAAACTTTTTTTAAAAAACCTTTTATACTTGATTGGAATTAATTAAAAATCATTTGCCAAATTAGTCATCTTTAAAATAAGTTTTTAGTTGTATAAGTTTTTTGGTTTTTTTCTCCTTCAACATCTTACAAATAAAGCCAGGCAATAATAGTGCCGGGCACTATACTGTCATTTTTCCATTGAAAACTGACAGTTGATTTTTCAAAATTGACATACGAAAGTCGAATTTATAAATCCAGTCGTTGATTTTGCACTATTAATTCCGGCTCTTATAACGCACAAAGGCCTAATTTTGAAAGAAGACAGCTGTTCTTATAATGCGACACTATCAGAATAGTGCCCGGCACAATTACTGCCTGACTTTACGACGTCCCTTTTATTTGAACTTCTTTCTTCTATGGAAACCCATCAAATCAACTTAACGTAATATGTTCCACGTTGTTTGTAACAGACATAAGTTATTGTAAGTATAGCAAATAGTTTATTTTGAATAACGTCACCCTTTGCCCCAGGCAGCCTGGAGTGTAGGGGAGACCGGGACAGCTTGTAAGAAATTTTTTCTTTCTGACGTATTTTTCTTTAAAATTAAAATTTAGATTCCAACCTGTATGTTTTGGCTATAGAGTAATATATTAATATTGGTAAACAGTTCATCCGTAAAGGCTGTAAAAATATTTTTGTTACAACTTAACCCGGGATCGAGCAGTCCAAGATTTTCTGAGGGGCCAAACTGGCAACAAACACCAAACTATTTATTTTTTTGGTTTTTCATAGGTCTGAGCTGTGAAATAGAGCGTAAGGTGGTTCAAATGCGCCACTTAAGTAGATTTTGTTGACAAATTTAAAAAAGTGATGCAGCAGAACTAAAAAATAATCTTTGTGGCGAAGGGGGGTACCTGGGCCCCTTTGCCCCCCTGGTTCCGCCACTGGGATTGGGGCAGGTTGTAACAGCCTCTAGGGCAAGTTGTAACAAATAAAAAAAGAAGGGTTAAAGTTCTTTTCACATTTAATTTTAAAATACGAAACTTTTTTAACTAATAATAGAATAACCTATTTTAAGCTAATGAACACATTATATAATTGGTGTATATGTTGTTATTATCTGCGAGGCAAGTTTTAGCATATTGTTAAATAAATAAACTGTCAAGTTTGCATCATATTTTTCAACTTAGCCCAAAATATATGTTTTCCTGCTTGAAGCACACTGCACTGGCCATCGCATCGGCTGTCTATGCCCAACTAACTTGATTTGAAAATGCAATCCACCTGTTCAGCAGTGTTACAACTTTTTCCGTGTTACAAACTGCCCCGATCTCCTCTACGTAATATTCACCTATTTAGCAGCATAGCTAAGCCAAAAAAATCTGCAAAAGACCTTGACCTCACAATAGTCATACTTACTAAATTGCTAAAATTAAAACAGATGAACGAACTTTTTGTTAAATAAAGCGCAGGCAATTGTTAAAAAAATGCCATTAACAATACGATACCTACATATAAAACAGGTGATAGACGAGGTAATTTCTGATGGAAAAGTTCGTATAATGCAGGGGTCAAAACTCTTTCTTTATCCAGATATAAGATAAACTTTTCTTTATAATAACCTTTTTAAAAAACGCAGTAAAAATATGAAATTTGGTAACGTCGTGTATTAAAACAAAAGCAATAATTTAAAAGATCAAAATTTTTTTTTAAAATTATGGGGTGAAATTTTTTCAGGAAAAACTGCTTTTTTGCTATAAACTTTTAGGAATACCATAATAGATGCAATTTTTTTCTTGATGTTTTTTGTTATTAAAAATAAGGCTTTAGGGAAACATAATAATAAAATATTGTTACAAATTTAAGTTATTTAAATTTTATAATTGGAATTTATTTAGGTTTAGTGTAGTATTAGGTTGATTTACCTTAAGGTTGTATTCTTAGTCTAGGTTTTAGTTGCGTTATCTGTGACTTGCGGTCGCAATAATACGAGGACTTTCCGGACGTCGAAGGCTGCCGGAAAGTTCGAGAGAGATCGACGATCCTATATATAGGGCCGGGGTCGCGCACCAGGGATTCAGTTAAAAGATAACCAACGGTAGTGATCGCTAGATGTTAACGCGAAGTTAATAGGCGTATTAAAGTAGTGAATTATTAGCAAGTTATTAGTAAGTTTAAGTGCGTGTTTTTGTACATAATTTGTCGAAATAAATTGACGTATCGTTTTCAACAATTGCGAGTTTTAATTATTGTGGAGAGCTCGTAACAATTGGTGTCAGAAGTGAGATTAAAAGAAATAAATAGTGCAAAGACTATCCTTACACAGTACCACCGGCTAGGACAATTAAAAAGAAGAACAGTAAGTGATTTTGCCAGAATATTCGGAACTGAATAGTGCAAAGACTACCCTTACATATTACCACCGGATAGGACAATTGGACAGAAAAACAGTAAGTGATTTTTCCAGAATATTCGAAGAAGTTCGATATTGTTTTATTCAAAAACCAAAAGAGATATTTAAGAACCGACTTCGACATTAACTTTACAGTAAAAAAAAAATTGATAATTAGAGAGATTTTCTAGAATATTCTATCACTTTCTACGACGCTCTATTCTAAAACCAGAAGAAATATCCAAAAAGCGACTTCGACATTAGCTTAGTAATTTCAAAAGTAAGAACTAAAAAGAATTTCTAGAAGATTCTATAACATTCTACGACGTTCTATTCAAAAACTAGAAGAGATATACAAATACCGACTTCGACATTAGTTTAGTTATGTCAAAAGTAAGAATCAGAAAGAATTTCTAGAATATTCCATAACATTCTACGACGTTTTATTCAAGAACCAGAAGAAATATCCAAAAGGCGACTTCGAGATTAGATTAGTAATTTTAAAAGTAAGAATCAGAAAGAATTTCTAGAACATTCCATAACATTCTACGACGTTCTATTCGAGAACTAGAAGACATATACAAAAACCGACTGCGACATTAGCCTAAAAATAGACATTTTAAGTGATTTATCAGGAAGTTGATGCTTACTAGACAAGGATCAGCAAAGATGGAAGATCTAACTAAAATGATGCAGGCTCTAGCAGCTCAAATGGCTCAAAACCAAAACGATATAAAACACACCATGGACGACGTGCGACAGACCATGGAACAAAACCAGAACGATATGAAACAGACATTTGAGCAAAGATTAGATGGCATTCAAGAAAACTTCGATCAAATAAAGAGCAACTCCGAACAGCGGAGAGAAGAGTTTAAGACTGCAACCGAAGACCTTAAGGAAGAAATAACTCAAAGAGTGCATAGCGTGGAACAAAAGGTACAAAATAAATTACAGAATGTAGAAGAAAAGGTACAAAATGTTGAGGAGAAGGTACAAAATGTTGAAGAAAAAGTGGAGAACAAATTACAGAATGTTAGGGAAGCAGTTTTTCAAACCATGGAAGAAAGATTCCAGGACGTGTCAAAACAGCTTATACAGCTTCAAAAAGAACACAACAAAATAAAAGCTCAGGGATGTGTCGTGAATTCCAACCAAAACATTAAGCCTCCAAATTTTGATGGTACGTCTTCCTGGTCTACCTACAAACAACAGTTTGAAGCTGCCGCTGCTGCAAATGGTTGGGATGATGACGAAAAAGCTAGAGCTTTGTTAGTAGCTCTGCGAGAACCTGCTCTGGGACTTTTACGGTCCATTCCAGTCGAACAAAAACAGAATTATAACGCTTTAGTGGCAGCGTTAGAAAGAAGGTATGGAGACGAACACTTGCGAAATTTACATTGGTCAGAATTAAATATTCGTCAGCAAAGACCAGGAGAGTCATTACAAGAGTATGAAGCGGATATCAGGAGGCTGATGTACTTGGCTTACCGAGAAATGCCAGAAAATTACAGAGATCCCTTCACGGTAGATCGCTTTATTAACGGCTTGCGAGACACGGACTTAGCAAAATTACTACGTCGAGAACGCTTCCATAACAGCAGTGAAGTGTTGATTCGAGCCCTTGAAATTGAATCATCAAATAATATGTCCAGGCCAAAAGTAAGAGGTGTTTTAATTCAGGAGGGAGAAGAAATGAGCACTGGAGATGAGGTCAACTTAAAAACGCTAAACCAACTGTTTCAATCACTGATAGAGAAGATTGATTCTTTGAAAGAAAGTAGACGATCCCCTCCAAATGTAAAGTGTTTCAGATGCGGACGTACAGGGCATATTCAACGTGATTGTCGTGTCCAAATGAGGTCTCGATCACCATCTAGTGGGACAGAGTACCGAAGAAGAGATCAGGAAACACTAAAACTAGTCAACGCAGAGGGGCGGGTGTTGGCTAATGGGAATTTAGCCCCTAAAATTTACTCTATCAAGAGCTTAAAACATAATGCTGACAGTCTTAACATCAACGGACTTATTAATGGAAGAAAAGTTAATATAACAGTAGACACTGGTGCTGCCATATCATTGCTTAGGTCCAAAATTGCAACGAGATATAAAATTCGACCAACAGAAAAGAAAATAACACTTAAGACTGTGACTGGAGAATCCGCCGACGTGTTGGGGCAGACAGACATAGACCTACAGCTGGGAAGATTGAAGATTCGCCACACTGTATTGGTTGCCGAAATAGAAGACGAATTTATTTTGGGAATGGACTTGATAAGTAAACATGGATTTGCGTTTGATAATAAACTTAATACCCTAAGATTTAGGAATGAAGAGTTCATTTTGTCAAATAGTCACTTCAATAAAGAACCAATAAAGGTCGTGGCAGTATGTACAACAAGACTGGTCGGTAACAGTGAGACCATCATTTTTGGGAGGCTAGAAAGTAAAACATCAAGCTGAGTCGGACTCATAAGCCAACAGAAATTACCCAACACCTACCTCGTTGCAAAGTCACTAGTTAAAACCGATAGAGACATCCCGATTAGAGTCGCCAATATTTTCCCAAATAGTGTCAAAATTAATAAGGGGGAGGTGGTAGCATTATTTGAGCCAGTCCAGAAAGTAACAAGATGTGAAGAGCCAACTTCGGAGGATAACAGTAAGTTACCAACGGAGGTACTTCAGCAATTTCAGTCAACTTGGCAACATCTCACTCCAGAAGAATTTCGTAAAGCGAGAGAGTTTATAGAAGAACAAAGTAATATCTTTGAAACTAAGAGTAGTTCGGGACGCACAAACCTTATTCAACATTCCATCAACACTGGCGATGCCCAACCGATAAGACAGCCCCCAAGAAGACTACCATTGGCCAAACAAGAAGAAGTTCACAATCTCATTAATAAAATGCTCAGCGACGGTGTTATTGAAGAGTCATCAAGTCCTTGGTCATCTCCTGTGGTGTTGGTCACTAAAAAGGATGGAAGTACTAGATTTTGTGTCGATTACAGAAAACTTAACGATGTGACCAAGAAAGATAATTACCCACTGCCAAGAATAGATGACACATTAACAACATTGGCAGGATCATATTGGTTTTCTACTCTTGACCTGAAAAGTGGGTATTGGCAAGTATGAATCTTTGAAAGAGATAAAGAGAAGACTCTGCTGGAAGTGGACTTTATCAGTTTAATGTGATGCCATTTGGCCTATGCAATGCCCCAGCTACATTTGAAAGACTAATGGACGTCGTTCTACGAGGCCTTACTTGGAAAACCTGCTTAGTCTATTTGGATGATGTCATAGTAATGGGAAAATCATTTCAAGATCATCTAGATAATTTACGAGAAGTATTCTCAAGAATCAGGAACACAAATCTTAAATTGAACTCAAAGAAATGTTTTCTGTTCCAAGAAAAAGTTGAGTTCCTGGGTCACGTCGTTTCCCGAGAAGGCATCCATACCGACGAAAAGAAGTTACAAGCAATAAAAGAATGGCCTCAACCTCGTGACAAACATGAATTGAGAAGCTTTTTGGGTCTGTGTGCATACTACAGACGATTTGTGGAAGGATTCGACAAAATAGCGTCTCCATTACATACTCTTACAGAAGATAAAGCTTCTTACAAATGGAATACCGAATGTGACCAAGCATTTAGAAGACTAAAAGCAGCATTATGTTCTAGTCCGATTCTTGCATATCCCATTCCAAAAGGAAAATTCATATTAGATACTGATGCGAGCAACGATGGCACAGGAGCAGTACTCTCCCAAGTACAAGATGGAGAAGAACGGGTCATCGAATTTTTCAGCAAGAAGCTATCCAAACCAGAGAGAAATTATTGTGTTACTAGAAAGGAGCTCCTAGCCATAGTTAAATCCGTAGATCACTTTCACAAATATCTCTACGGACAAGAGTTTCTGATTAGAACGGATCATGCTGCGTTACAGTGGCTCATGAAAATGAAACAACCTGAGGGGCAAGTCGCGATATGGATAGAAAAGCTACAACAATACCATTATCAAATTAAGCACCGAGCGGGAAGGGTGCATAATAATGCAGATGCATTGTTCAGAAGACCTTGCCCTGAGGATTGTAAACATTGCAGGAAAATTGACCAGAAAGAAGGAATTACAAGAAGGAATTACCTACGTGTGCCAGATAAAGTTAGAACCAGATGAAGAATGGATGTCGGCTTCGATTAGAACCACACAACTTAACGACAAAGATGTAGGACCTATCTTGCGATTGAAAGAAGAGAACAAGCCACGACCATCATGGCAAGATATCGCAAACCAAGGGGTAATATTCAAATCACTGTGGGCACAATGGGATTCACTGATAGTAGAAGAAAACATCCTTAAACGTGCCTGGGAAAGTGCCGATGGCCTTACTGTGATTAATCAAGTAGTAGTTCCTAGAAGCATGGTAGACAATATAATGGCCGAATGCCATAGTGGAAAATCAGGCGCGCACCTAGGCATAAATAAAACCATGGACAAAATTCGAAACCGATTTTATTGGGTCAATTACTTTCAAGATGTGAAAAACTGGTGCCGCCGATGTTCGACTTGTGCATGGCCGGACCATTTCCAGAAACTAAAAAGGGCAACAAATACATCCTTGTTGTCATGGATTACTTTAGCAAATGGCCAGAAGTTTTTGCTTTGCCTAACCAAGAGGCCGTTACAGTTGCAGAAGTTCTGATAAATGATGTTTTCAGCCGATTTGGCATTCCTTTGGAACTACATTCAGATCAAGAACTTTGAATCAAAGCTCTTCCAGAATCTCTGTGACCTTTTAGGAATACATAAAACACGGACTACTGCTTTACATCCGCAGTCAGATGGCATGGTTGAAAGATTTAATAAAACAATAGAAGAACATCTTTGCAAAGTTGTTGATGAGCACCAAACAGATTGGGACCAATATACTCCATTGTTTTTGATGGCCTATAGAACCGCCATTCACAATACGACAGGAGCTACTCCATCTAGTATCCTGTTTGGAAGAGAACTGCGTTTACCATGTGATATCATGTTTGGTTCACCTGAAGAAGCACACTTAGAGGTTAATGACTATGTCGAACGTTTAAGGCAAAAGCTGCACGATATCCATGAAGTGGTTAAAGACGAAATAGACGAATAGAAATAGCCAGTGACCGCATGAAAGCGAGATATGACCTGAAAGCAAACTCTTCAGGGTTCAAAGAGAATGATCAAGTCTGGCTATACAATCCTCAACGCAAGAAAGGAAGATCACCTAAGTTGACACCACCATGGGAAGGGCCTTATAAAGTTGTTAAGAGAATTAATGATGTAGTCTACCGAATCCAGAGAAGCCCGAAGTCCAAGATGAAAGTTGTTCATCTAGACAGACTGAAACCTTACCTGGGAAATGTTGACCGAGACGATCAAACCTGAAGAGGAGGATAGTGTTACAAATTTAAGTTATTTAAATTTATTTAGGTTTAGTGTAGTATTAGGTTGATTTATCTTAAGGTTGTATTCTTAGTCTAGGTTTTAGTTGCGTTATCTGTGAGTTGCGGTCGCAATAATACGAGAACTTTCCGGACGTCGAAGGCTGCCGGAAAGTTCGAGATAGATGGACGATCCTATATATAGGGCCGGGGTCGCGCACCAGGGATTCAGTTAAAAGATAACCAACGGTAGTGATCGCTAGATGTTAACGCGAAGTTAATAGGCGTATTAAAGTAGTGAATTATTAGCAAGTTATTAGTAAGTTTAAGTGCGTGTTTTTGTACATAATTTGTCGAAATAAATTGACGTATCGTTTTCAACAATTGCGAGTTTTAATTATTGTGGAGAGCTCGTAACAATATTATTGATATTTTTTTTTAAAGAATAAGTAATAGTCTAAGAGCCCAGTAGGATTTTGGGCTTGAATTGCAAACCGATACTCATATATTTTAATCGGTTTCTTCATAAGACCATGTCCCAAAAAAAATGGAGTTACCTGCGAAAATCATGCATAAACAACCCGCCATCTTTGTTTAAAGATGGCGAAAAGGAGTTTGAATCAAATGTACGTAACTTTTGAACTATGACATCGATTTTACTCAAACAAATTGTAATTAGCTTCTACTATAATGGCCTCTCCAAAATACTATCAATACTTTGTTTTTTATTTATCTCTATACTATAAATTCTGTTTAAAGTTTTTTTCTCTTTAAAGAAAACTACTGGTTTAAAAAAAAACATGAAACATAAAAAATATGCAGGTTGCTAAGGTGTCTTTATAGTGGGTCTAATATTTGCTGTAGATTAAGCGGTTCTCGAGTTACACTCAAAAAACCATTAAATTGGCCTATACCTACCCATGAGTAAAAAATTTTCATGTTTTCATCAAAGTCATGAAAGTTACTAAAAAACTATACAGATCGAAAAAGGATGTCAAGCTTAATAAGAAACGGCTATTAGTTTCAAACAGAAACTGATACCTGATACTGAGGTAGATATGGCGGCTTAAACATGGCCGAAGCGTAATTTACAATTTTATTTTTGAGGGTAATTTTTTTATGTAAAACGAACCCCAACGGAGTCAAAATGTACCCCCGCTAAAAGACAATTTAATTATCTTTAAAGAAGGGTAGTACACTTTTTGTCGTAAAGTTAATAGTTTTCCTAAAAAAAACAAAAAATATTGTAAAATTGTAAATTCCGCTTCGGCCATGTTTAAGCCGCCATATCTACCTCAGTATCAGTTTCTATTTGAAACTAATAACCGTTTCTTATTTAGCTTGACATCCTTTTTCGATCTGTATAGATTTTGTACCCAGGGGTAGGTATAGGCCAATTTAGTGGTTTTTTGAGTGTAATTCGAGAACCGCTTAATCTACAGCAAATATTAGACCCACCATGAATACATCTTAACAATCTGCATATTTGTTATGTCTTTTTTTGAAAAACCAGTAGTTTTCTTTAAAAAATCAAAAAACCTAAAAAAAACAGCGTATTTGAGGAACTTACAGTATAGAGACAAATAAAAAACAAAGTATTGATTGCGTTTTGGGGAGGCAAATATAGTAGAATCTAATCACAATTTGTTTGAGTAAAATGGATGTCATAATAGAAAAGTTACGTACATTTGATTCAAACTCCTTTTCGCCATGTTTAAACAAAGATGGCGGGTTGTTATGCAGGATTTTCGCAGGTATCTCCAATTTTTTGGGACATGGTCTTATGACGAATCGACTAAAATATATTAGTATCGGTTTGCAATTCAAGCCCAAAATCCTACTGGGCTCTTATACTATAAGCAAAAATAAAAAAATATCAAAAATTATTATTTTTTATCTTCCATATTTTTTGACTGATTTGTTAAATTAAAAAATTCACTGTAGCTATAAAACTATATGTATCGCACTGACGTTTTAAATTTAAGTTATGTAACGATTAAGTTTAAGTTTTAGTAACGACATTCGATCAATGTCGCCCTCTGTTTCTATATGCAAAATATAAAAGACAGCCCTTGTAGAAGCCAAAAAACAAGGACTGAAAATAAAAGAGTCAAAAACTAAATACATTAACTTCTCAAAAAATACCGAGAAATATGCTTATAATTTTTACTAAATTACAGTTGTGAGCAAGTGGAAAAGTTTACATACCTAGGCGCAAAGATATACAAAGGAAACTCTACTCAAGAGATTAGGTCGGTAGTGACATATGGGTGCACATCATGGAAAATTACAAATTAGCCTAGTTGGGACATGTACAGAGAATGAATAAAACAAGAACACTGCAGGAAGGAGAGTAACAGGCAGACCACGAAAAGGATGGATAGATGAAGTCAAAGGCGACATCAAGAATATGGTAATAAGAAAATGGTGAAGAATCGTACCAGAGAGGGCATAATGGAGGACTCTGGTTATTCAGGCTAAAGCCCATCTGGGGCTGTAATGCCAATTGAAAAAGTGGAATAAATATAAATTACCACCATAGCAAAACTCGGTAGGTGCGGGATGTGACACGATTGACCCGTTTGTGGTCGAAGTGCATGGTGGCAGGAACGATTTCCATCTTCCCACCATTTAAAATAAAAACACACACATCAATGACCACGTACAATATTTTTAATAATTTTGACGTAGACTTAACTACGATCAAATAAATTACACCTGCTATGTATTTCGGCTATATTTATCTGTTAAAATTATGTCTTTTGTTTCGAAAGGAGTGTGGAATGACCTCAGCGGTAACAGCAGAAGCAAAAGAAGTAACATGAACACTCAAGAGCAACTACCGACGGCGACGCCTCTACAAAGGTCTGGCTCCAGTCCAAGATCGTCCACGAAACGAAATAGCGGCCTATTTGCCTTTTTCAAATGGTTAGTATTAATTTGATTTCGAAAGTTAATCAGAGTTGTAGTGCGATCATAACGAAAGTGGCGGTAATTATTAAGGTAAGCCAGGGTTGCCAACCGTCTCGTTTTTTTTTTCGGGACTGTCCCGTATTTCGATCGAAAGTCCCGTGCCCCGCCATGGGTTCATACGGGACAATAAAAGTACCATATTTTTATGTTCTTAAAATTATCAGGAATTATTTACCCCACAAAGAAACCTAACCTTTTTTGTGGCCGATCAACAACCTGTGCAGAGTTTCTTAACTACGTCGGCGTCGACGAAAATTCTGACTGTCAAAGGGCTAAAAGCCAAAATAAATAAGACTTTAAAAATTAAATTGATATAGGTAGATTTTTTTAAAAATATTTTTACTATAATTATTTTGCGGTTTTGTTTTTAAAAACGTTGCGTTTAATGTATTAATTTTACTGGTTTTGTTTAGTTGTTATTTTTTCTGAAAGATAAAGATTTTCTGTTATAAAATAATCCTGTTTTATTAGTGAAATCAACCCAATGCAAAATAAAAAAAGCAGCTTTGAAACAAAAACTTTGAGATATGGTAACGTGTCGAATCCGAGACAGAACGAAAACAATGCGCGTGGGGCTTTAGTTAGCTAAAAGCATTTTTTCTTGGGGTAACACACGATTAACCAGCCAAGCAGACGTGTTTTCTTGGTATTTGTTGTATGTTCAAACTTCTTTTTTTCCCAAAATGTTTAAATTTATAGTACATCTCAGCCCCCTTAAATTGGGGGCGGTGAGTACATGAATTTACATAGAAAATCAGCTGTCTCTGTCTGATGATGTCATACACTTTGAGTAGCAGTGACATCATTTCGAATAAAAATAGGGACCTTTTGCACGCCCTCCTTTAGCTAACTTTATTTATCTGTTAAAAGTCTGTTTTGTGTTCAGTAGGCAAAATTAATTAAAAAGGTCCGAAAACAACTAGGGAAAAACTAAAAGAGCAATACCAGTGAAAAACTGCCAGGAAAATATAGGATTCGGTCTGTGTTTACTGTATACTTCATATTTTTTTACGCACTTCACTGAACATTGATGACTTTTGGTTAGTTGGTAAACACTGTTGCCAAACAACACATACAGTATGGCAGGAATAATCTGATGGGGAAAAGAGACAGCTAGAAAACACGTTTCCTCTCTTTTTCCAGTGGCGGAGATTTAAATATATGTTATAAATATATAATTGCAGATAGCTTAGGTATTATGCGGTCAAAACAGGGTTTGATACATAAAAAAAATTAGTCTTAAAATAACTATTTTCATTATGAATTACAAAAAGTAAAAAAAAAATTCCTGTATATAAGTATACATTATACTTACGGTTCATATATTTGTTTTAAACTTTATTATACGAATTATTTAAAAAAAATTTTGGCCCTAAAACGAGCCGATTTTTTTTGTACGATAGGTCAGGTCAGGTGACCTCGTCTTTAAAAAATATATTATTCAATAGAAATTTCAGTTTCTGAATCTGAATCATCATCGTCTTCAGAATCATCAGAGTCTTCCCCAAGCCTGATTCTTATTTTTTCTGTTACTTCTTCCATATATTTGTCAGTTTCCCAATATTTATTTTCAATATCAATCACATGCCGTACAAAATTATTCCATAAGTTGGAGTCCATAGATTTTCCCTCTTCCAATAATTCCCGTAAACGCTTGATCTTAAATTCGCCGATTGTGTTTCTACTTCTTATGAAATTTTTCAAAAATGCCCATGCCAGTTCAATTGGATTCAGCTCACACATATATGGTGGTGTTCTTAGGGTCACATGGCCATGTGATTCAATTAATTTATCTATTTTGTATTTTCCCAAAGCTCTACTTTTCTATCGCTGGGGTCGTGTTGTATATTTTGTTTTTGTCAACCATTCACACATAGCTGCCTTTGTTGGCGACTTAGTTGGAACTTTTTCATCCAAAACTGAACGGTAGAGCGCATTGTCCATTACAATAACTGAGTTTGGAGGAATGTTAGGTAACAGTTTCTCTGTTAACCACTTACTGAAATTTTCAAAATTTATTTGATCATGATAATCTCCTGTGGCTGTACCGGCTTTAAAAACAAGTTCAGCATTTTCTACAAATCCGTTTTCTGATCCAGCATGAACAACTATCAATCGACCTGTAGATGATATATTGGCTATAACACCAGTTCTTTCGTTACTCTGCCAGCATTTTTTAAATGTTATATCATTGTCGACCCAAGACTCGTCTAAATAAACAATATTATTTTTTTGTTCATGATATTGCCTAATTTTTCTCATATATTTGTATCTTAAATGAAAAATGTTTGGTCTTTCCATTAAAATTTTCCTCTTATTTTGGCATATTTTGAAATAGAATACCCGACTTCTTAACAAAAGACGAAGGGTTTCTCTGCTAAATTGAAAATGCATTTCTTCTTTTAGCTTAATTAACAGCTTCCTTAGAGTTGGAACAACTTTATACTCTGTATAAAATCTTGAAATAATTTGTCGTATGACTTGAAAATCTCATCATCAAAACTATCGGAAACTGATAACTTTTGACGTTTTCTTGGTCGGTTGTCTGAAAAAACTGAAGGGTTTTTATTTACCTGTTTTCTGATCCTCTCTACAGTTGCTGAACTATAGCCAGTACATATCGCTGCTCGAAATGTTGAAAGAGTCATGGATTCCTTTAATTGTTTTTGTTTGGCTTCTTCGTCACACACTTTTATCACATTTGCAATAATTTCTTTAAAGGAACAGGTTTTGTTTTTGTTCAAACGAGGTAACTGCGCATGCCTCAAATAAAAGATAAAATAAAAACAGAACATGCAAAAGGTCCCTAATGAGTTATTAGTAATCTCGAGGAAAAAAGTTGGCAACCCTGATGTAAGCAATCATGGCAAAAAACATTTTTATAGGTTTGCGTAGCCCCTCGCCTGTTCAATATACAATAAAAACAAATATTGGGGATTTATGGCGGTAAATCCAAGCAGTAATAGTGCCAGGCAGTATTTTTAGTTTTACTTTGTAGACTGACAGTTGACCTTTCAAAAGTGACATAACAAAGGGCAAGTTTGTAAATTCACCAATGAGTTCTTATGTTAATCAGTGCAATTCGTTGAATTCATTTAAGTAACTAATTGATGGCATCGATGCTCACCAACTCTGGGGGTTAGTGATCCATCTTCGATAAATGTCAATATTGTCAAAATCAGCTATTGTTTGTTATGTTTTTGGGGGGGGGTGTGCTTTACGGTGTAATATTTTGGAAGATATAAGGCGATTTTTAGCGATGGACCGTCGGGTTCTTCGTGCCCTTCCTTTAAATTCGAGAATCTAACAGAGAGCGCTTAACCAAGAAATGTCAAAATATCATGCATTTTCATTCTTCTTCTAACCAAAGATAACCTAGAGTCCCTGTATGTTGACATATTTGGATATATAAATATGTCAACATACAGGGACTCTAAGATAACCTACCTTCGGTGCATGCTTCTTAACGACTTGCTTTTCAAAAGTGACATAACAAAGGGCAAGTTTGTAAATTCACCAATGAGTTCTTATGTTAATCAGTGCAATTCGTTGAATTCATTTAAGTAACTAATTGATGGCATCGATGCTCACCAACTCTGGGGGTTAGTGATCCATCTTCGATAAATGTCAATATTGTCAAAATCAGCTATTGTTTGTTATGTTTTTGGGGGGGGTGTGCTTTACGGTGTAATATTTTGGAAGATATAAGGCGATTTTTAGCGATGGACCGTCGGGTTCTTCGTGCCCTTCCTTTAAATTCGAGAATCTAACAGAGAGCGCTTAACCAAGAAATGTCAAAATATCATGCATTTTCATTCTTCTTCTAACCAAAGATAACCTAGAGTCCCTGTATGTTGACATATTTGGATATATAAATATGTCAACATACAGGGACTCTAAGATAACCTACCTTCGGTGCATGCTTCTTAACGACTTGCTATACCAAGATGCAGTTTTTAAGGCCGTACCTAGGGGGGGTCAAGGGGGATCACTCCACACTCGTAATAGTAAATGGGACCAAAAAATTGCACAATATGCAATTTTTCCTGGGTACAGCCCTGCATGGCGGTTTTTACAAATAATCATATTCTGAAAATCGAGGCTCGCAAGGGGTGGGGGTCAGTTTTTTTCTCCCCTAGAAATATCTGAAACCCTCAAAAAAACAATTCGGGACTCTTTTTGAAAACAAATAAAATTGGAAAAACTCGAGGTTAGAAATCTGGTTTCATCGAGTTCTTTTTTATTTTTCGGTGGTCACAGCGAACGAAAATGTCAGATAAATTATTGTTATATGTATGTCTCGATGTATGTCAAAAAACGAAATAAACACAATTAACAATAACTTTACAGACTGATTTTGTTCATAATAGCGCGTATCAAAACAGCGCGTTTTTAAAATAGCGTGTTTAAAATAGGGCGCATCAAAACAGCGTGTATCAAAATAGCGCCTATCAAAATAGCGATTATTTAAAATAGCGAGTGTTCAAAATAGCGCGTATCTAAATAGCGCGTATTAAAATAGCGCGTCCAAAAATCCTAAAGGGAGTGAAACCAAACCGAACCAAACTGAACCGAACTAAACCGAAACATTTTTTGGAACAATTAGTTCCCTAAATTAGCTTTCCGGTCCTTATTTTGGGAGGTTGAAATCGGTGTTATTCTAACCTGTGTCAGTTGAGCGCAAACGTATCCTAACTTATTTAGGAAAATATTTTTTCGAAAAATTTTTTCGGTTTGGCTTGATTACACACCCTCTAGGATCCCGGGAAAGAAGTCACGGGTGTTTTTTTTTTAAAATAAGTTCGAAAAAGAGAGAAAATTAATTTTATTTTAAAAAATCGAAAAATAGTTTTTAGACAAACGTCAAATACAACTTATTTAAGGAAATTTTAATTCAGAATAAGAAATTTTAAACATATAAGTCACCTTACATCCTCAAAAAAGTTTGATGGAATATCAGGATAGTGTGAGGGAATATTTCACTAAAATTTTACAAAAATCTGCAGTGCCATTTCAAAAATATCGCAAAAAAAAACCTCTATCCTACCATAAGACCCAATGCAAAAATGGGCCTTGGGATGTCAGCTGATTTTTTCAGGGGCGAGACCTATATTTTTTTGTTGACCTTGCCTTGACATATAAATAATCAATTGACTTGCGTCAGCTTTTAAGATTTATTTGCGTTATCTTTGCACCCTAAGTCTTTTTATTTTCATACTTTTAAGTTTTATGCCTTTAAAATCCAAAGAATCCATCGACTTGGAATCGTCAAAAGGTAGTTTGGGAAGCCTAGGCTCTAAATAAAGCATTAAAGGTGGCAGAACTACAACCAAACCAATTGTCTGAAAATATATTTACTTCCTGAAATGTTTAACTATATTATTTTTTTGCTTAAATGGTGGACCTGGTGTATCATTTTATCAAATACCTGTTTAACCAACTGATTTCAAATTCGCAAGTTTACCTTCAATACATTAACTCGATAGAGTCAAGAGGAAGACTCATATTTTTTGCGTTATCCTTGCAAATGCAAATGTTTATCCTCTTCTGATAAGTGATTTATTTTCACCAGCAAATTTCCCACTTTCATGTGAAATTACCTCGTATTCTTTATCATCTACACCAGTAATTGGAGTTCCGCAAGAAGTTAATAAAATGAAAAAATATTTGTGGTATTACCCAAAAATGAAATAGTCAATATTGTCATGTTGCAAATAAAATAAATATTCTTAGTAAAATAAGTTTGGAAATTGGGACAATCACCTGCTTACTCTGCGAAGTGAGGCGAGGACTTTTTATTTCAATTGTCATCAAGAACAACTGATTTAAAGTGGCTACAGGCTACAATGTTTGGTATGTCTTGTCGATACCTTTTCAAGCTTTAATGAATTAAACTTATCACTTATCACAGTTATCTCACTACATGACAAAAACCAGGCTATATTAAATAAAATACAGTTTTGGGTATCTTGTCTAAATAGGGGAGTGACTGAATGCTTTTCAACACTGCATGATTTTGTGTCAAAGAATCCAGCAAGTCAATGAATATTTTCCAAGGCAAGAAGAGGATCGTCGAAAAAGCTCATCAAACTAACAACTGTAAAACAAACTGAACAGTAATTGATGTAGCAGCTGTATGCTCTTACAAAAACCGACTTATGTACTCTGTATTTGGAAGCCTAAAAAGTAGTGTTAATATCGAGTTTTTTACACAAAACTAAATATTATGTCTTTTATTTAAGTACTTAGGGTAGGGGTTCCCTAGAACAAAAAAGCAAGCTTTAGTGTTTCCCACTCTACAAAACTTTGAGAACCACTGATCTACACTGCTTTTTTAAATAACTCATTTCATATTTTCAAGGTTTAAGCCCTCAACGTCCAAAGAATCCATCGACTCAGAATCGCCAACGGGCAGCTTGGAAAGTCTAGGCTCGAACAAAAGCATCAAAAGTACCGGAACGGTAGCTTCTTTCAACTTTATACCGCCGAACGACTACAATCGAGTGACCGTCGAAAAATGCATCCAGATCGGACCGGAAACGGATACATATAAAGCGAGGTGACCATTAATTGTGTTAACCATTAATATCTTGATGATGACAACTAGAATAATAAAAAAGAAATATTTGGTATTTTTAAATAACTTTCGAATCAGAAAATGTTTATTTTTTGCTTAAGAAAAATGGACCGTGTTCATATTATGAAAACGAATTCGAATAAAATACATTTAAATAAAAATGTAGCTGAAGATATTGCTTTAAGATGCAGCATTTTTTCTTTGTTTTTATAAATATCTTTAAAGATCTGACATTTTTTGTTGCAACGAAATGTTGAAGAAGAAATGTGTTGCATTTTTGCTTTGTTTTTACAAATATCTTTAAAGATCTGAAAGAAAGATTTTTGTTGCAACGAAATGTTGGTTCGGTATCTATCCAAATTTCTTTCTGCTAGTCCTAATTTGGAGAGTGACTTTGTTGCTTCCTTGGTTTCCTTAAAAGTGAATGGTTGTTCCCTATCAGGGCCAGTAGTGGTACCTACTTGTTGTTCCTTTCTTTATGATAGTGGGGTAAAAAGAAACCAAATTTTGTGTTCATACTAGCTAGGTACTTAGTTTTCAATTTTTAATAGCTATTTTGAAATATAGGTTTTCGCTCATCTGAAGGAATACTGTCACAACTCAAAAAATTCTTAATTTTTTAAATGCAATGAGCTTCAAAAATTTTGTTCTATATCGTCCCCTTCATGACATACCGACGTAACTGACTATTTGTAAATTGGGTCGCGGAACTTTGTTCGAAAACACGTTGTTCGAAAACCACTTTTTTGAAAGCAATAGTCCGAAAACATTTTCTATGAATGGAAATTTGTTCGAAAACAGTTTCTTCGAACGGAAATTTGCTCCAAAACAGTTTTTTCAAACGGAAATTGGTTTGAAAACATTTTCTTTGAACGGAAATGTGTTCGAAAACATTTTGTTCGAACGAAAATTTGTTCGAAAACATTTTGTTCAAACGAAAATTTTTTCGAAAGGACATTTGTTCGAAAAAATTTTGTTTGAACGGAAATTTGTTCGAAAAAAATTTGTACAAACGGACTAAGGTGTGTCTTTCTAACACATTTAAAAAAAAAACTTTCGCCGAATCCTAGAGGGTGTGAAACCAAACCAAACCGAACCGAACCGGCATCCTAGAGGTTCAGTTCGGTTCGGTTCAGTTTTGTTTCACAGCCGCTAAATCCCGCGAAAGAAGTCAGGAAGAAGTTTTTTTTTATAAAATATGTTAGAAAGAGACCACTTAGTCAAACAGTTGCTGTTTTAAATGAACAAAATGTTTTCGAACGAATTTCCATTCGATGAAAACATTTTCGAACAAATTTCCGTTTGAACAATTTTTTTTCGAACAAATTTCCGTTCGAACAAAATTTTTTCGAACAAATGTCCTTTTGAACAAATTTTCGTTCGAACAAAATGTTTTCGAACAAATTGTCTTTCGAACAAAATGTTTTAGAACAAATTTCCGTTCGAACAAAATGTTTTCGAACAAATTTCCGTTCGAAGAAAATGTTTTCGAACCAATTTCCGTTCGAAGAAACTGTTTTCGAACAAATTTTCGTTTGAACAAAATGTTTTCGAACAAATTTCCGTTCGAACAAAATGACTTTCGAACAATTTTCCGTTCGAACAAAAAAATTAGAGTAGAGACAAAAAAACCAAATGAACCAAAGTTTATCAGGCCATAGCGTTGCTATTAAAAACCAAACCATTAATAATGACGTCTGGAAGATCTATAAGAAATATAGATACGTCACTTTCTCATATTAAAAGTCGACCGAAATAATGTTATCTGATGAAGTAACTCAATTTTTGAATTTTGGCACTTAGGTCGGTATATCATAAAGGGGACGATATGTTGTAGAAAAGTGTCACATGTACACTTTCATTATTACCCGATGGCACTTGTGACCCTATTTACTACTAGCTCGAAAGAAAACAATATTTGCGCCACATTTAGTAGAAAAGTGACACATCTACGTCACTAAAAGAATTTTTTGTGTCATAAACAAAAGCAAAAAGTTTAAATTCATTCAGAATAAGACAAATACTATTAAATATCCTGTTTTTAAGATACATAATCACTTTTATACAAAAAAGCAGTTAACTTCAATAAATCAATAAATTAAATTAATTGCAACTTTAAATTGCTTCTCCTGAAAATTCTACTTTTTTTAAGTTGTTAGTATTCTTCCGGATGAGCGATATTACCAATAAATCGGCTTTGAATTACTTAGGACCATAAAGTTTGGGTCTAAGTAGTAAATAGTACAAGGGATAAGGCCTTAGACCTGGTAAGTAGGCTTTGAGTACAATCCCTGTATGTTGACAAATTTGGATAATATCCAAATATATCAACATACAGGGACTCTAACTTTGAGGTTATACTTATGTGTGGCCCTATTCCTCGTCAAGCATTTTTGTAAATTAGTAAAGGTGACGATAGTCCACCACAGATCTACTTATATCTCTTGAAAATTAAATAATCCTGTTCGTCTACTTTCTTGTTTTTCACACATAACAACCGTTATTCATCTACAGGTAGTGTTGTAAAATTTCCAGAAATATATTTTCGGAAATATTTCCTGAAACATGGGAAATATATGGAAATATTGGAAATATATGAAATACTAAAAAAACAAGAAAAAAGAGAATATTTATTTATGAAATCATAAGAAAACACCGGAAACGCACATGAACACATCGGGAGTTATTCTTCAAACAAATTTACAGAAATAAGGTCAAATTTGTACAACAAAAATCTCATTCTTGCCACACTGCACCATTCACTAGTCAAGCAAGAGGCATATCTTCATCGCTGTCATCAGTATCACACTCAACAACATCGTCTTTCCAGTCTACTTTCCCAAAATCTTCAATAGTATCGGAAACAAAAATTGTTCTATAGTAAGTTTAATGCTTATAAGGGCCTATCCTTCAATTACGTAACGCTCAAGGGGGGTTTGGCCTTGCGTTACACTCAATGTCATTTTAATGTGTTTTTTTCTTGAAAATGCGTTAAGAGGGGGTGGGGGTCAAAAATCCTGAATTTTTGCGTTGTGTAATTTAAGAACGCTCCCTAAGGTTACAAAATATGAAATATAATATATTTTTAAATATTTCCAATATTTCCGAGACCCCTTCGGAAATTTCCAATATTTTCATTTCCATGGAAATATTTTCAACGGAAATATTTCCATTTACATCACTATCTACAGGCCAGCCTTTGCATGCTTCATATTGCACCTCTGTACTCGTTCCTCATTGCCAAAAAGTCACTGTTGATTTTGTAATGACTTTGTTTTTTTTTTTATTTGTCAAACACACTGTGTTTTTTTTATTACAATCTAGTCAGTAAGACTAATTAGCAATTTTGTTTTAACTTAATTTACTAGAAAAGTCATTTAAACTTAGGGTTCACTCAACAGTTCTCCCCGCTTTGTTTAGTCTGCAACTCACAATTGTGTTGTGTTTATAGCATTATTTTGTTTTATGTGTAATTCACTTAGTTTACTAGCTCAAACGGCTTCACTCTTTTTAGTCGTCGAACTAGCATAGTATTGTCTAGAAGCTGAATTGCTTCCACATTCACATGCCGATGGAGTCTATCTTCATGGCTTTTTGCGTACTTTTTTATAGTCTCTGCTACAGTTTCGATTTTTAGATCTCGATGAAGGTCACTATTTCGAACGTACCAAGGTGCATTCACAATGTTTCTTAATACTTTATTTTGAAATCTCTGTACAACTAGAATGTTACTCTCTTTAGCACAACCCCATAGTTGAATACCATATGTCCATACTGGTTTCAGTATTTGTCTATAAAGCAGTAACTTATTATGAATTGTTAAATTGAACTTCCTTCCAATTAGCCAGTTCATTTTTCTATACCTTATCTCAAGTTCTTCTTTTTTTTCTTAACATGTGCTTTCCAGCGCAATTTGGCATCAAGTGTCATACCTAGATATTTTGCCTGATTCGAATATGGTACTGGAATGTTCTTAATTGTTATTTGTATGTGATTTATATTTTTGTTTGTAAAATCAACATGAATTGATTTGGTTTCATTTAATTTTATTCGCCACTTTGTGGTCCAACTGTGAATTTGGGTGACTGCATCCTGAAGTTTTTCTATGCATTTTTCAATAGATTTTTCTACCGTCAATAAACCAGTATCATCGGCAAATGTTGCTAAGTGTCAATTTTCTGGCTTTGGGATATCACAAGTGAATAATAAGTATAGATAAGGGCCTAGTACGCTACCCTGGGGCACGCCTGCTTGAATTTCTCTTAAATTTGAGTATGAGTCTTCCTGTTTTACTCTAAAATGTCTATCAGATATGTATGATTCCAAAATATCCGAATATTGTTTTGGCAGAAATCTTTTTAGTTTAAAATTAAGGCCTTCATGCCACACTTTGTCAAATGCTTGTGCTACATCTAGAAAAACTGCAGAACAAACTTTTCCCTCTTCTAGTGCTTTTTCTATTATATTAGTAATTCTGTGTACTTGATCTATCGTGGAATGCTTGTCTCGAAAACCAAATTGATGAGATGGAATAATTTCTTGTCTTTCTATGATGGGTTTTATTCTTTTAAGCAATAATTTTTCATAGAGCTTGGATATAATTGGCAGCAAAGATATTGGCCTGTAAGATGACACGTCATGGAGTGGTTTTCCCGGTTTTGGAATCATGATAACTTCTGCAACTTTCCACAGTTTAGGTACATACCTAAGCCTAAATGACGCATTAATTAGGTTGCATAGTTTTACGATAGCTTTTCTGGGGAGTTGTTTTATGACTACCCCGTTAATAAGATCATACCCTGGGGCTTTTTTCGAATTAATATTTTTGATTTCTGTTAATATTTCTTTTGGTGATGTAAGCTTAATATGGTCCTCGATTTGATGGGGTTCATTTAAATGAAAATGTTCATCTGGTGCTTCGTGGGGCTGAAATGTTTTTTCTAAATGACTTGCAAAAACATCTGCTTTTTCTTCGTTACTCCTTGCCCACTGGTTGTTAGATTTTCGTATGGGTGGAATTTGGATAATTGGTCTTTTAAAATCTTTGGTTGCTTTCCAAAGGGAATAGTCGGTATTTTTATCATCTGTAAGTTGATTAAGAAAATGGTTAATAGATTCATTTTTTATTACTAGAATTTCTCGCCTAATGCGCTGCGTCATGTTGTTGAGATTTGTTTTGTCCCGAGGATCACGGCTTTGTTGCCACTTTCTTCTTAGTTTCCTTTTTTCCAATATAAGGTCTCTAATTTCCTTTGGATAGTTTTTTCCCTTAAAAATTCTCTTTGGTTTTGGACTGTTTTCCCAAGCTGCTTGTTGAATATTTGTAACAAAATAATCAACTTCTTTATCGATTTGTTCTGGCGTTTGCAATGGTATTGATAGGTTTATTTTTTCTGACAGACTTTGTTTAAAACTAATCCAGTCAGTCAGTTTATTAACTAGTGAGATATTTGCTTCTTTCTTTATTATGTTTTTACTAAGAGTTAGAATAATAGGTGAATGATCTGAGTGTAAATCAAAACTTTCTTCTATATCTACAAAACTTAAAGATATATTTTTTACTATAAAAAAATCAATTAGATCTGGAATTTTTCCTGGATCTGTTGGATAGTATGTGGGCTTACCAGTTGATATCGGCTCACACTGATATTCACTAATAGCTTGCAAAAGTTCTTTTCCTTTAGAATTCGTCAGTCTAGATCCCCAGTAGGTATTTTTTGCATTAAAGTCACCTCCAATTATAAAACGGTTTCCTAATTTTCTGAGAAAATTAAGATATTGATTTTTCTTTAGTAAGTGCCTTGGTGGTATATAGACAGCACTTATGACTAATGTATATGTTTTGGTTTTTACACTTACTAATGTAGCTTGAATCTCTATGGTTTTATATCCCATCTCCTCATAGTGTGATATATTTTATTTAATTATTACAGCACTTCCCCCATGTGCAGTATTGCTAGGGTGAGTTGTATGATACACTTTATAACCTTTAAATTTAATGTGAGACTGGTTAGTGAAATGCGTTTCTGACACAAGACAGACGTCAATTTTTTCTATGTCTAGAATAACTTGCAAGTCTTGCTGATGTTGCAAGAGACCATTGGCATTCCAAGCTAGGATTCTAAGATTACTGACCATTTTGAGGCATATTGGTAGCTCCGTTATTGCTACTTTCTAGTTTAGTTAATCGCTCATCAAGTTTGTTTAATTTCTCCAAAATTAATTGTAGTGTTTGTTCCATAGTATTTTGACTACTGATATTAATATCAGGTATAGTAGCTGTTGCTGCTACTTGGCTGTATGTCCTTGTCACAGAGTTTTGTGTGACTGTGTTTCTTGTCTGTTGGTTTTGTCTATTTGTACTCACGTTTGGTATGAGATTCGGTTTCTTAGGTTTATTTTTCAATTTTTGTATTTCCTTAGCAACAAGGCATCCTCTGTAGTTAGCAGGATGCTTGCCTCCACAGTGGATGCATTTTGGCTCAGATTCTTTTGGTTTGGGGCATTCTACAGTAAGATGTTTCCCCGTGCATTTTACGCAACATGGTTCTTTAGCGCAATATTTTTGCGTGTGTCCATAAGATTGGCATCTTTTGCATTGAGGGACTAACTTTGAGGTTTTTAGTGCTTTTATTTCCACTTCAATCCCAAGGATACTGGAAATTTCAAAAATTTTGTTGATATCTTCATCGTGGCTAAATGTGAGCATAAACATGTTAAGAGGTTGTCTTGTTCTCCATTTAAGCTTGTTGCTGGCCTCCAGTGCCTTAAAACCTTTTTTTTGTAGATCAGCTACAATTTTTTGTGGGTCACATGAGAAGCCTATTCGCTATTACTCTAATTGGCCTTATTTGTTTGTTTTCGTATGAGTGCCATTGATGCTTTATTTCATTAAGCATTTTAGTAACCAGCCGATAGCTGTCTGCGTCTTGTACATTTATTTTAATATTTTCGTTATTTAAAACTTTTATTTTAACTCCTTGTATGATATTTAACTTTTCATAAATATCATTAAAATTATTTACCATAATCGGTGGAGGTAATGGAGCTTTTTTAACCTTAGTTGGGGGTTCTTCATTTTGTGTTTTATTGGAGGGCTCTCCAGTGCCCGAGCTTTGTTGTGGTGGTCAGAGTGAAGTATCCATTCGACGTTTTTTCCAACCTTTTCCTTTTTGTCTGATCCACTCAGTTTCTCTTGCCAGATCGTCCTCATCAGTAATGTAGTCCATGTCATGACTTTGTGTACGCGTCACAATCAAAGACAATAGCCCGAGGGGTCATCGGCACCCTAAAATTTTGTACAGCGTCCAACAGGACTTGGGTCCTGACGTGTACTGTTGGGTCCTGTTGAGTACTGTTGGGTACTGTCGTGTACTGTCGAGTACTGTTGGGTACTGTTGGGTCCTGTTGCGAGGTACAAAGCGGGCCCTTCAAAAAACATGCGAGCAAAAAAAAAAAAAAAAAAAAAAAGGACAGGGACATACCGCGCGCTCAAAAAACTTGCGACAAAAAAAAAAAGCTCATCATGTCTTTTCGCATCTACGCCACTGGTTGGGGTTGGGGGGTAGTGTCGAGTACTATCATGTACTGTCGTGTACTGTCGAGTACTGTTGGGTACTGTCGTGTACTGTCGAGTACTGTTGGTCCTGTCGTGTACTGTCGCGTACTGTTACTGTCGAGTACTGTTGGGTACTGTCGTGTACTGTCGAGTACTGTTGGGTCCTGTCGTGGTACTGTCGAGTACTGTTGGGTACTGTCGTGTACTGTCGAGTACTGTTGGGTACTGTCGTGTACTGTCGAGTACTGTTGGGTCCTGTCGTGGTACTGTCGGGTCCTGTTGTGAAATTTGTACAGTACTGTTGAAAGCTGATGACCCCTCGCAATAGCCTGTAAATGTAACAATAAAAAAAACTTTCAAAAATATATTATTAATAAATTATTAAACTTATTGAATGACTCTGTTACAAAGCTCGCATAATTCTATCCTAACAATAAAACGTCTTTAAGTGTGTATGTGTATATAATAGAAATTCATTGAAGTTTGTATGAATTAGGTGTAACCGAATTAACTCCTTGAGATATAATTGAAAATAAACATGTAACGTTAAATGATTCAAAAAGCGGGTCAATTTTGCCAATTGAACGCAATTTAGCATCCAGTCTTGTTTTTAGATTTTGTTCGTGTTTCAAGATGGGATTATAATTATTGGTGTGGTTTTCCGGATTTTTAAAATTTTTGATATTTACTGTTAGTGCATAAGTAATGTTTAATTGTGATTGTTTTACGAGGTAAGAAGCAGTTAAAAACAATAATATAGATTAGTAAAACGACAAAAATTTTATTTAAAAATATTCAGTAGGTGTACGAAAATTCCCCAAAACTTCCTGCCCGATATTTTCCACCTGAAAGTTGGATTTAAGGGGCTCAAAACCTATATACTGCCGTCCTTAAGCTAGAATGCCGTTAACTGCCTAAAAAATTTTCCTAGTTTTGATTAAAAAGAAACCCGGAAAATAATAAACAAACGATGCTCCTTGATAACTGGAAGTTATTAGTTTCTTGAAAACCACAAAAGCTAAAGAAGATTTGCTTATAAAAATTGATGTAGAATAATGTTGTGATTAAGACAGCACCAAAACATCAAAATTGTCCAAATGTTGGTTAACGGCATTATAGTTTATGCACGGCAGTATACGAGGTATGACAATAAAATTATAAGACTGTAACAAATCTACTTTATTTAAATACTAAAACAACTTAATGATGTTCCCCATCAATGTAGTCTTCTTCTCTATCGACGCAGCGTTGAATGCGTTTTTTTCCAATGTTGGAAGCCATTTTGGAAATCATCAGAATTGAGGCTGTTAAGAAGTCTTGCCGTTTTTTCGTTCACGTGTTCTAATATTTCAAAACGGGTTTTTTTTAACGATTTCTTCACTTTAGGAATCAGGTAGAAGTCGCAAAAGGCTAAGTCTGGTGAATGTGGTGGGTGGCTAAAAACTGCTTAATGGAAAGGGCATTGTGGGCCGGTGCATTGTCCTGGTAGAGCAGCCACACGTTCCCTTAGCTACATCAATACTTCCAAGTATAAATGTTGGTTGACTGACTCTCACGGGCCCATTCAATAAGAATAAAACCCTTAATATCGAAAAAAAACAATGAACATCGCTGTTTTGGATGTGCTGGAGCTCACTCACTCAACTTCGAAAAAGCTTTTATTCCACATAAAAATTATTGCACACGACACACTGCTCTCTGTAGACATTTTTTTGCATTTGAAAGCATTCAGTAGCCTTTTTTTTGAGTTTTACTTTAAATTAATACGTCAGTCAATTTTGTCGTTTGTCATAATTCCGGCAAATGAGCTGTGCACGATCACCTTCAAACCACTGCGTAAACCAAATTAGTAGACGAAAGGCGACAAGATTGCGCGCGGTAGTAGAACGCACACCAAGGTAAATAACTCCGACCGCCCGAGGCGTGGAGATTTAAAACTTGTTAGTACGGGGGCCAGTCTTATGTCATATCTCGTATTTATAAAAAAAAACAATTACAGATGCCTTTACATATTATAATTTTACATTTTAAAGTGATCGCCATTTTATATTTTTTAAAGGGTAGAATATAAAACAGCTTGGCTATAGATGTTTACGAGGTGTGTTATAAAATATAATTTTGCTTAAGAGTACAGTGGAGTTATCGGCCGATTCGAGGTAAAATAAAATTAAAAACATAAAATCAAAACTGAGCGCATTCCATAGCTTTAAGAATCCCATTAAACGTAGGAACATAACACAAAAAAATTATTCAAACAAGATTTTAGACGATTTATACCCCAAGGAATAACCTAAGCCCTACTATATTGCACATTGTTGGAAAGGAAGTTTTGTTCTCTTAATAAAGTGGTTTACAAATCTTTTCTTAAAGGGCTTAGTTTAGTTTTTTATGAAAATTGAAAACACCAATCATAAAAAGGTTTCTGTTATTTTTATAAAATCCCCACATGAATAAAAAAAGATCTTTTAAAAAATACCTACGTACTTTTTTGGTAAAAGGCTAATCGGGGACGAAATAGTAAAAAATCTAAGATAGCGGCACCAGATCTAGGTCAAACTTTTTATATGTTTGATAAAATCCTAAAAGGCCAGTACTATCTTTGTCAAGAGTACAACATACCACAAATCTCACTACTTTAAAAATCGTCCTCCTCGAGTGGTTATTTATTCTTGATTACTTTACTTTACAGATTAAAGCAACGAGACAAACGCCGCGAATATGACAAAAATGTAACCCTCCGTAAAAAGTACAACCTCTTCTTTAATCGAGACACTTTCCTTCGACCGCAAAGTAAACTTTTAGACGATCCAGAAAACTCTAGAAGTTTGCCGCTAATAACACGAGCTGAGGTGATGGAAGTTGAACCCGCAAAGGTAAGTCCAAAAATCTAAATATTTAAATATTTGTCTCGTTTTATAATTAAAATTTAATTTATTACAAAAAAGTATTTTAGTACAAATTCAGATTTTTATTTATTTTCAAGTTATTTAAAAAAAGTCAAAGGGTCATTTTCGGTCGGCTATCACCCCCGAATTTGGTAAAAACTTGTGATTTGATCATTGTCAGGCTATGTTTTATCTGATGAGAAATACGATCGAGGACTGCGCTGTCGGATAGCTGACCAAAGCTGTCTAAGGGTTATGATATTTACTCTCCAAGATGAGGTATCAAGAGTAATTCTCTCAAATAAATACGTACCCTTATTTAAAACAATGGAATTTGTCCTTTATCCCACACTCTACAGCTAAGTTTGGAGTAAAGGACAATTTTATTATAAAATAAAATAAATTACACTAGGTTATCTTGTTTTATGTGCATGCAGTACATGGTATTATTTTGGATCATGGGTAATACTAAACGAAACAAAACAATAAGTTACCTAAACCTTGTTCTTTACTTTACATCTAGGTGCATCGGAGAACCAATAGCGAATCATCAAAACTTCGAAGAGCAGGAGCCTATCTGCATGTCAAAGGCAAAAGAAAAGCTCCCCAACCTCCGGGGATAAAGGAAAATTCTGCGGGTGAGTTACACATGAAAACATCCATAAATAATTAAATTACACAGTGCGACCCTGTAATTTTTAAGTTTTTTGACATGTCCGCTAAAGACTGTTTATAGTTTATACAAGTATATTAATTGATCGTCTAAAATCACGATATTTTAAAATCGGAAAAGATCCTTTTTGTATATTTTTTGCTTTTTTTCATTTTCACTATTACAATTTACGTTTCATGGCGTACGACCTATTAAAAATTTAAAAAAAAAACCCCTAGATTTAAGTCACTATCTGAAAGACTGTCAAAATATGTCAGACAGAATTTTGTCAAAATCAATCAGTTGGTGACTTTTGGGTAGTGGCCCACAATCAAGAATGCCATGATTTTAAAAACAAAAGAATAAAAAGACGCCGTATTATGTTTGACATATTTTTTTCGATGTTTTGGTAGTTTTCAAAAATTATTATTATTATTATTATTAAGACTTAGTTTAGATTGCTGTTTTGATTATGGGAAGTCATCCTGTTTATAAATGTTTTTGTTGTGGTTTAAAAATAATTTTTGGAAGAAAAACGCAAGACTCATTTAAAATTACAACAAAAACTAAAGAACTCATATGTGAATTTTTGGATACAAACTTTAGTGACTTAGATAGTAAATACCCATTATCTATATGCACCCGATGTCGGATTTCCCTAAGAAAGAAAGAAAACGGTACGTAAAATGACAAAAATGCCTGAAGTTGACAAAATATTAGTTTCGAAGGAAACTAGAAGTTTTTATGAGTGCAATTGTGTAATTTGTCAGACTGCAACAACCAAATGTCCTCCAAAAAAAAGATTTCTTCTAAACAACAATCGTCAACGTCAATTAAAAATTTGTGAATTATGTTTACAAGTCCTCGGAAAAGGTTTGGAACATCGTTGTGCAGGATCTAGGCATAATATTAGCAAAAATGCTATTAACATTTTGAATAGAACAGCAGTCTCAAATAAGCAACAAGAACAAATTGCTCTAAAAATCATTAAAAATAAAATTGACCAAAAAGAAAACACTACTTTCCGTTCTTTCAAAGCGTATAAAAACATTTCTGTTAATTTATCTACCGGGGGCAAAACGGCAAAGGTAACTTTAAATCCAGCAACAACTAAACCTGCACCCTGTTTTACTCAGGAACACTTTACAAACAAATGAGGGATTCTCTAATAGAAAAATGGAAAAAATTACCAATTTTATAAGAAGTTCAGCTGGCCAACAATCTATACCATCGAATTATAGACAACACCGCAAGAGAAATCCAAGATGCTTTTGGACTGTTACAAAAAGGATCATTTTAAATTTGAAACCAGCGAAGGTAAATCTTCCAGACCCTTTATTTATGCTGTTGCACGTCATCTTGTTGAAAGAATTATTAAAGAAAGACAAACCGTGGGAGAAAATATGAACTAAAAAGTTGTAAGCGATGGAGGTCAAAACTTTTTTAAAATATGCCTTCATATTCCTTAAAGATTTCCAAAAATTTTCAGGTGAAATGTGTAGTACAAAATACAGTGAAAGCGATAGTGCTGCAAAGAAAGGGAGACTTACTGGTGTAAAAAAAGCTGATATTAAAGAAACTTATAAAAATATTACCAAACTATTTCAAATAACAAACCTAAATAGTATATCGCTCAAGTCTTTAAACTACTGCTTATCGTAAATGGAATGCAAACAGCAACGTCCAGCTACCCGTGTCCTTATTACCACATTTCCCTTACAGAGATGAGGTCTTATAGCTTAAGTTATGAAAAGGAGCCAAGAACATTTGTGGATCTGAAGTTAGATTTTCATAAATTTAACACACATTTGGATTCTAATATCAAAAGAGCCAAAGAATCTTTTAGTGTTATTAAGAAACCCCTATTTGAGGAACAGGAAGATCTTTGTGTCTTTCAGAAATGCATCCTACCTGCACTACATCTGTTGCAGGAGTTTGTTAATCATGTATTTTGGAATGGCCTGGTACCACTTCTTGACAGAGAAAATGCGCTTAAATAGCCAAAAAAGCTAAACGTGATTGCAAAAAACTACCTCGGCGAAATATTTGAAGACAATGCTTGCAGAAAGCTCCTAAAGAATACAAACCATTTAACATCACGAGAAGTGCTAGGAGAGACAGATTATATTTTTGTAATGCCATTTGTACTGCTTTTAACACAATGAACCGAATTGTTGAACAATGCTTCGGTTCTGTTCAAACATACGTTGGACTTGAAGCAGATTTAAAGCACTTAGAAGTCCTTTTAGAACATGCCGGGGTGACACAAACCCTTAAAATTCACTGCATACTACAGCATCTTACAGAACAGAATTTGGTCAGAACAAGCTGGAGAATCGATTCATAGGGAATTTCTAACTATTTGGAATAAATACAAAATAAACACAATTATTATTGATGAATGGTACGCAGAGCAACTTTTGAAAGCTGTTGTTAAATTTAGTTCAAATAGAATTTAGTTTTGTTAACATAACCATTTATATCATTCTTTAGGTACTTAATTATTTTTTGTTGCCTTAGCCCTATTAAAATTATTTAATAATCTTAATAAATTATGACAAAAGTAGTTACTGGTATAGTTCTTTTATTTATTACGGCTATTTACTTCAAGTACTTTAAATATGATTCTATAGGATAATTATACAAAAAAATTGTGAAAAAATGATAAACTTTTGAAATTCAAATTTTTTTGAAAAAAGGATCTGACTTGATTTTAAAATATAGTGTTTTATAACGACTAATAAGACCGCATTTACACCCCATAAAAATAATTTAGCGGACATCTTCAAAAACTTCAAAAATACAGGGTTTAATGTGTGTAAAGAGCTCAAACACACTTGCTTTTTTCAGAAAAGTCTGCCGATCAGTCTTCAAGAGCAAGTTTAAAGAAAAAGAAACGACTAGCCCCTGGTCCTCCTAGCCAAGATCAACAACCGCCAACAGAAGATGAGGTTCTTAGTAATGATTCTTGGAAGCTAGATCACGGAGTTCTTAAACCAGCCAAAGATGAAACTCATAATACTACCAATGCTCAAATTACCCTAAAGTCTGAATGTAACCAAAGTCTTAATCCATTAAGTCCGTCCTCATCCAGATCTAGTTTTGTCGAAGCTCCAGTGTCCCCAAGGCCATGGTATAAGAGACATTCTTCAAATTTACATATTTCCAACAAAATAGAAACTAAAACTGAAGAAAAATTGCCAGAGGTCCAATACATGAGAAATTCTTCTTTAGACCTTACACTGGAAGATGCGTTAACAAATTCAAATAGAAAGAAAGGTGACGAAAAAAGAAAATCAGGTTTATCCTTTTTGACAAATATAAGTGAATTGGACAGAGAAGCTTCTGAAGTCATTAAGAATAAAAAACAGGAAACATCTCAACCACTTAACAATAATCTTAACGAAATACCGGAATTTATGAGACCCCAAGAAAACAAAATTAATATTATTCAAGAAACGTTAAATTCCCCTAACAAAAAGCGAACATCTGCAAGAGACCTTATAGCGAAATTTAACGCAATCACAGGTGTTAGCAGGTCAACTGCATTTGGTGGTAACTCTAACAGAGACAGATATTTTGGTAAACAACATAGTTTAGAAGAAACAAGAAGACAAGAAAGTTTACTAGATGCTCATAAAAGGCGAATAGATAATATAGATAAAAAGAAAAATGAAAAACTATTGCCACTTATAAAATCTGAAAGCGCAAGTGCTGTTAAATTAACTAGCGAAAAAAAATCCGATCACTCAAATCAAAAGTCTGATAAAGCTAGTTGGAAATGCCCAAAATGCAATATAGAAAACGAGTACTGGAGAATTATTTGTCAAATATGTTCAGCAATAAAACCATATTTTGACGAATTCGCTCCATCCACTAAAATTGATATAAAACCTTTGGAAACAAAAACAGAAAGTCCAGTTGTTTTAAGACGGGAACTAAACTCAAGTAACGCAGAAAAATGGTTTGAAAGATCGAAAACACAAATAGGATTTTCAGCATTGGCTAATTATAAAGCAAATAATGAAAAAAAGTTGCAAACATTGAGCGAAGATGGAGATAAGTCAAAAGTAGATAATACAAGCAAGAAGGAAGAACGCGAAAAACTTAAGAAAATGCTTATAGAAATGAAAAACTCATTACCCAAGAGAAAATCTAACATTCTTGTTAAACAAAACAGCAGATCAAGTATTATTTTGGAAAATCCTGAAGAAATTAAAGAAAACAAAACGGCAGAACCGATCTATGAAACTTTTAGTAACAAAGAAATAGTTAACAAAGTAAATACCCATAAAGAAACCACTAAAAACGAAGGTAAAATTGAAAATTTTCCAAATTCAAAAAGTGAGAAAACTCAAGAACAAAAAGTTGCATCGGTGCTTATAGGTACAAGTACAACTGTTTACGAAAAAATAAAAGTTAAAAAGAATGAGAATACGAAACCCACAGTTGTTGAAGTATCTCCTTCGCAAACGAATGCTATCAAAAAACCGGTTCCAGAATTTACTATAAGAAAACTAATTGAAGAACACAAAAACACAAATATTTATGAACCTATGAAAGTTAAAGACTTTGAAGATATTTACTCAGACAAAACTGGAACATCCCCAGCGAACATATACGCCAATTTAGCGAAAAAGGACGAACTGTCACTATTCTTTAACGTTCCTAAAACCGTAACAGATTCAAAAAACGATGCCAAAAATATAAAAACAAATAATTTCAAAAAATTTAATACGGACACTATAGAGATAAATAGACTACTTAGGAGATTAGAAACGTCCATTGCCAAAGGAGATATGATCCAAGCGGCGATTTTTGCTAAAGAGTTGGCGCAGCTAAAAATTAATTGTTCAGTTATTAGACAAAAATCCTTGGACAACGAAAATAAAAGTGCCAAGAAAGGATTTCAGTAAGTTGTTTTTTTTTTAATAAACATTTTTAATTGCAGATATAAGGATGGCTGCGAACTCACCTAAAATATTTTTGTTTCTGTAGCTCCCCTCTAGGAGGAAATAGTTACATCTCCCGACTACAAAATTTTACCATACTCATATTCCTTGAAAAATTCGGCATATTTGGTCCCTCACATCACAAAATGTCACTTTTTATTAAAAAATTAATTACTCCCACTTGGTAGCTAACTCGTAGCGATAGTAGTTTCAGAGATAAATTCGGCAGTAATTTTTAATAAGACAGCACCCTATATATGACCTGAAGCAAAACACTTTAGAGTAAAGTAATCGTTTAAAATGGATATATTATTAAGGTTCTGTCTTATTTATTTTATGCTTTTCAGAATTGAAATGTATGTGGAAGACAAGGTCTCCCACAGGGGTCCCTTTCCGATTGAGGTAACCGAAAACCAAACTGTTTCCGATCTAAAAGAACAAATTTTCCGAGAATTTGAAATTCCTGTTGACGTTCAGAAATGGATCCTCGGACGAGAGTTGGTAACCGATGAAAGAAAAAGCCTAAAAGATCACCAGATAACAGCTGGCTGTCCTGTGTTTTTGTATTTAGTGGCACCAGGTAAATAGGTATTTTTTCTAAAGTTAAAGCAAAGAAAATAAATACCACACTTAATAAATCTAGTTAGCCTTAACAACAAATTTAAAAGTGAGAAAAAACGGTAGCCTCGTTTTTTTTATTCAGAACAAATTAAGTCTCACCTAAAATTTATTATTTCACGCCCTTTAGTAGACTAACTATCAGGCGACTATTTTAAAAATAATAATTCATAGATGATAACTAAATCGCCAGCTCCCCATGAACTAAATATAACATAACGTTCAAAATCCATTAAGATGCATCTAGTGAAGTATTTTTATACCGTAGACTATTTTTAACGCTTCCCGCGTTTATAAATTATTTCGGGATTAGAAAGAGGTTGAAAAGTGCATAATTATTTTAATAATATGGGTATTAATCATTAAATTTAATCACTCTCAGATTAATTACGAGACAGTTTTGGTTGCTAACTATAAAGATTTCTTAGTCAGTTTAACAGAAAAATAATATACACCCATCATTGCAGGTCAGTTACATTCTTTTCTGCTGACCTGTAATTTTAACAACCTTCAAAATGTTAAACATTCTGTTTTAAAGCTATCATATGAATGGTATCAAAGTCAGAATTTGATAGGAGATATAAAAGATTGGTAGTAAAAATGTTTGGATGATTATCTCTAACCTTTCACGGATCTATCAATCAACAAAATTTAGATTAAAGTACTCATAATCCTTCCGCGACAACTTCCATGGGCTCCTGCGTTATTTGGCATTCCTTCAATATCAGTTTCAAACTACTCAAACTCGATGATAACTTTTGCTTTATCAAAGCGCGACTAAAACTGGTTTCATTTAACTTTACATCCTGAGACGTTCAAGAAACGGACATTGGTTGTGTCACAAATAACTAATTTCCATCCCTGAATCGGGCTTGAGATTATTTGATGGATCTCCGATTTTTATTTGACAAAATAACTAAGTAAAAACAAGTTCTAAGTTACTAAAAAAAAATCTATTGGCAAGTTTTATGATGATGTTTAAAAGTTCATGAAACTTTTAGCTAAATATAGCAATGCTGTCTCAAATGCATGGGACTGGAGAATTCACTTTAATCTTAAATGCTGATATTTTTTCGAAAAATGCTGGAAAGTACCGCAGTTACGACGCTTATAAAACCCTTGGTTTGTGTGCGTGCAAGTACTGAAAAATAATGGAATTTCCTTCGACAGGTCGCCGGTTTGGCTTTACAAGCACATTTAAAAATAATTGTCGGTATTGACGATTGTAAATGGAAAGTTACGATACATATGGAATTTTATATGAAAAGGCACCTACCTCGGACTCTCCTGCGGCTCCAGTCAACGTTTAAACGTCCAGTTTTTCACCTCAAAATTCACTTTTTTGGGAACGTGATTTTTCTCTTGTTGTGACGGTGGTTGTTTGCGCACCCATCGCGGCGCTGCTTGTCCTCGCACGTGTGCGGTGCCGTGAAAACCCATATGCATATTTAAGAGCGCGAAAATTTAAATTATTTTAAACGCGCAGAAAAGGAAAAGAAAATGAAAAATACGAAATTCATTGCTTGCACCAACATTTTCCGGCCGCCAAAACACGTGTGTTTTTACTTAGTTAAGAAAAGGAAAGGAAAAAAAAATAATAATATTCGCCTATTAGCAATTAAACGATAAAATTTAACATTAACCCAAATATGCATTAAATTATGCATGTAAATTAAAATTAAAAGAAAAGAAAAAAATACTTAGAAAAAATTAAGAAAGAAAAAGAAAAATTTGCCTTATGCGTCGGGCATAGGCAAAGGACATAGTTTCACTACTGGTCGACGATATGTTCCTGTAGCTGTTTTAACGGTCACAACACGAATATGACCGTCTGAGCCAGGGTGTACGTCGACAATTCGCCCAACAGCCCATTGCAATGGCGGTTTTTGTTCATTCTTTACCACGACTAAAGTATTTAGTTTAATATTGTTAGAAGCCTCTGTCCATTTAGAACGCTGTTGCAAGGTGTTTAGGTACTCCAAGTTCCAGCGTTTCCAAAAATCGGACTGGAGCCTTTGCACCAGCTGCCAGCGGGACAGGGTGTTCAACTTGGAATCAGAAAAATCGGGTTCTGGTACGGAATTCAACGGTTCCAGGGTAAGAAAATGACCAGGGGTCAGTGGAAGAAAGTCATTCGGATCCATACTTTGGGCATACAGAGGCCGGCTGTTTAGTATGGATTCGACCTGACACAAAAAAGTAAAAAACTCTTCATAGGTTAACCGTTGCTCACCTATTACACGTTTTAAATTTGCCTTGGTGGATTTAACTCCTGCCTCGGCTAGTCCGTTTAGGTGCGGACTACCAGGACTTGAAAAATGCCAGGTAATTTTTAGACTGTGACATGCTTCCTGGGAGTACTGTTTGAGTAAACGATCAGCTCCCAAGAACGCGCTACCACAATCTGAGTAAATGTCAGAGATTCTTCCTCTTCTTGCCACAAATCTCTTAAAAGCCGCAAGAAAGGTAGGGGAGGAAATATCGGAGGTAAGTTCTAGGCGAACTGCCGAACCGAACCAGACTAAGACAAGAATATAACCTTTGGATACCTTTGCACCTCGGTACTTTCCCATTGTAATTGGAAAGGGACCACAATAATCTATGGCAACATGTGAAAATGCCTTTACTTGAGAGATGCGTTGAGCAGGCAAGTTGCCCATGATTTGTACGGAAGGTTTAGGATTTAATCGATAGCATAAAATGCAATGAGAAGTTATACTCTCGATTGCATAGCGAGGGGAAAAGATCCAAAATTGTTGTCTCAAGAGGTAATGCAACGTTTTTTGACCGCGATGACAGTACCTTTTGTGAGTGTACTCAATGACAAGTTGAGTAAGACGGTGAGAACGTGGTAAAAGTAAAGGGTGTTTTGCTGAATAAGAGAGTTCGGAAGAATGTGGTAATTGACCCCCCACTCTTAAGCAGCCTTGTGTATCTAGAAAAAGTGAAAGTTTACGAAATTGTTTAGGAAGTAGCTTTGCGTCATTCAAACGTGAAATGAGATCAGCAAAGATGGAACGTTGAACATGCCGAACGAGAACAATAAGAGAATGTTGAAGTTCTACTTCGGTAATATTTTCGTTAGGATATTTAGATTTCTTTTCGGTAAGGCCAAAAATATAGGAAATTATGCGTTGAATTTTCTCTAGGGAAGAGTAACGAGAAAGAAAAGTATCAAGCATGTGTGGTTCAACTGTGCATGTTTGAAATACTGATTTGCGTTCTTCCAGAATAACCTCGTTTTCCGGAGGGTCTGGACAGCGAAAATCATCAGGCCAGCTCTCTTTTGGTAGCCTAAGAAAACAAGGACCTTCCCAATACAAGTCATGTTTGACAAGTTGATTAGGCATAAGACCGCGCGAAGCACAGTCGGCTGGATTTAGCGCTGATGGAATATATTTCCAGGCCGTAGGAGAAATGGTTTCTTGAATGTGACAGATACGGTTTGCCACAAACGTTTTAAACCTGTGAGGTGAAGCCGCCAACCAGCATAGAACCACTTGGGAATCACACCATGCACAGATTTGGTTGAAGTTAAGAATATCTGAATAAGTGTTTTGAATAAAGGAAATTAGGTCGCAAAGTAAAGTGGCACCAAGAAGCTCCAGTCGCGGAAGACTGACTGTTTTCACTGGTGCGACCTTAGATTTGGCCATTACAAGAAAGGTATGGATTTCTCCGGAAACTGACTCCATTCTGAAATAGACCGTAGCCGCGTAACCTATCATAGAGGCGTCTGAAAAGCCGTGAAGTTCAATGCTACGTGGTTGATCAATGGAAAGGCGTCTAGGTAAATGAATATTTGAAAGATTTGGAAGTTCGGTTCGAAATTGATTCCAAACATTTACGATATGCGGAGGAGGCTGAGAATCCCAGTCCAGCTTCTCCTTCCACAGATCTTGCATGAGATGCTTAGCAAGTAAAGAAACGGGAGAACAGAAACCTAAGGGATCAAAAATTTTCATGATTTGAGATAAGATACGTCGCTTGGTGCATGGTTTATCTTCTGGTACGACCAAGTAGGTAAACGAATCTGAGATAGGATTCCATTGGAGACCTAATATTTTTACAAAATTAGGTTCGGATTTGTCGAAACGAATGGACATTTGTGTTTCTGATTCTGAGAATGAGGAGAGAAGTTCCGGACTGTTGCTCGCCCATTTTTTAAGTCCAAACCCTCCTAGGCACAACAGGGAGATTAACTCCGAGTGAAGTTCTTTGGCAGAGGCCACAGAATCCTGCCCAGTGAGCACGTCGTCGACGTAAATGTCTTTAAAAAGCACCTTGGAAGCATTAGGATACCTTTCAGACTCAAGTTTAGCTAGTTCTTGTATAGTACGAATAGCTAAGTAAGGTGATGACTTAAGTCCATAAACAACTGTTCTTAAGGAGTAGGTTTAGACAGGATCATCCTCAGAAAATCTCCATAGAATATTTTGATAACGCGTGTGCTCAGGAATAATTAAAATCTGTCGGAACATTTTTACTGTCAGTAACAAAGGCTACAGCATGAATTCGAAAATTAAGTAGAATTTCACGGACATCATTTTGCAGTTTAGGACCAGCGCACAACGTCTCGTTGAGTGAGACACTTCTGGGACTACGTTGAGACCCATCAAAGACCACTCTTATCTTCCCAGTGTTCCAGACACTGTGATGAGGGATAAAGTAGGAATTATCCAAGACATCTTTAGATATAGGCGTAGGAATAGGTATCATGTGACCAGTGTCTAAATAATCTTGCATAAAATCTTTGTAAGCTTGATAATTAGCTGAGTCTTTGAGAAGTCTAGCTTCCTGAAGCTTGAAACGTTTTAAAGCGATTGGATAGGTGTCACCCAACTGGGGTTCTAAGTTTATGAAAGGTAATGGAACGACGAATCTACCTGATTCGTTGCGTGAAACTGATTGTGAAAATAATTTTTCGCACATAATATCCTCAGGACTGTGATGAACCTTATGTGGAACCTGCTCTATCTCCCAGAAGCGCTCTAGGCAGATATCCAGAGATGGTTCGATGGAAGTGTAACAGCTTATGAGTGATTGTGGATTTTGTTGCTTTGAAGTTTCAACTTTACCAATCAGCACATAGCCAAAGATGCTATTAAAAGCACTAGGTTGTCCACGCTCTCCGTGGATAACTCCCTCTTGTAAGAGATGCGGAAAAAGTTCACAACCTACTAGGACATCAATGGAACTTGGTATATGGAAGTTTTGATCAGAAAGTTTGATATTGCGAATGTGATTCCACTTGCTCGAGTCGACAGCGCAAGAAGGAATCTGTGTACAAAGTTTTGGAAGTACTAAAGCCTCAAAATCAAAGGTAGGTCCCGCTTGACCTTGAGGTTTGATAAGACATTTCGTCTTACCTTTGGTATTGGAAGATGTCATTTGATTTAAGCCTTGAATAGAAGTAGAAAAGAAGCTTTTCGAAAGACCTAAACGATTTAGACATTTTTCTGAAATAAAGTTTGCCTCTGAGGCAGAATCGAGTAAGATACGAACTGGTTGGTAATGTCCCCTTGAGTCTAACGTGTCAGCTACAACGGTAGAAAGTAGAAAAGTGGAATTTTTGGAAATCATTGTCGCATGACAGTTTGTGGAATGGCTTCCTGACATAGGGGTGCTATTGGAATTGGAATATTAGCGTTCTCTGGAGGATATGAATTAACACTCACAGAGGGCGCTACTGGTTGTGGAACATGGAGAAGACTATGATGTCTGGCTCCACACGTGATGCAGTTGTAGGAGGAGGGGCAATTCACGGTCTGGTGAGCAAAATGTACCTGCCGAACATAACCCATCCTTTCCTGTGGACTTTTGTTTTGAAATTCGATACATTTCGATAATGCGTGATTCGAAGAACATAGGTAACATTTTATTTTTGGATTAAAAGTTCTGTTCTGATTATTTTGTATTTGAGGGTTGCTGCGTTGATTGCTATTTTGTAAAGTATTTTGTTGATTTCTTGAATTTGAACTTTGATTTGAAATAGTTGTATTGAAAGCAGAAGGTGAATTAAAATTATTAAAACTGTTTCTCTGAAAACTGTTCTGTTGAGAATTACGCGTAGTTTGAGGTTGTCTAGGGGTTTGATTTTGTCTACTAAAACTGGGCATTTGCACTACAGATTCGAGCGCAACGCAATGATTTTCTATAAACGTGTAAAGATCAGTGTAGGACGGAATTTCTGAATTGTTTTTCTCGCTACTATAGTAAAGTTCGAAATCAGTCCTTATCTTGACTTCAAGTTTTGAGAGCATCATGTTAAAAGTAAGAAAGTCCCATTCTTTTGTAGGAAAACCAAGCTCATTTAAGATGGCTAGATTCTCAGAAAATGTATCCAACATGGAACGTAATTCTTTCCCAGAACTGGACTTAGTTGAAAGAAAGTTAATAGCATTCAAAGCGGTAGTAGCAATAATTCGTTTATTTTGATACCTCTTTACTAAGGTTTCATACGCAATGTGATAATTGCTATCTGCGAGGGGAATGGTTTTTACTAGAGAAAGGGCTTCATTCAGAACAGAACTCCGCAATTGTTGAAATTTCTCTATATCACTTAAATCAGAATTTTGATGTACCATGACTTTAAATAAGTCAAACCAGTGTTGCCAGTTTTTATAATTACCATCGAAAATTGGCAACCTTGGTTGTGGAAATGATCTTGTATTTGACCTCTGAACAATATTTTGTTGGCTAGGGTTGCCTACGTAATTGACAGGGTTGGCCCTAAAAAGGTCGTAGTAAATACCCTTACATTCATAATAAAGGTTGTCAAAGTCTTTTCTAGTTTTATCCTGCTCGTCAAATGAAAGTTTAAACTCTTCGAGAGAGCCAATAATTTGGTTATGAAAATTATAGAATTGAGCATGACATTCTTCGACGTCTTCATATCTGGATTTAAACAAAAAGTGAAACGCTGTATCCGAGTTCGCTTTCAAAGCTACCTCGTGAGCTTCCGCCATTTGGTTGAAGCTCAAAAGCCTTTTGTCGCAAAGTTTGTTCTGTTTTTGCGTAAACATTTTTGTTTTTGAAAGTTAATTTGTTTTTAAAATTACCCAAAAAAATTGCTTAAAATATAGCTTAAAATATAACCCGAATTTTAGCAAAAATTAAACAATTTTATTATTTTAATTTTATTAACTTTTTTCGAAAATTTTGAAATGAAATGTTTGTAAGTTTGTCTGTATGTTATTATTTGAACATACCCTTTAAAAAAAACTTTTATGTCTCACCAAGGATTGAACCCCGTACCTCTCGATTCCAAGTCGCACACTCTGTGCATACGACTAGCGGTCCTGTTTGAAAGTTTTTAGGAAAAGTCGGTATTCGAAGAAACAACGAGCGCGCAACGTGAGACCCACGTCACTATTCAAGCGGGATGACCCTGGTGACGGCGACACTGTAAAATCGATAATTAAAGGAAAGTAGATGGAAGAACCGCCTTAAAATTTCACTTTCGGCGTATTGACGCCACTTTTACTGAAAATGTAATGAACAAAGCGATCAACTTTGAAAATATGCACATTGGCGATAGTTATTTTTGAAACGTAATGAAAACTTCGGTCAACTTTTAGGAAAATATGTCCAACCGGTGCGAACCAATATGGCGTGATTACCGATAAGAAAATAGCCGACTCACTTTTGGAAATGAAATTTTGAAAATATATGGAAATTTGGAATTTTTGTAGGAAATTGGTGAACCACAGGAGTCTAGGTAGTTGGAAAAACTATTATTTGGGTGGAAGGACCATTAAATGTGCGTGCAAGTACTGAAAAATAATGGAATTTCCTTCGACAGGTCGCCGGTTTGGCTTTACAAGCACATTTAAAATTAATTGTCGGTATTGACGATTGTAAATGGAAAGTTACGATACATATGGAATTTTATATGAAAAGGCACCTACCTCGGACTCTCTTGCGGCTCCAGTCAACGTTTAAACGTCCAGTTTTTCATCTCAAAATTCACTTTTTTGGGAACGTGATTTTTCTAGTGTCTTGTTGTGACGGTGGTTGTTTGCGCACTCATCGCGGCGCTGCTTGTCCTCGCACGTGTGCGGTGCCGTGAAAACCCATATGCATATTTAAGAGCGCGAAAATTTAAATTATTTTAAACGCGCAGAAAAGAAAAAGAAAATGAAAAATAGGAAATTCATTGCTTGCACCAACAGTTTGTGTGACTGACCCATATAATGTTTCTAAAATTACCGATCAAAGTTGTAGTAATGGAAAAGTGGTTTGGCGAATTTAAAAGGTGGCAAGTAATTTTCGGTACAAAATACATTGGAGGAACAGACTGAAAAAATATCAACTAGGCAAGAAAGAATGAAATAGTCAGACTTCGAGACATAAAGCATCCGCAGTTTCCAAAGCTTATTGTAAATATGGTGGATAGATTTTTTAAATTTTCGTATTCCAATTCTTCTAACAAAGAAATACAAATAATATGTCGCTTATGGCACCGCCTTCTTCTATACCGTAAGGATAATAGCTATATTGAACTAATTTAGTAGATGTTTAGATAAAAAAAAAATTGTGTGTGCTTAAGACCACACGGCAGAAGTGTAAACTTCAACAAGGCGAAATTAATAATACTGACCTTCATCTGCATCATCATATCGCTCGCTGAATGTTCCTCTCACAGTTAGTCGACTCGAGCCGACTTCACCCGAATGAGCGTTACATAGCCGAGCCTGACGGCTCAGTTCAATTCACTACCCACAAAAACTGCTAAACGCGCCTAAAGAAGTTTACACTTCAATAAAAAATATGAGGGAGAAGGTCACGTTACGGAATCGAGATTGTCTTTCCTTTTAAATCTACAAAGCGAGAAGGCGCTTTTAATAAACCTTGCTAATTTATTTCTCGGGCATTATGTCGGCGTTAAAATTTACTATCGAAGAAAAGGTTTAAATGTTAAAATGATATTTCGCAGTAATTTTATGAAAAAATTATGGATTATGTAAATCTGGATGAAAATTTTGTGAGTAATATTTTATTTACTGTCGAAAGAACTTTCTCCCTACACAATGCGCACAATCCATCAATTACTCGCTACTGGGCAAAATAAAATAAACATTTTCCGGTAAATGTGCGAACTCAATACCCTCAAAAATTAAATGTTTGGTCGGGAGTTCTTGCAGATAATATCATTATCTCCAAGAACGGACTCATTCAAGTTACCAAACGGTAACTTGAATGAGTCCGTTTATTTAAACTTGTGAACACAAATGATTTTCAGCAAGTTTGGTTCCAGAGGGATGGGTATCCGGCACATGACGTTTTACCCGCCAGAAATTTTTTAGACGACACTTTTCCCCGACGAGTCATAAGCAGTATTACCAGATCGCCCCCTAGATCGCCTGACTTGACTGATCTTGACTGTATGTGATTTTTTTATTTGGCCTTATGTCAAAAAGAAGATATTTACATTTGATCACATTTGACCTCATAATTTAGCCTTCTTCGAATTAAAATTGAAGGCTTTTAATTCAATCACACCTGAGATGCTAAGCAATCTACGGCATGGTTGGGCAGAATTTCATAACTTGTGGTGATTTTGATATAAATTGGTACGATTAATAAACTAATGAAGACATTTAAAAATATATATTTTTTTTTTCCGGCGGCGTAATATATGCGGCGTTTTTTTATAAAATCCATGGATTTCGTTCACAATAAAAACATTTTGAACACACTTTGTTTTGAACTGTTTTTTTAAGTTTTTATTATTAGGTTTTAGAATTTGAAGAAAAAAAATCTTTTAATTAGTGGCGGTCCTGACCACATACTATCATTTAGTTTATTAAAATACCGGGTGGGGCAAAAAAACGCAGAAGAAAAACGGACAAAATGTTTTTCGTTATAACTCTTATTCTATGCCACCGATTTTATTGAAAAAACACTGAAATTTGCAGGAGATTAAACAGGATTTTGAAAAAAAATTCTTTCTTTCCGCCATCTTGCAATGCGCACAATGCTTGTTTTTTTTATGTACCGGATTTTTTTTTTAGTTTTTTTTTTAATTTAAAAAAAACTCCTATTTCTGCACCGTACGGACAGGTACAAATTATTAAAATTAAGTAGATAGATCCAAAAAAAATTTTTTTTTGTTTTAACCATTGTTGTACAGATTATACGATTACCTTTTCAATTCTGTCTCCATTCATTTCCTAATAAATTAATTATTACTAAACGGATTCTCCTCAAATAAAAAGCATCAAGGCAAAAATTGATTGCTCTTTAAAGGTCAATATCGAAATTTGTCACCTTCTTAAAATCCAAGATAGCGGTCAAAATCAAAATTTCGAAGAGGCTGGATTATTATTTTTTCATTCGCCGCACAAAACAAGGTTTAAATCATTATAGCGTCGGCGAAATCCAAAAAGCGTGTAACTCCAATTTGACAAAATTTAAATGTTTTTAATAGCTGACTGGAGTTTTCTATTTTATTATTTTTAAAAAATCTGCTTTCCTAGGACATAAATAAAATAAATAAAAGTACATAAATTTCTATAGTAATAGCTTTCGTTTTTAGTTAATAGATGAAACCATAATCTAACATTCGTCCTAATGTGGAGTTACACATTTTTCGGGTTTCGCCGACGATAATTGATTTAGCAGTTTTGGAAATCTTAATTTTTATTTTAACCATTGTTATCGCAAACAATCGCCTTTCGATCGGCGATAGAGCGGACCTAATAAACTATCGTCCTATAACACTCCTCAATGTAATTTATAAGCTTTCCACGAAAATATTAACAGATAGACTACCAACAAAATTTGACGAATATCAATCAATAGTTCGGGGCCTAAGCCGGAAATTTAGGGGCTTGTCTGAATGAAAATAATTCAAGTTTTTGTAGTCGGCACCTCTACTAAATATAAAAATTTTGTTTCCGTTTGGCTGTATAATTTTAAACATTATTTGTTTTTAGGAATTTCGACAATTTATTAAAAAGTGGTATTTTTAAGCATGTTTGGCATAAAAATTACGGCACAATTTTTGTAAAATTATACAGTTTTTTAAAGCTTGTTTCTTAGTATAACTCATTCTAGTGGAGGATCAAAATCATCCAAAAAATATAGAAATCCCAGGTACATAAATGAAGAGATGTCAAATTGCGCCCTAAGTTGTTTTTACATAGCATTACTTAAGTTTCAATTTTTTTATTAGACACCCGGGCTATTTTTCGTTCACCGCAATATTTATTTAAATAATTTTGTTTAGTTTTAATAATACCTAACCAAAAAATGGGAATAAAACAATAAGACGCAGTACTTAAAAAAAATTATTGATTTTAAGAGCAATTTTTTTAAATTTTTTAGACAACGCTATATTGCTATAGTTGATGTTCTATTTAAGTGGCACCGCGTCATGGCTATGGTAAACCAAATTCTGCGGCAAAATCTAAGTAAAGAAGCCTTAAAAAATTAGCGTTTCACTTTGTACATGCAGTGTGCCGCTCGGGGCTTAATGTTCGAAGAATAAAACACTACGACCTTTTAAAGGAGAGATCAAATAGGTACTTACTTAAAGATCCGAAACATAAAAGAGGATCCAAAATTATATTAAAATGTGCGCAAATATTGATTTAGTTGCAAAGACGGTAATTTGTTTTGTGAAAAGCTCCGTCATAATTTGTTTGACATACAGTCAAAACAACAACGAAGAGAAAACGTCAAAGCCCTACTAAATCAATAATATGTTCGTAACAACCAGATAATATATGTTCCTTTCTAATGAAATCGTTTAGAAGAAGACATCAATAAAAAGCAAGTAAAATAGTAAGCTAATGACTAATTAGTGCAGTGCCTCATTTTGGGGATCAATATCAATAAAAAAATTAAAGGAAGTGCGTGCCACTGTATGTACCCCTCTACTCCCTTCCCGCCCATCAAGGTTTTGATGACGCGGTGTCACTTTAATACAACATCAACTATAGTTTTGGTATTTTTTGTGCGGTTCCATGTAAAGATAATAATATATAAATTTAAGCATACAGTAAAAGTAACTCAAAAAGTACAATAATTTTCATACGAAACCAAAATCCCCACTAAACTGTTATAGAGGCTCCCTCGCTTCTACAGTTTTTATAAAAAAACTCAAAATATTTGTTAAGATTGTTATAGAGCCGTAGAAAGATACATCAACTGGCTGCATAAAAGTGAAAGCAAAATTGTCCTACATATTACCGTTTTTGAGATATTTGACAAAAAGTAGGTTACTATCAATCTTAAGCTTTAGGGCGTCGCGCCGCTACCTATAATGCGACGCCGAGCAAAGCACTGTTTTTTCCAAAATTCGTATAGAGTCCTTAAACAGCATGCCAAGTTATATCAAAATCACCCAAAACTTGAATATTTTAAAATTGACTGCCCGACCAGGCAGGGATTTTACAACCGTTTAGGTTAGTATTTAGCACAACAAGGTAGCAAGTGTGAGCATTTAATTTGATTAATTTGGTAGCTCTTGAAACGACTTTGTAAGGTTTTTAAAATCACATATTCTTACTTTTTTCAAGCTTTTGAATCGGCTATGCCGTGACACCAGCAGTGTAAAAAATCAATTTTATTCACAGGATATGGCAGTCTAATATATCGCGATGTTTAGAGACAATAATAATAAACGAAAAATGGGTATTCCTCTTTGAAAATCTCGGAGTAACTGAATCAACCCAAACTATTATTAATTATTATTATTTATTAATAAAATTATCTTGACAGAAAATCAATGCAATAAAATCATTCGACGTGACTTATGGAAGACGGCGCATGACTCGAGAGGGATGAAGAGGGGAAGTGGTTTTTATTTTTATCTAAAAACCTGCTAAATGAGTTTTTATCTTTCTAAGCACAATCTTCGTGGTCACTATAGCTTTTCTTCCAATGGTATAAGGTCTGTACAGAGTCAAATCAAATAAGTTTCAAACGCACTGTACCGCAACGGACTCGTTAATTACGAGAAAAACGATGTATCGTTTAGGCAATTTTTATAAAGAAAAATATGGACTGTAAATTCACGAACTTTTTTATGTTTTTTAAAGGTACCTTTTATCGTCGGTCAATCGATCGTGTCTGTCGACCACGTGTGGCACTGCAGTTCACTTGCAGGCCGCCCAAGTGGGGGAAATTCGCCGTGCGAACAGCAGAGCCTGGTATTCCAAGCTCTTAACTGGGAAATTTAATTAAAATAAAATAAAAACAAAAAAGGCACTACAATTTACCTTAAAAACTAAATTACCCCAAAATAAGAATAAAAATAATATTAATTTAATTACGATCGAACATACCGCCGACCTTAAAATAACCAAGTATTTTAAAATAAAATAAAAGAAAAAAAAAAGGTTCTACTTAATCCTAAAGTAAAAGTTAATTGAAAAACTAATCTAAGTAGGGCAAAGGGCATAACTTAGATGCAGGCCTTTGTAAAATCCCATTCTTAGTTTTTAAGGTAGCTACCCGACAGATACCATCGGCACCCGGTTGTACCTCAGTTACTCTGGCAAGTAACCAACGAAGTGGAGAGTTGAGCTCATCTTTAATGACTACCAAATCTCCAACTTTTAATGAATTATGTTTCTTAGTCCATTTTGAACGTTGCTGAAGCATATTTAGGTAATCATGATGCCAACGCTTCCAAAAGTCTCTGTGAAGTCTTTGCAGCAATTCCCAATGTTGCAACGTGTTAATTTTTATATCAGAAAAGTCCTTAGATGGTAAAGCAGTAAGTGGCTGCAGAGGTAAAAAATGCCCTGGAGTCAAAGCTGAGATGTCGTTAGGGTCACTATTCACTGGATGCAAGGGTCTGGAGTTCAATACGGCCTCAATATTACAGAGTACCGTAGACATTTCGTCGAAAGTTGGAACTTGCAGACCCACAGTACGAACCAAATGATGCTTCATGCTACGCACGCCAGCCTCCCACAGCAGGGGGGTTAAAACACCACTTCACTCTTTCGGCTTCAACTGCCCGTTTCATAAGCTCGGTTAATTGCCTATTAGCACCAACTAAGTTAGTCCCGCAATCCGACCGTATGAAATTGCAGCGCCCTCTACGTGCTATAAAACGCTGCAAAACACCAACAAAAGCATCACTAGATAGATCTGACACCAATTCTAGGCGAATAGCCTTCACTGCAAAACAAACAAAGATGCAAACGTAGGCCTTATGCGATTTAATACCTCTGCCTTTTAAAGGAGTAACAAAGAAGGGTCCTGCGAATTCAACTCCAACCTCCTGGAAAGCTTTAATTTGGGATACACGCCCAGAAGGCAAATCACTCATGTAAGGCACTATTAGGGTTTGGGATCCACCCGAAAACATCTTATGCAATGAGACAAACATCTTCGATTAGCGTTCTTGGCTGACAAAATCCAAAATTTTTGCGTAATCAAAAAATGCAATGCCTGCAAACCTGGATGTAGGTATTTTTCATGCAGGTAAAAAATAATCAACTCAGTAAGTCGATGCTTTTGAGGAAGTAGCAAAGGGAATTTTTTATCGTAGGGCAACGTTGGGTTAAACGCCCGCCGAACCTGAGAAAATCATGAGGATCAACAAATGGATTTAATTTCCTCAAAGATTTTTCAAAGACTTTATTTTCATTTAGCTTCGAAAGCTTCCGAAAAGACCTGACTGAACTTGCTTAACAAGATGCAGCAGAGCCTCATTTAAATCTTCCTCACAGAAAGCGTCCAAACGAAGAGACAAAGGAACTTGACTTTGCTTTCTTTGAATATTAGAGAAAAATCTTATGCAAAATGCTATGATCCTTAAAATCTTCCCTAAAAGAGAATATCGATTGAATACTCCCTAAGGATCCGAAATAGCAATAAAAGTTGAACTCGTCTTTTTTTCCTCCTCCAAACATTCTGAGGGGGTATCTGCCGACAAATCAGCAGGCCAGTGCTGCGAAGATTTCCAGGGAAAGGCAGGACCAATAAACCACGTTGGATGTTCAAGTATTTGCAAAGGATAAAGTCCTCTACTAGCGCAATCAGCCGGATTTCATTTGTAGGAACGTAACGCCAATTTTCGGGAGAAATTATGTCTTGAATATGCTGACAAATGTTTGCCACCTATGAGCGAAGATTTGATCCAAGCCAAAGTCACCTTTGAATCAGACCATGCAAACGTGTTTTTTATCAAAATCTTATCTCCAAATGTGTTCCGTACAAAATCCACCAAATTTGACAATAGAACGGCTGCGCAGAGCTCTAAACGAGGTAAAGTAACTCTTTTTAAAGGAGCAACCTTTGACTTCGCAGTAACAAAATAAATTTTATACTCGCCATTCACAAAAACGCGAAAATAAATTACTGCTCCATAACCTCACTCGCATCGCAAAAATAATGCATTTCGCAAATAATATTAAGCACAGACATGTAACGAAAAAGTTTTAACGAAGACAATGAACCCAGCTCACACTGAAATCTTTTCCATTTTTCAGTGATTTCTGGTGGTGATTCATGATTCCAATCCAGGCCTAAACTCCATAATTCCTGGATAAGTTTCTTGGCAAACAAATTAAGTGGTGCAATTATGCCCAAAGGATCAAAAATCCTGGCTAAGTTCAACAAAATCGATCTTTTTGTGCACTCATTACTTGAAATATCGCCAATTTTATAAATAAAACTATCAAAAGCTGCCTGCCATTGCAAACCAAGGACTTTAAGACACGAAGGAGCTTCTGTATCAAACGAAATGGGTTGCTGATGCTCGAGAGGTGTATCAGATAAAACGTCACTGCAATTACTTGCCCATTTTCTCAACTCAAAGCCACCTCTTTTTAAAATCTCTGTAAGCTCAAATTTAACTTTCAGTCCATATTCAAGGTTATCAAAACCCATCAAAACATCGTCCCCGTAGACGTACGACAATAAAATGTTTGATGCCAATGGAAAAGATTCCTTTTCATCAATTGCCAGCTGTCAAATAGTCCTGTTTGCCAAGTAAGGCGAGCTGCTAACTCCAAAAACCAAAGTATTTAGTCGATATTCTTGTATAGGATCTCCTAGATGAATCACCATAAAATATGTTGAAACTTTCTATCTTCCTCACGAACAAGAATCTGTAAAAACATTTTTTTAATGTTTGCTATGAGCACATATTTGTGCAAACGAAAATTCAGCAGCACCCCTGAAATGTTGAATGAAGTTTGGGTCCAGCGTACAGTGTAGAGTTGAGCGAAACTCCGTTGGAAGATTTCATAGAAGAATCGAAAACTACCCTGGTCTTAGTCGATATAGATTCCTCTTTAACAACGCAGTGATGGGGAATATAAAACTGACCAGGTTTGTCACCAGGTCCCACTGGGGACATGTAACCAGACTCCAAATATTCTTTCATAAAATCTTTATACGATTCCAACAAAGATGGGCTTTTATAGAACCTATTTTCCAAAGAATACAATGTGCGCAATGCCAAATTTTTTGATTTACCAAAACATTTTTTATTCGCAAAGGAAAAGCAACAACAGACTTCGAAGATGAATTTTTATAATGAGTTTCCTGATACAAATTTTCACAAAACTCAGTTTCTGGCGAAACAAAACTTTGTCAGGTACACTTTCGACTTCCCACAGCCTTTTAATATTAAAATTCAAAGACTCCAAGGTGGAACTACAATAAGTCGGCAAAAAAGTGTCCTTAACTTGTCTTTTCTTTGAAACTTTCGAATTTCCCAGGGCAACCCAACCAAATATAGTTTCCATAAATGTGGGTCCATCCAAGCCTGGAGAATCAATTTTATTAAATTTCATAATAGTGCCGAATTCCGACACGCCAATAAGCATATCTATGCTCCGGGAATTCCAAAATTCCCTATCAGCAAGTTCAAGGCCATCGAAATATGACTTGTCAAAAAAGCTTACTGAGCGCATAGGTAATGTACAACAAATTTCAGTTTTAAGATACATTTTACAAAGCCTTTTGTCACCGCGTTTCCACTGTTTCCAATTCCAGAGATTTGCATCTCACAGTTTTGGCGGGACAAACCAAGGCGCCTTAAACAACTTTCCGAAATAAAGTTCGCAGCTGAACCCGAGTCCAGTAACATTCGAATTCGTTACCCTCAGCATTTTTAATATGACCCATGGCAGTAGACAGGATCGGAATTACATCTGAGCTAGAGACCAAAGAAGTGGAGACCGAAATATTTTCCTTGAGTGGGCCTTGACTGGTGCTATCCCCCTGTCCGACAACTGGTTGTGTCACCGAAGTCGTAGGCGGTCTAATGGAAGGAACGCTCTGACCGCCATTATTGCTTTTCGAAAAATGTACTAATGAATGATGACGATGCCCGCATCCACATATTTCAGTAACAGTACAGTCCTTTGAACTGTACATCAATCCAAAACAGATCAAACACAAATGTTTATTTACATTTAACAAAAGTAAACCTCGAGTAAGGATTTTTTGCCAAAAATTTTTTACAGGAACTCAAAAAATTTGATTCTTGGCACAATGAGCAAACAATTGCACCAGCAACATAAGCCCCTGAAGGTTTCTTGAAAGGAGGACGAAATATTACCAACCGCCGCCTGAATAGCATTTGAGGTCTGCAGGGCGCGAAGCTGAGCCAAAAATGAGTAAAGTTCCTTATACAAAGGTTGTCCTTTTGAAGCACGGTTTGTAGCACGACTAGCAAACTCTAACTCAAATCTATTACGCGTACTGCTCGGAAGTTTGTATAAAAGGAGGAGAAAATTCACAAAATCCCAATGCTCCACTGGATATTGCATGTTTTGTAAAGCCTGTAAATTTTCGGAAAATGTAGATAAAAGTTTATTCAACTCCCCTAGATCTGTATCATCTTTTAAGGTGGGAAAAAAGTAAATTTCATTCCAAAAGTTAGTGGCAATCAACCTGTGATTTTCGTATTTTTTAATTAATAAATTATAAACGATTGCATAATTATCTCCAGTAACTGGCATGGAACGAACCAAAACCAAAGGCTCTCCCTCCAAATATTTGAGCAAGTACCTAAATTTATCTATATCCGATAATTCTGAGTCTGTATGTATAGCAGAGTTAAAAGTGTCAAAAAAAGTTCTCCACTCTTTATAATCGCCCTAAAAAATCTTTACTCCTAATGGTTTTAACCTAACAGACCTTTTGAGAGTACTCTAGGCCGAGGTAACGGCCGTTGAGGTGGACCCAACAAGCTCAAAATAAATAGCCTTAAACCCATAAAACATCTTTGAAGTCGTGGATTAGGTTGGATTTTTTTAGGTTTGATTACATTTTGTTAGGCTTGGTATGGTTTGGTTAGATTTGGTTGAGTTTTAGTTAACTTGGTTGTAGTTTGGTATTTTGTACTGTTAAACGCTCGCACCAAATCGACCAGCGCAGAATACTAATACACCCCTGCAAGACCAGGAGCTTCAAAAGCGTTATTTCTCAAATGACAACAACAATGTTACCCTTTTAGAATCTTTACTCCTAATGGCTCTAACCTAACAGACGTTTTGAGAGTACTCTGGGCCGAGGTAACGGCCGTTGAGGTGGACACAACAAGCTCAAAATAAATAGCCTTAAACCCATAAAACATCTTTGAGTCGTGGCTATAAATTCATCCTGCTTATTAAACTCGTCATCCCCCAAAACCGATGTGAGAATGATGATATTATTGTGAACTTCTTGAAATTTACTAAATTCTTTCAAAACATCATCATATCTACACTTAAGTTCATGTATTAGGGATACGTCGGTCTTTGCTAGCACAGCTTGCGAGTAAGCCTCCTTAATATTATTCGAAAAGGTAGCTCTTTGCGACGTATACCTATTTAACTTTTCGGTATTTGTTACCGAAAGTGTAGGCATCTTGAATAAAAAGAAATACCACAAAAAAACGCTTCAAAAACAATTCAAATTGGCCTTCAACTAAAAACCTATGGGTTTACAAGCTCGAAAAATTCCTTATAGTAGGCTATTTTTAATAAACTAATCCTTTTTACTGGCCTAATATTTTAAATTAGTTTTCCAAAAAAGAAAAAATGTTTTTCACGAAGGGTAAGGTAAGGTATGGGTAAAATGAAAGAAACAAAAGCAGATTTAAAATGCTCGAAACATCCCATGTAAAATTGATAAGAAAATTATATTTTATTTTTCGCGAAAACAATTTTTTTGTCAATAATGTGAGCACGACCGACCGACGGTTTTTTTATACGTTGACTCGACAAAATCAAATCAATAATTTTAATTTAAATTATGAAAAAGGTAAATTGTAGTTTTGCTGCAAATTTTAAATTTACTAATGAGTAATTGCCCAATTAATTACTTAAGGAATTCTTTTCGGCATTCCCACAACAAGCTAATGAAGCAGTCTTTTGCACAAACACAATGTCCGTAAAATCGGTTTAAACGTTTTCAAATAATCGGCCGCATAAAATCCGAAATAAAAATTTGGCTCGAAGTGAACAAATTTATGTACCGCAACGGAGTCGTTAGTTACGAGAAAAACGATGTATCGTTTAGGCACTTTTTATAAAGAAAAATATGGACTGTAAATTCACGAACTTTTTTATGTTTTTTAAATCTTTTATTGTCGGTCAATAGATCGTGTCTGTCGACCACGTGCGGCACTGCAGTTCCCTTGCAGGCCGCCCAAGTGGGAGAAATTCGCCGTGCGAACAGCAGAGCCTGGTATTCCAAGCTCTTAACTGGGCAATTTAATTAAAATAAAATAAAAACAAAAAAGGCACTACAATTTACCATAAAAACTAAATTACCCCAAAATACCAATAAAAATAATATTAATTCAATTAAGATCGAACACGCACTCTAAAGAAGCGAACAAGAAACAAATCAAATAAGTTAATCAACTAGTTCGAGTAGGTTTCAAATGACATAAGAAAATTTTAGAAAACTAGTAGAGTAGAGATTTTCTGTCAATAATTGTTTTTTTTTTCAGTTAAAAACATACCATAGTAGCAATTTTAATAAGCAATACAAGTATCATGTCCTTTTTGTAATCATTTGAAATATAATATAATTTTATCAATATGGTAAATAAACATAAATGATAACTAAAAACAATAAAACCTTAAACAATAAAAAATATAAAGATACGAGTATAATACAAAAAAACATTTAAGAGGGAAAGGTACGATTCGGCGCGAGCCGGTTCGGCGCGAAATACCCGGTGCAGATTAGGTTGGATTTTTTTAGGTTTGATTACATTTTGTTAGGCTTGGTATGGTTTGGTTAGATTTGGTTGAGTTTTAGTTAACTTGGTTGTAGTTTGGTATTTTGTACTGTTAAACGCTCGCACCAAATCGACCAGCGCAGAATAGCAATACACCCCTGCAAGACCAGGAGCTTGAAAAGCGTTATTTCTCAAATGACAACAACAATGTTACCCTTTTAGAATTTTTTGTATAATAATTATATTTTCATTTAATTTCAGATAAAAAACCTGAAGCATTCGCAAAATTACCAACAAACGGACCATTAGTTTCAACAAAAAATATTTTAGATACTTTAAAAGCTGAAGACAGACCAAGTACCTCTAACATACCAAAAATTTTAAACGTTGCCACAAAGACTGAACAAACTCAAATAGTAAGCGCAAATAAAGATGCAAACAAAATTAGTTTGGTAACTTCCAAAGAGATAAAACCTCAGATAGTTAATGTGGTGCCCACTATAGGAAACATAAAAGTCGAGCCAATGATAATAAATGTTATACCAAAAACTACAGAACCCCAAAACATAAACAAAGTTAAAGAAATTCCCAAAATTCCATTAGAAAACAGTGAAAGGAAAACGAGTGTGCAAATTCGAAAAGTTTCAATAGAAAATATTAAAAATATTGGTACTAAAAATGCTCGTAAAAGTTCATTGGAAAATAGTGTTCCGATTCGCAAAGTTTCGATTGGTGAAATCAATCGTAATGAAATAAAAAATGTGCAAGTGCGTAAACTTTCAATAGAAGATACCAAGAAAATTATAAGTAAATTTATTGCAACACCTTCAGTCTCAACCGCCGAAATCAAAATTGATGTAGTACCTGTTTTAAGAAAAGAAAGCAAATTAGAAGCCAAGAAAGTAAATTTAGATGAATATTTTCCGAGAGTTAAACAAACTGACATTAAAAAGGATGAAAATTTCCTCAAAGAAGAAAACAAAGAAAAAGATAATGAGACTTTGGGAGTAGTTCACGCTGACCCTAAAATTCCTAGTACTAAAATAGAAACTAAGACAAAATTAGAAATTTCATCGAGAGGATCAGAAAACACCAAAATTAATAACAAAACAATCGAAAATACTGTTTCTTCTTCGAAAATTCCAACAAGGTTGGTTTCAGCACCTTCAAGCATTCCTCAAAACTCAAAACCATTGCAAAGTACTCCAGAAAAAGAAGCACCAAAAGCTCAAGCAGAAGATCTTACGGAGTTTGACAAAAAATTTATCAACACACCAACCGAATGGGAATGTCATCTCTGTACTCTCCTGAATCCTATATCTAGCAACATTTGTGCAGTGTGCGCTACAGTGAGATTAAATAAATCACCAAGAAATAGTGAAAGTAGCATGGAACATGTTTTAGTTCCCGGAACCAGCAGTAGTGTTACTGCGGAAAAAGCATCCAATCCAGAAAATAGTGGTAACATTAATCTGGGCGAGTTAACCGCTCCAGGTCTTAGTTCCTCCTCAAAAAACTCTTACAAAAAGAAACGAGCTCCCCCAACACCTTTACAAAACTACCAAATGTTAGTGAATTTAGATAGTGCGGATTTGGTAGCGAACAATGAACCGTTTGAGTGTCTAGTTTGTTTCTTGGACGTGGAGAAAGGGGAGGGTGTTACTTTGAGGGAATGTTTGCATCAGTTTTGCAAACAGTGCTTGGCGCACACTGTGGAGTTTTCGGAAGAAGCGGAGGTTAAATGCCCTTATAGGTGAGTTGACCAACAATAACGTGTTTTGTTACTTAATCAGATACTGGCAAAGTATAAGGTTGATACACGATAAAAAAGCATCAAGCAATTCGTTTTTTACAGAGATGACATCTATTCATGCAACATATCTCTGCAAGACCGAGAAATCAAGTCCTTGGTGTCTCCCACTCTTTACGAACAACATCTAGCTAAATCAATGGCTCAGGCCGAAAACGGGATAGACAAGAGTTTCCATTGCAAAACTCCGGACTGCAAAGGATGGTGCATCTATGAGGATAATGTCAATGATTTTCGGTGTCCAGTTTGTAAGAAGACCAATTGTCTGACCTGTCAGGTAGGTACTTACAATTAAGCACATCAATTACATGCTTGCCCTTTCATTAAAAAGAAACAATATATGACAGCGAAAATCAGGTTAGTTGTTTTGATGTAATTTTTTCTTAAAACCCAATTGACGATGAACTAAAATATATTAACCACACTATAAAAACGCTACCAAGTCTGGTTGATAATTTCAAAATGAATTATTTTTTAAAATCAGATTATATCTTCCACTGAATCCAACACTCTCATTAGGTATTTGAATAAAATATTTTTGCAGGCAATACACATGGGTGGCAACTGCAAAGAGTATCAGGAAAGGATTAAATGCGAATCCGCACTGGATGAAGATGCGAAAAGGACCAGGGAATTTTTGGAGGAAATGGTGGAAAAGGGAGAAGCTATTGCTTGTCCCACTTGTAAAGTAGGTTTTTTTTGTACCAATAGTTTTTTGTCGTGCCAAAGGATATTGCATTGTGCCCATTAGTCCTGGCGTCCATCAGATTTTGTATATATTATAATATGCTATTCTAGTTAACTTGGTTGTAGTTTGGTATTTTGTACTGTTAAACGCTCGCACCAAATCGACCAGCGCAGAATAGTAATACACCCCTGCAAGACCAGGAGCTTCAAAAGCGTTATTTCTCAAATGACAACAACAATGTTACCCTTTTAGAATCTTTACTCCTAATGGCTCTAACCTAACAGACCTTTTGAGAGTACTCTGGGCCGAGGTAACGGCCGTTGAGGTGGACCCAACAAGCTCAAAATAAATAGCCTTAAACCCATAAAACATCTTTGGGTCGTGGCTATAAATTCATCCTGCTTATTAAACTCTTCATCCCCCAAAACCGATGTGAGAATGATGATATTATTGTGAACTTCTTGAAATTTACTAAATTCTTTCAAAACATCATCATATCTACACTTAAGTTCATGTATTAGGGATACGTCGGTCTTTGCTAGCACAGCTTGCGAGTAAGCCTCCTTAATATTATTCGAAAAGATAGCTCTTTGCGACGTATACCTATTTAACTTTTCGGTATTTGTTACCGAAAGTGTAGGCATCTTGAATAAAAAGAAATACCACAAAAAAACGCTTCAAAAACAATTCAAATTGGCCTTCAACTAAAAACCTATGGGTTTACAAGCTCGAAAAATTCCTTATAGTAGGCTATTTTTAATAAACTAATCCTTTTACTGGCCTAATATTTTAAATTAGTTTTCCAAAAAAGAAAAAATGTTTTTCACGAAGGGTAAGGTAAGGTATGGGTAAAATGAAAGAAACAAAAGCAGATTTAAAATGCTCGAAACATCCCATGTAAAATTGATAAGAAAATTATATTTTATTTTTCGCGAAAACAATTTTTTTGTCAATAATGTGAGCACGAAAATGGTGGAAAAGGGAGAAGCTATTGCTTGTCCCACTTGTAAAGTAGGTTTTTTTTGTACCAATAGTTTTTTGTCGTGCCAAAGGATATTGCATTGTGTCCATTATTCCTGGCGTCCATCAGATTTTGTATATATTATAATATGCTATTCTTCTTTGTGAAACAATCATTTTTTGTAAATAATATGTTTGTGTCGGCCTTCTGAGTTCCGGCCACCAAAACACGTGTGTTTTTAGTAAGGATACGAGAAAAAAACTATATCTAAATACCCAAATCGTGCAAGTATGCACGAAAATTTACCTTAATTCTAGTTAATTATAAAAAGAAAAAAATATATATATAAAGAAAAGAAAAAAATAAAAAATTTTGAGCAAAATTTCGAAAAATTTACTTGTGTTCTACCTCCGGCAGGGGCAGGACACATAACTTGACCACCGGTCTTCGATAAGTACCAGTGGCGGTTTTTACTGTCACGACGCGAGTAAGCCCATCAGCACCTGGATGTAGCGCTACAACACGTCCGAGTGACCACTGCATAGGTGGTTTTTGCTCATTCTTAATAACGACTAAAGTGTTGACTTTTATGTCATTGCATTTCTCAGTCCACTTAACACGTTGTTGAAGTGTGTTTAAATATTCTAAACGCCACTTTTTCCAAAAGTCAGCTTGAAGTCTTTGGACAGGCTGCCAGCGAGACAAAGTGTTAAGCTTGAGGTCGGCAAAATCAGGTTCTGGTATAGAATTTAAAGGCTCCAATGTTAGAAAATGACCTGGTGTCAGCGGAATGAGGTCATTTGGATCTAGACATTGAGCATAGAGAGGTCTACTATTGAGTAAAGCCTCAACTTGAAACAAGAAGGTAGTAAATTCCTCATATGTAAGGCGCTGCTCGCCTATAACACGTTTGAGATGAGCCTTGGTGGATTTTACTCCAGCCTCGGCTAAACCGTTTAAGTGAGGACTTGCAGGGCTAAAAAAGTGCCACGAAATGCTTAAGCTTTCACATGCTTCCTTTGAGTAGGTTTGAAGTAACCTATCTGCACCGACAAAGGCGGTACCGTTATCAGAATAAACGTCTGGAGACAAACCTTTTAAAGGCCGCAAGAAACGTATCTGTTAAAAGATCGGAAGTTAATTCTAAATGCACTGCTTTGGTTGCAGCACAAACGCAAACAAGAATATAGCCTTTATAAGGCTTGGCACCTCGGTGTCTTGACATTAAGATATCAAACGGTCCGCAATAGTCCACGGCAACATGGGAAAACTGGAACTTTTAACTGGAAAATCCTTTGAGGAGGTAAATCTCCCATAAATTGCACAGCTGGTTTTGGATGAAGTCTGAAGCATAAGATACAATGAGAAACTACCTTTTCAATAGCGTATCGAGCAGACAGCGCCCAAAATTGCTGCCTTAGCAGATAATGTAGGGTTTTGAGACCTGGATGAAAGTATGAAAGCCGGTGTGAACGTGGCAAGAGCAACGGATGCTTAGCAGAATAAGAAAGTTCATAAGCATGCTTAATGCGACCGCCTACTTGGAGACAGTCTTGTTGGTCCAGGAATAATGAAAGTTTACGAAAGGGTTATGGAAGCAACTTGTTTGTTTTAAATTTTGAAAGAAGATCTGAAAATACTGTACGTTGGACATGGCGGACAAGAACAATCATGGAATTCTGCAGTTCCTTTTCCGTTACCAAATGATCTGAGTAATAGATTTTCGAAATTGGTCTAAGCGTGTAGGAAATGATTCGTTGTATTTTCGTGAGAGAAGAATGTTTATTCAAGAGAACATCGATCTCATGTGGGTCTGACATGACCGTGAGAAATGTCTTGCGTTCTTCCAAATCATCACTGTCGCAAAGATCTGGACAATGAAAGCCATTAGACCATTCCTCTCGTGGAAGGCTTAGAAAGGGTGGACCTTTCCACCACATGTCATGGTGAACAAGTTGGTTCGGTGTAAGTCCACGAGAAGAACAATCCGCTGGGTTTTCAGCAGACGGAACATAGTGCCATACATGAGGGGGTAAAGTTTCTTGGATTTTGCAAACACGATTAACGACGAATGTAACCCATCTATGGGGAGAATCAGATAACCAGCGCAAGACCACTTGTGAGTCAGACCACGCCCAAATTTCGTTAAACACCAAAGTTTCAGCGTAACTTGCTTGAATGAAAGAGATAAGATCACAGAGTAGGGTAGCGCTCAAGAGTTCCAGTCTTGGGAGACTAACCGTTTTAAGTGGTGCAACTTTAGATTTTGCCATAACAAGAAAGGTAAACAGCTCGCCAGAAGATGCCTCAATACGAAGGTAGATTGTGGCTGCATAACCAACCATTGAAGCGTCGGAAAATCCGTGTAATTCTATGCGAGTAGGTTTTTCTATTGTAAGACGTCTAGGTAAATGAAGATTAGAAAGTTCGGGAAGCTCCATGCGAAACTGATTCCAAGTATTTATGATATGAAGGGGCGGAAGAGAGTCCCACTCTATCTTTTCCTTCCATAAATCTTGCATCAGATGCTTGGCCAGTAAGGACACTGGAGAACAGAAACCTAACGGGTCAAATATTTTCATTATTTGAGAAAGGATTCCACATTTAGTGCAAGGGTTATCGCCAGGTATAACAAGATATGTAAATGAATCTGTCACTGGATTCCATTGTAGACCAAGCACCTTGACAAAATTAGGCTCTACTTTGTCGAAAGAAATAGACATTTGTGTGTCCGTCTCTGGAAATGATGAAATAAGTTCTGGTTTGTTACTTGCCCATTTTTTGAGCTCGAAACCACCACGACGTAATAGTGAAATGAGTTCTTGCTGTAGATCTATGGCCGAAACTACGGAATTGTGGCCGCTTAAAACGTCATCGACGTAGACGTCTTTTAACAGAACTCTCGAAGCATTAGGAAAGTTTTTAGACTCTAATCTAGCCAATTCCTGTAGAGTACGTATAGCCAAGTAGGGTGATGATTTAAGACCATAGACAACAGTTCTGAGAGAGTAGGTTTCTCTCTCCATAAGATATTCTGATATCGTGTGTGATCAGATGTGACAAGAATTTGTCGAAACATTTTAACAACATCTGTAGTAAACACTAGAACATGATATCGGAATTTCAGAAGTATTTCGCGGACATCAGATTGAAGTTTAGCACCGGCGCACAATGTATCATTTAAGGATAACCCCCTAGGACCCTTTTGTGAAGCATCAAAAACGCAGCGAATTTTTCCCCTATTGAAAACACTATGGTGGGGAATGAAATATGAACAGTCTAAGATTTCTTTGGAACTAGGTGTAGGGACTGGAATCATGTGATTTGATAATATGTATTCCTTCATGAAGTCTTTGTATGCTTCATAATGCACAGGGTCTTTAAGAAGTCGAAATTCGAGCGATTTAAACCTTTTTACAGCAATAGGATAAGTATCACCTAAAGTAGGCTCTGAGTTAACGAAAGGTAATGAAACTATGAATCTGCCTGATTCGTTACGAGATACTGTGTCCGAAAAGATTTTTTCACATAGAATATCTTCAGGGCTGCTGTGAACTTTATGTGGGACTTGTTCTATTTCCCAAAATTTCTCTAAACAAACTTCTAAAAGGGCGGTTCTAAAGATGTATAACAGCTAACGACTGTACTTGGCTTGGATTGAGTCGAAGCGTCTACCTTACCAATCAAGACGTAACCGAAAACACTGTTAAAAGCGCTAGCTTGCCCTTTTTGACCATGGATGACTCCATTTCTTAACATCTGAGGAAATAATTCACAACCGAGTAAAATATCTATGGGGCTAGGTATGTTGAAAGTTTGGTCTGAAAGTTTAATGTTACGAATATGATCCCATTGACTGGAATCTATAGAAACAGAGGGAATATTGGAGCATAATTGAGGCAAGACTAAAGCCTCAAACTGAAAGGTAGGATCTATTCTTCCCAGCGGTCGAATAATGCAATTAGTTTTGCCTTTGGTAGTCGAAGATGCCTTTTGATTTAGACCTTGAATGGAAATGGAAAATTGTTGTCTGGGGAGACCTAGTCTATTAAGGCATTTTTCCGAAATGAAATTGGCTTCAGATGCTGAATCTAGCAAAATCCGCACGGGTTGGTAAGTTCCTCTAGAATCCAAAATGTCAGCTACCACTGTTGAAAGTAGAAAAGTAGATTGATTGGGAATAGTTGTGGCGTGACAATTTGTTGAGGAAGTACCTTGTGAAACAGAAAGAAAGTGTGGATTTTCTTGAGTACTAGTATTTATACCCTGCTGAGCACGTGTATTATTCTGACGATGGTGGGGGCACAGTAAACTGTGGTGTTTAAGGAAACATCCTCTGCAGCTATAAGAAGAAGAACAATTCCTTGTTTGATGAGAAAAATGCATGCAATTTTCACATAAGTTAATTTGTCTTACATAGGAAAGTCTTTCTTCTGAATTTTTATTTAGGAAATCGGGACATCTGGCTAGGACGTGATTGGACTGGTACAAATGACATTTGACATTTGAATTGGATTATTTGAAACTGTAGTATTGAAAGATGAAGTTGATGTATTTTTGGGATAATTATTGTGGCTAAAGTTCCGCTGATTATTATTCAGGGGCTTAGCATGATTTGAACTAGAGGGGGGCTTACTAATTAACTGCATATGTTGGACAGACTCCAAGGCTATACAGTGATTTTCGATAAAGCTGTACAAGTTAGTGTAAGAAGGAATGTCGACTTGGCTATTCTCTCTGCTATAATATAGCTCAAACTCTGTGCGTAGCTTAACGTCCAACTTGGAAAGCAATTGATTAAATGTAAGAAAGTTCCACTCTGTCGTAGGAAAACCGAGTTCCGTCAAAATGGCTAAGTTCTCGGAAAAGGTGTCTAACATAAAACGGAGCTCTTTCGCAGAACTGGTTTTCACCGAAACGGAATTCATAGCATTTAAAGCAGTCGTAGCTATGAGACGCTTATTTTGGTATCTCTTGACTAGAGCCTCATATGCAATATGATAATTGCTGTCAGATAACGGAATTGTTTTTACCAGACTAAGTGCTTCGTTAGTCACTGAACTACGTAAGTGCTAAAACTTTTCTATATCGGTCAAGTCGCTATCATGAATCATGACCTTATAGAGGTCAAACCAATGTTGCCAATTCTTATAGTTGCCATGGAAACTAGCCAACTTGGGTAAAGGAAAAGATCTAGAATTTGACCTAGGGCTATTGGCAGAAGTATTTAGTGAAACGAAATTAGTATTGCTGGCTCGAAAAATATCATAATAAATGCCACGACATTCATAAAAAAGTAAATCGAATCTTTTTCTTATGTTATCCTGCTCATCAAAATCGAGTCCCAACTCCTCGAGGGATCCGATGATTTGGTTATGAGACGCGTAAAACTTTTGATGACATTCATCATTATCCTCGTACCTAGATTTGAAAAGGAACTGGAACGAAGAGTCTGCCTTCGCCTGTTTCGCGACCTCATTCGATTCGGTTATTTGATTTACACAAATAGCACGCTTGTCTAGCAATAATGTCATTTTTGGTTTTGACATTTTGATTTTGAAAATTACCTTTTTTTAAAAACCAAAGATTTGTTAAAACTTCTAAAACGCTTTAAAAATCCAATTTTAGTTCATAAAATGAAAGAAAAATAATTAATAAAATTTCATTAAATTAAAGAATTTTTAATTTATTTTAATTATTTACTAATTAGTAATTAGTAAATTTTAATTAAAGTTGTTTGTACTAACTAGTAAAGAAAAAAAGTTTTGTGTTGAATGAGTCTCGATCCCATGCCCTGCGGATCACGAGTCAAGCGCTATAAACCCTATGCTATACGGGCTGTTTATAAAATTATCGGAGTCCGCGGTCAAGTATGTCGACCTATGCCGGCAGTGTAACCCAAGTCAAGTAATTCAAACAGCGCGCGCGTGCTTACAATACTGTATTGGTCGACTATACCTTTTAATTCCATAGGTATATTCGATATATAACTCACCCGAGTTGATATTAATAACACACGTGACTTAAGAAAATACGAAAAATCTCGCCGAAAACGGAAAATTTTGGAAATTTGTAAGTTTGGAACGTTCCAATGAGGGTGCAAACGTAAGTTGGGTTGAGTTTAGGTTGGCTGGTTCACCACTTACACCACTCATTCGAGAAATACCCAATATTTTGAGATGAGAAATTGAAAAACGTAATTGTAAAGTTTATTGAAAGGAAATCAGTAAAAACGATGCAAGTGCACCTACCTTAGTTTTCATCTAATTGCAGTCGTTTTGGTCGCTTGGAAAATAGGAAAAACGGGAAAATTGTAGCATTCACGGCGTTTCTTGTGCTTCTTGTCAGTTTCCCGATTGCGACTCCTCGCGCAGACTCGCGCGTGTCTCGGTGCGGGGATAAGTCATATGCATATACCCCGCGAAATTTGAAATGAAAAATAATATTAAAATATAAAAGTAGCCAAAAGCTGGCAAATAATTCTTGCACCAACACTATCTAACTACTGAATTGGTACAATTTTTACGGTTAAAATCAACACAGCGCAAGGATTACCACCTTTCGTTCTCTCTGGGGCCCATTTGCCCTCACCGGTACAATAGTTTTTTTCTTATCTGTGGATAACGTTTAACATAATCTTACTAACCGCAAAAAAGCCTTGACATGACTACACACAGGCATCGAAAAAATAACTCATTTATATATTCTCTGGCACATGGTGCCCAGTTATTATTAGATTTCTAAAACGGTTAGGTATGCAACTTTAGTTAAGCGGAAAAGGGGCGAAATCGGATGTTATATCGAATTTAAAAATAACGAGGGGTTTTGTACGGTCTAGGACAACTGGACGCCGCCAACTCGGCGCCGCCAACTGGGCGCCGCCAACTCGGCGCCGCCAACTGGGCGCCGGGCCAACTCGACGCCGCCAACTGGGCGCTGGCCAACTCGGAGCCGCCAACTCGGCGCCGGACTAAAATTTTTTTTTTTTGATAAAATGTGTAGATGAAAAATAAAGTATATTATTTATATAAAAACATCTTTAAAAAATCCTTTACGCAATTTTTGTGAAATTTGTTTTTGTTAAGTAAAGTTAAATCCATTAAGTCGGCTGTTGAATCTTGGTAGTTGTAGTGTTTGGTAACCTGGTAACACTACAATTTTAGTTTTTTATTACAACAATGGCGGCTCCAAAAATCAAAATGGCGGATCCAAAATGGCGGATTTTCTTATTTACTAACCGATTTGTCTCAAACTTGAAATATTACATTGCTTGAGGTCATTTAACAAAATTTTTTACTCAAACTTAAAAAAATCATAATGGCGGATCCAAAATAACGGATTTTTCTATTTACCAACCGATTTGTCTCAAACTTGAAATATTACATTGCTTGAGGTCATTTAACAAAATTTTTTACTCAAACTTAAAAAAATCAAAATGGCGAATCCAAAATGGCGGATTTTCTTATTTACTAACCGATTTGTCTCAAACTTGAAATATTACATTGCTTGAGGTCATATAACACAATTTTTTACTCAAACTTAAACAAATCAAAATGACTGATCCAAAATGGCGGCTTTTTGTTATTTACTAACCGATTTGTCTCAAACTTGAAATATTACATTGCTTGAGGTCATTTAACAAAATTTTCTACTCAAACTTAAAAAACAATATGCGGATCCAAAATGCCATCACATCACACATCGGTGCATAAATAAGAAAGTCCGCCATTTTGGATCGGCCATTTTGATTTTTTTAAGTTTGAGTTAAAAAAAATTTTAAATGACCTCAAGCAATGTAATATTTCAAGTTTGAGACAAATCGGTTGGTAAATAAGAAAATCCGCCATTTTGGATCCGCCATTTTGTTTTTTTTTAAGTTTGAGTAAAAAAATTTGTTAAATGACCTCAAGCAATGTAATATTTTAAGTTTGAGACAAATTGGTTAGTAAATAAGAAAATCCGCCATTTTGATTTTTGATCCGCCATTGTTGTAATAACAAACGTAAATGGTAGTGTTACCAGGTTACCAAACACTACAATTACCAAGATTCAACAGTCGACTTAATGGATTTAACTTTACTTAACAAAAACAAATTTCAAAAAAATTGCGTAAAGGATTTTTTAAAGATGTTTTTATATACATAATATATTTTATTTTTCATCTACACATTTTATCAAAAAATAAATTTTTAGTCCGGCGCCGAGTTGGCCGGCGCCCAGTTGGCGGCGCCGAGTTGGCCGGGCGCACAGTTGGCCGGGCGCCTGTTGGCAGCGCCGAGTTGGCGGCGCCCAGTTGGCGGCGCCGATCTGTCCCATTCCGTTATTGTACGTCTTACCTTTTCTCAAATGCCTATATCACCCAATGTAGTACCTAGCTATTTTTAACTTGTTTTGGGTTTCCCTTTTAAACAACTTCGCGAACTATTACTTTGATATTTCTTTGTTTATTTGGGTAACTAAATTGTCACATTCGTTGATGCCTGTTCGTTGATTGCTCGTTAAGGCGCGTATTCACTAAAACAGCGAGCAAGAGCAAATAAGAGCGAGCGAGCATTCCGCATCAATAATCGCCTAGTGTGTACCGGATGCGAGCGAACAAACATTTGCTTGTTCGCGCTCAAAAAAGATGACAAGGAAGTCGGTACATCAAAGAAAATTCATATTCATGCTCGTTCGATGTGGACAATCTATAGAGCGCTCGTACTTTGCCTTCCGTATAAACAATATATTCTCATGGTCGGCAATATTTATTGCTCGCAGAAATTAGAGGGATCAATTGCGAATCTAAATATATTCGCTGGTATATGGACGAGATTTCAATATGACGAGAGAACACGAGCAAACATACACGAACAAGAACAAATGCTCGCTCTTGCTCGCTCCTTTGTTGAATACGCGCCTTTACAAACAAAAGGGTTTCCATTTTTTGTGTTTTTGAAACAGAATGGCAATTCATGACATTTTGCTATAACGCACTGTAACCTTTATAAAAAATCAAATTGTCAGAAACAAACTATGAAAGTCTAAGGGTACTAACTCGCACACTATTTAACATTAACATAAACAATGAGCCCACTGTAAAAACCACTGATCTATATATTAAAAAAGTTAATATTTTGAAGCCGATTTCTGGTTTACTCAGAAGGCTCACAAAAAAATATAATTTACAAAAAATGCTTGTTTGAAAAAGGAGAATAGCATATTTTAATATAAACGAAATCTGATGGACGCCAGGAATAATGGGCCCAGTGCCATATCCGTTAGGCCCGATAACTTTGCCGACAACGATAACTTTAACAATATTTGACAGTTCGAAATAGCCTTTTTGGTACCGGTTTTAGTCGACGCCGGCCGACCGACGGTGTGTGTCGTTTGGTCTGCAAATCGTGACAGGGAGAAAGATGGGCGTTTAATGAATAGGGGAAGATAAGGAAATATTTATTCTTTGAAAAAAACTTGCAGTTTTATACATTGTTTGTGGTCAAATATAAAACATTTCCATTTTGAACTACTTGTTTACGATAAACAAAATTTAAAACAATACATAGAAAGTCATACATTTGACAAGAAACTTAAATTGATTAATATTTAACACGACGTTGCGGTTATTTAGTATATCTAACCGGTTTTAAGTGCAAACTAACAATCCAGTCTTATAGGCTACTACCTATATAGGGCTTTCCATGTCAACTCGGCCTCCTTTTGCACTTAAAAACTTTGATTTTAATAAATATTTATTTTTTGGTTTCTCTATAGATACCGATTACACCAAGATAAAAAATGTTGCGATTCCTTAAATCTTTTATCTTCTTAATTGGCCAAAACATATCTATTGTTTATGATTTTTCCTGAAAAAATACGAACTTTGCAAAAAAAACTTTTACTACTTTAGAAATAAGAAGGCTTTAAGAAAAAATATTGAAAATGAAAAATAATGGCATTAGTGACCTTAGTACAAGTCAATAAATTAAAAAATCGCCAAAATGTGACCCCTTCGATTGTTTATATTTTTTTGAAAAAAGATGCTCCAATTTTTTTTCTATTGCCTTTAAAAATTTTAGAGTCAGCCGGGAAGTATGAATGCCAAAAAGAAAAATTCTTGTGTAAGTGCGCGGAGGCCTTGGCCCTACTTCTATGTATATTATGGGCAAGCGAGCAGTCCTATTGAGGCGCCCGGGGCGTGAATCAATATACATTTTATTAAAAAAAGTTGTTTGAGGAAAAAATCTTTTTTTCTTCATTCTGACACCCCCCCTTGCATATGACATCAGCGGCATCACATTGAAGGACCAAGACGGGCTTTGGCCTTCCACTGTTTAAAACCTTAGCGGCCACCAACATTGCAGCACATTTTTCTAATTAGACTACCTATTCCCGCGCTGTTATGTCTCTCGACGCCACTATACAGGGTGTCCCAAATTCGACTTCTTTAGGAAGTCTTGACCCTCACTTCCGAGTGTCCAGTAAAAAGGAAAGCGGTTTTTTTAACTCTGCGTTTTGGGAGCGGGGCTTAACTTTGATGTTTATAAAAATTACATTTTTGCTCTTGTTCTTGTTTCTAAACAGTAGTCAATTTTTTTTTGCAAAGTTCGTGTTTTTTCAGGAAAATTCATAAACTATCGATATGTTTTGGTCAATTGAGAAGATAAAACACCCTGTGGATTTAAGGAATCGGAAATTTTTCTTGGTGTAATCGGTATCTATAGAGGAACCAAAAAATAAATTTTTAGTAAAATCAAAATTTTTAAGTGCAAAAGGTGGCCGGGTTAACATGGAAAGCCCCATATACTACTTGGTGTATGCAGTCAACTGTGACGATCCGCCCCCTTTATTTTAAGATGCTTGTTATTCATAAGTGTTTTCCATATTCTCAAATACCAAATTGCAAATAATGCAAGGACCTAAAACTATAAACAACCAGTGAAATGAAAGAAAAATAAGAAAAAAGTTCTTCGGCCAGGACTTACGTCTAATTTGAGTCCTTTGACAGTGGGAAGGAAGAATTATAGAGATCAGTTGGATGGCTTGGTCGAGTTAATACCCTGAGAGTTTCTCGAGACACCGCAGACACGCATAGATGGAAGTTTTTCGAAAATTTATGTATAGTCTTTGGTGACTTAATGTAGAAAGCGTTTGCGTACCGAGCAAGAGATTCCGGGTTCGAGTCCCGGCCGAAAACAGAAAACTTTTTTCTTATTTTTCTTTCTTTAATTTCACTTGTTGTTTTCTATATGTTTGGTACATCCGTGTTTGCTTGACTAAAAACATTTTGTTGTATATTATAAAAAAGATATTTTGGAAACACATTCCTTATTATTCAAGGGATTTTCTGGTTTTGTCTTAGTTACAAAACTCCTCATCGTGTTTCCCGAGGGGAATACTGTTTTAAAATTGTAGTGTTTGGAGTATGCCCTGTGAGACTCCTTGAACATATGGCATGTTAGCAATACCCAACGAATTCTTCTTATTCTAAGAATGTTTGGTTTCTTTTTAATTTTAAAGATCGTTAAGTTTATTAATTTCTCAGAATGACCATTCTGTTGTAAATTCTTTTAATGTCCTTCTGAGGGTAATTTTGATTATTACTACAAATATTTACAGCTCTCACGTCGTGTTTAAAGTAAATAAAGGCAATGCAAATTCAAAATTTTATTTCTACAATATATCAAAATGAACAAAATTTGCACTTTTATCTCACAAAAAGTGCAAATGACTTGGTCAAAACTCGTTAGTTTTCGAGATAACCAAAGATTTTGAGTACGAAAAATTGTGATTTTTAAAAATAAACTGTTTTTGGAGCAAAACAGCTGTTCGTAACATAAAATGTGTAAAGAATCTATTTGTTTAATTACTATGTAGTTTCATAGGCCGATTTAGTTAATTTAAAATTATTATTTTTATGCAGAATGTATGTAATAGAAAAGTCAAAAGAAAAAATTATAATTTGTATTACATTGGTACAAAACCTCTTGAAGACACAGGGTGTCAAATATATCACAATAAAAAATGACTGTAAATAGCCATTTAAAAATAAAAACGAGTTTAAAGTTGTCATAGAGCACTGCCCTTTGATTTGAGAACACATATATCTAGACCACATGGACCTATAAAACATAGACAAAAAGAAAAAGCTGTTTTTCTTAAAATGACACTATTTCTAACTTAATTTTGGAATTACCACTTCTGCCCATTTTTACGAAGACGACAGTAAAAGCGACAGAAAAAATTCAATATAACTAACTGTATTGAATTACCCACAAAGAAATCTATAAAAAAGAAAGTAACACCATAATATACCATATAGACCTTTCCAAAACGTAGACTTTACAGAAATTTTAACCTCCCTAAGGCTTGAGCACATTTAAGTCAAAGTTAATGTTTCCCCCTCTCTTCAAAGTAGTTTTGAGCTTATTGTAGTTTTGAGCTTATTGCCTTCCTCCACTAATTTTTAATTTGTTTTAAACAAATAGTCCCGACTTTGTCGTAAGCAGAAACTTACATCTTCATGGGACATTACTAAAAGAATCACAAAAGAAACCAAAATAATCAAGAATTCATCAAAACAATCAAAATACTCCAAATAATTCCAAAATTTTTATAATTTTTTAAAATTGCATTTTTGCCCTGACACTTTCCAAAAAAAACTAAAATATCTCAAAAACTGCTTAAACTAGTAAAAATCTAATTCATATAGATCTTTTTAAAATTTCTTCAAAGCAACCCTTTTAATTTTTTTTGAAATTTTTTTATTCTTGATTTATTGTCAAGAATCTCACAAAATTTTGTGGTGAAGAAATGATGGATTCAGTAGGCCACGTGAGTTCGACCACATTTATATAAAAAAGGGCCTTGTATTCCGTTTAGAACGAGGTATTTTTTCCAAATATCGTTTTATCAGTTTTTGAGACAGTATCCTATGTTTAGGATTACAGACAAAACCGTCTATTTAACTTCGCAAGGGTGTCACATTGACCAAGCAGTGTTCTGAGGAGTCCCATAAGGACGAAACAGTTAACTGTCAACACTTATTAGGAGTCCATTTGATCTTGGATCCCAGTGAGGTTAAGCTTTCGAGCTACCCACCCCTATAAATTCGAGGAACATTTTTTCTTAGTACAAATTCTCAAAAAATTAAATATTCAATTTTTGACAATTTTGCCAGAGATATTTCCCATTAGTATAGCTTTCACTAATAAACATATATGCATTACTAAGAATAAAAGTTCCACAAATTCATATCTTCTTTTGCATTTTGCGACTAAACCCATCGAAAAATAGGATGGGTTTATATAGAAATTTTTTCTTAGAATTGCTCACAATTCTATTAATGTTTGATGTCTAAGAAAATAAGTTCCAAAAAATTTCAAGACCTCCCCTACTATTTGCCGTGTAGTGAAAAACAGTTTTTCACCCTCATCCCGAAAAAAATTATAAAAAAATACTGGTAAAGAAGGTCTGAAATTAATGTACCAGAATTTGGTTGATTTGATATGAAATGACCCTTCAACTAAAAATAAACCCAATGTATTTATTTATAATTTCAGGTAATTTTAATGAAAAAATGGGGCTGTGACTGGTTGCGATGTTCGATGTGCAAAACGGAGATTTGCTGGGTGACACGGGGACCCAGATGGGGTCCTGCGGGAAAAGGGGACACCTCGGGGGGTTGCAAGTGCGGCGAGAGGGGCGTTAAATGTCATCCGCAGTGTAACTATTGCCATTAAAAGTAGTTTTTTTTTAATTTCACCGAATTTAATATTTTATAGAAAAAATTTAGGATGTTTTAAAAAAAATTGTTTACTAAAAGTAAGGTAAAAAATTATTTGTTAAAAAATTCAATGTGTTAAGAATTTTTTTACTAATTTGTTTTGATTTTCTTTAAGTTTTTGTAGTAACAAATCAGTACCTATCGTGGTCAAAATGTTATGTTTTTTTTGCTTTAAAGTAGGAATCGTATAAAAAGTGTGATAACTATTTTACCTAAAAATATTCTTACAGATTAGGAACAAAAATAATTTGTGTAAATTTTTATCACTTTTGTGTTTTTAGATATTTTCCTAGAATATTTTGCTAGTCAGATAAATATAGAAGTAAAAAGTTATTCTGTAATTTTAAAATCAATATTTATTAAGATTTTTTATTACAGCCAAAAATGTGACTGAATAGGAACTGCCTTAAATAATAAATAATTTTAAAAGTTTAAACATTTTTGTCTATATTTTTTAAGTTAACAAGCCAATCATTTCTAGCAGACCAGATAAAGTTTTTCCAGATTTAATAGCCCAGTCAAATAAAGAAAACCGCAACAAAAATAGGTGCTGGCTGAATTTTTGTATACTTAATCTTTAGCATTTGGGCCACATCTCCACATAAAGCCCCAAATGTCCTAAAATTCAGTTTTTCTGCGATATTTTTGAAAACTAATAACTTATTTAAGAAAAGTCATAAGGAAAAAATACGCTAAATCATTCAATCTATAACCTACAATAAAAAAACACCTGCCAAAACATTTAAAAAAATATATTTAAAAAATCGATTTCTTTTTTTTTTTGAATTCTTACCCTATAGAAAAATAGTTTTAAAATGTTGATACATTATAAGAATAAGCTTGATGCACACTTGTACAAAACACCATTAACTAAAATTTAGTTAATGGGTTGTTGAACCTCACTGTCATTAGTGCATATTTCCATGTCCGAAAGGGCACCTAGACATGGGCACATCATAGTTTGGTTATTAGATATAGCCATCTGGGATGAGACCACGACCACGAATCATTGGGGGTCTTGCGGTAGCTCCTTGTACAGACATCTAGTAAAGGCTAAGAAGCCCCTGACGGAATTCCCAATGTTTCTTGGTTGGGTAAAGAAAAATGCATGAGAATAAATGGAGACACGTCCATTAGGGAAGCGGGGCGGGTCGCAGCAGAGCGAAGCGGCTCTCAGCAACTCCCGGGACTTGTCTAGAACGGCGGCGCGCCACGCCGCGCTATTTCACCGACCTTGTGGACGCCAGAACGGAGCGAAATTTCTGGAATTCGTCGATTTCCGACTGTTTTCGCAAATATTTCGTACAAGAAGTGTGCAGTACTGTTCTACTACATTGTATTAGTAAGTTGCACCGTCTTTCATTGGAATTTCAACAGTTTGCTATATAACTCTTTTAATATTAACATGTAAAATCATTTAGATCTGTGTCCTATAAATTTTATCCATCAGGTTACTACGAAAATGGAAGAATTTTCCGAGGAAAACCTTATTTTGCTTGTGCAGGAATACCTCCTCTACCACTGTGGTCAGAAACAACATTTCTTCGTCAGAATCACTCAAATCATACTGAACAGAGTTGCTCCTTGTGTAGAGCAACCTGTTACGAAGCTGACAGACGCCCCTGTTTACTTGAGGGTGACGTTCTGTCAAATTATGCACAGTGCCCTTTGTAAGGTGACAACTGTAGCGTTTGTGTATGGAGTGCAGCCTCACACTCCGGATATAGGCTTAGTGATTTGTTTGGTGTGTAATGAGTAAAATTCCATAACAGGTTTAATACTGATTTATTGAAGGAATCAATACATGCTTTTATACTAAAATATGACGTAAAATTAATACATAAGTTTACAAAAAAATTGCTGACTGCACGTGTCATTGTCCCCTGGATCGTAGGCATCGATCGTGTCGATAGGTATTTGAAATAGGTATTGGTAATTGGTATTTCCTATTGCGTCAATGCCTTAGGAATTCGAAAACATCCGAGTGCAATTTTCGTTGATTTTCTATGTCAGTAGAATGTTTGGTGGACTACATTCCCAAATAATATTTAAAAAGTCTTTATGCCTAAATATAAGAATTTTCTTATATTTAGACATTCTGGCCGGCCTCATTGACATCATGGGAAAGATTGTTAAGACTTCTGAGAGTTGCTAGAGGTATTCCGGCAAAGTCTTCATCTGTTTGTTTCGGTTTTGACCTTTTAGATTTCCTTTTCTGATAAAGGTACCCCACTAATGACAGTACTGTGATGATGGCAAGTCCAGAAATGATGGTGCTGCTGGTGTAACGTGTCATTTTTACGTTTAAGGCAACGTTACATATTTGTTTATTTACGTAAATAATCAAGGCTCTTCGACTCGTCTTTCTGTACACAAATTAAGGGTATTTTATAGAGCTAGGTTTGGAGGTTATATAGTATCTAGAAAGTTACCTGAAAGTTAAAGGAGGCATTCCATCGAATTACTGTGGACACTGCACATCGTATTATTTGGGCATTCTAATCGGAATTTGAGATCACAGGTTTCGCCGGGTTTTTCTTCTCCAGTCTCGCAAACCGGAGTTAGTGATTTTTCAGCGAGAGCATTTTTTTATAAATGCGTTTGCATGCTTATTTGAATTTAACCGGGAAAATTTGGTTGGTACTGTGTGTACTGTCCCCACCAGATCTACGAACGGTTTCCGGCAACTTAATTTTTTTTGTGTTCTCGACAAGTGGTAGGGATATGTGTCTGTCAGGAAAAGATTACTCCAACCCAGTTTTGTTATCTGAAGAGAATGGTGTACAAACTGCAGCTGAAAGTAAGAACGAAGGTTTCCGGAAGCTCTATGCGGATATGAAGAGGAGGTTAGAGGTGGCGGGAGAGAAAAACGTAGTTCAGTATAATTTGCGTACAAGGGTACCCAACTTTGTTGTGGGTCAGCGTGTTTGGAAGAAGAATTATGTGTTGTCAGATGCTGCGAAGTTTTTCTCGAAGAAGTTAGCACCGAAATTCGTTGGTCCTTATGTGATTAGGAATAAAATTTCTCCATGGGTATTTGAGCTTCAGGAACCATCGGGTAAAGTACTGCCAGGGAGTTGGCATGCCAAAGGCCTTAAGTCGGCAGCGGATCTCTCCGATTAACCTTTTTAGGTTAATCATCTTGAAGTTGGGGGGGGGGATTATGTAACGTGTCATTTTTACGTTTAAGGCAACGTTACATATTTGTTTATTTAGGTAAATAATCAAGGCTCTTCGACTCGTCTTTCTGTACACAAATTAAGGGTATTTTATAGAGCTAGGTTTGGAGGTTATATAGTGTCCAGAAAGTTACCTGAAAGTTAAAGGAGGCATTCCATCGAATTACTGTGGACACTGCACATCGTATTATTTGGGCATTCTAATCGGAATTTGAGATCACAGGTTTCGGGAAAAATCACATTAAAACTTTTGATTGTTTTGTTTATCTGTGGAATTTCGTGGTTTTCTTTGACGTTCATGAAAATAAACAGCTGTTCTGCTGGGCAATGGCGGCGTTGCCGCATCACAAATGGTTTCAGTAACAGGAAGAAAACATTTAGATGAACATTTCATTCGCTTATGTTTATTTTCGAGGATATTGGCCCACTTTGATATCTTTATTAATTTGATAAGGAGAAGATAAAATAAATACGAGTTATGCACTTTTGTAAATGGGAGATAAACGAGGAATAAAAACCAGGACTAAAAGAATAAACAAAATCGTATTTTTATATTATATAAATTTATATATAATCATAGTTAAATAAAGTTAATAACTAACTCAGTCGGATTGAAGGGTTGTGTAGGGCTGGATAGTGATGAACAAACTTAACATCTGAGCACTCTTAGGCCGGGGTTGAGCATTAGTTCAATGATTATTTTGGGTTCAAGTTCAGAAACAACTTTATTAATGTAGAAATGTTTTACAAAAATGGCGTCAAACGATATAAATCTTAGAGAAAACATATATAAAGAGCAAAGGAAACTTTTGACTAAAACTGTAACTAAAATACAACTAAATTCTACACTCAGTATAGCTTTACTCATATGGGAATTGGTTGAGTGTTCGAATATTCCTGGGTTTGATGCATGCTCTGATCTCCAGTAATTGATTTTACAGTTGATGGTTTCAATGCTGAGCTTCTTATAGTCCGGCTGGTTATTTTCCTCCTACTTGCTATGTTGGCCGGGGTCCGGTAGGCAAATGTTCGGTCTATGTATGGAGGGTGTCTCGATGTCCTTGTTATAAAAATTTCAACCGTGGAAATAGATCCGACAACACCTCAATGTGCGTTTTACGTATTTTCAATATCCCCTTGGTCGATGCTGCCCCCTGTAGACCGGGACGGCAGTATTAATGTATTTCCTCATTGGTTAGTTTGAAAACCGCGGGTTTTTTTCTCCAGTCTCGCAAACCGGAGTTAGTGATTTTTCAGCGAGAGCATTTTTTTATAAATGCGTTTGCATTCTTATTTGAATTTAACCGGGAAAATTTGGTTGGTACTGTGTGTACTGTCCCCACCAGATCTACGAACGGTTTCCGGCAACTACATTTTTTTGTGTTCTCGACAAAGTGCCTTGTCTCTTTCCTAACGAATTTTGGCTGGGCTGGTGGCCGTCTATTGGTGTCGCCATTGTTTTTGTGGTTATTGGCACTTAATGGCACTGCATTAGTTGCAAATTATACCAAAGACGGTATAACTGTGAGCCGTCGTGTTTAGGCGAATCTAAGTGACGCTCACACTCTCTGAGAGGGATTTAAGGCGGCCTACGCCATTTCTACGGGAAATAAGAGCGGTTCTTCAAGACAATATTTGCCTCCCAAATTGTAATTATTTTTCGTGTGAAATGTACTTTTTCGACAAAAGACGTGGGGAATTTTTGGAGTTTTTTTTATTTTTTTTAAAAACCACGTTTTGGATAAAAACTATATATTGTTTTTCTCCTTTGTCTACAGCCCTGTCCATTTCATCGACGGGACAGTTGTGCTGGACGCTGGTGTGAAGCCGGGTGTAGCATTGTAACCCTGGGAAAGGTACGTTAGGATTATTTTAGTTCATCTGTTTAAATCTACTTTATTTTATTGAGTCGACATGGGGTTCTCGAATTAAGTTACTCGGTGTAGGGGAACTTCGTGCAAAATAGACGAATTCCAGGAAACTGAAACATTTCATTTTCCACAGGGTTTTAGGCTCGGGCAAGCATCCATCAACACTTGAAACCATGTGCTTCCCTAGCGTGATGTGCTAAGCGGGCATTAGGGGAGGCACGGGCAAACCAGGACCAGACTAGCAGTGAGGAATGTGGGAGTACACCACTTCCAGGTTTACACAACCAAAGGACCAAGGTAGGATCAAGTCGTATTTAAATATAATCTTTCCATTAAAATATTTCAATATAATTCTTATAGTTTATATATAATTTCTTGTAAACGCAAGGTAAAGGTTCATTCATGACGTCATAACCCCAATTTTGCGGTATTATTAAGGTAAATTTTATTGTGAAATTGCTATTGCGGTTATTTTGGCGCTGACTTGTTCCCACCAATTTCATTGATTTATATTTCATGTTTTCAAGTATTATTCTCAGATTTCATTTTTATTTTTTTTTGTGGTCAATTTCATTTTCCATTGAATTATACAGGATGAACTAATTTTTGTGTTATTTGTACAACCCAATGACCAACTTTGCAGAGACAAAAGAGAGATGAAATTATGTTTTTTTAGCGGTTTCCTTACATCGCTTTACCTCATGGGGTAGATCTCGGACTGGGTTGCTGTCTGTCTCATTCTACCCAACGTAGAATGATGACAGCAGATATTTGGTCCAGATCTCCCCTATAACAGAATAATTTTGGAAGTATATTTTTTTTCAATCGTTTATATAACTGAGTCTCACACTACTGACTCAGATGTAGGTACACTGTGACCTGTTGGAAATGTGCATCTACCTATAAGTAACTTTCTATTTGTGTCATTTTGATTCATTTGGGAATCTTTTAGAATTTTATCTTGTTTATTAGTCAATTTTTTTGGTTATTCTTAATTACACAAATACTCTGGAAGCCTCGGAAGTAAGTAGAGTTTCATTGTTTGGCTACGACGTTTGGGTTGAACTGTATTTTAATTAAGATCTTCTTTGTAAAACATTGATATTAAAACACTGTGGCGCTTAAAATGTTCTTATTTCCGAACCCCCCCCCCCCTTCTCCACTGTATAAAAGTTACCGGGCATATCAATGTTTTACCTAGCTGGAAAATACAGTTCTGCTTCCAGATATTTGTTTAGTTACTCAGTAATTTGATTTTAGTGTCACAAATTGGCACAGCGTTATTGTTCTATTTACAGTGTCACAAAATGGCGGCAACGTCTTTTAGGTTGCCACAAATGTCACCCAACGCATTTTAATTGGCCACATGGTTGCCATGTGATGAATTGAGGACCATCTGTATTCACTTAATTTTTGTTGGATGTCTTTTTCCTCTTGTTTCAGTTTGTTTAAAGAGGTTAGACATCGTCTAAAACTGGTTCTTCTAAAATGGTTATCTCTGTATTGCCGGGAAGTTGGGGTTCCGTAAAATTTGGTTGTATCGGGTGCACCATGGATTCTAAAACGGCAAACGTCTCAGCTCGTCGTGGCGTAAGGACATTTTGCTGAGTCTTGATTATGCAATTTTGTGAGATGGTTAAGATTCCTGTATGGTCAAGACTGATATCTTCACGGACGCCACCACAGAGAACACCTATTTTGCGCTGTTCGGCAGTAATAAACATCCAGGCATTTGGAGTGTTTAGACGTTTCCATATTATTTTTGAGGTAAATGTCCTCTTTTGAAGGTTGCAGGAAGTATTTTGAGAACGTTGGTATATTTCGTCGATGATACAATTGGTGGTTGATTCTATATTACGTGTGGTGGTTGGGGAACAAACAAATGTTTCTTGGCCAATGCTGATACAATTTCTTAGTTCTACTTAATTTGTTTGAAAATACAGCTGTGAATTGTAGTCTACTGCCAATAGTTCACCTGGTATGTCTAAAATCCAGTAAGCTTCTGCTGTCACTTTTAGAGGAATTGGTGTTGCTTTTATCAGCAAAAATTCATTGCTTTCCATGATAATGAAATGTCCAAACACGTGGATGAATTCCTTGCTGTGTTTAATCTTGGTTTGTAGAAGTGGGTATGTAATTATTTTTATATTTGTAGGAAGGTTCATATTTGCTGTGTGAGCTGGAGATATAATTTCAAAAATGTGTCCTCTATGATAATGAATGTCTAGAAGTTTTTGTGATAGTCAGTAACTTCATCTATGTAGTTCGATATTACTTGGTATGTACTTAACAGTTGAATATTAAGTTTGTTTTCATCAAGCTTTCTGTACCAGTTATGCATATTGTGAATAGTTTCGATAGCTTCGTTAAGTTTCTGCTTAAATCTATCTAACTGGTGATGGATTCTTACTTCCGTGTCGTTAAAAGTACTTAATGCATGTAGCATAAACTTTGTTTGGTGGTTTGATGCTTTAATCAATTCTTTCTGGCTCTTATCTAACTGCTCAATATCTGTATAAACCTCGTCATTTACTCCAAATACTCATGAGTTTTCCCAACAGGCCTCGTTTGGTGCGGTTGTTGGAGAATAATCTTTGCACTCCTTTATTCATCCATTCAATTTGTTGCTGCTTTTCCTTCATGTGGTGAATTAGCGAAGTGCACTCTGTGTTTGATGCTAATTCTCTGGCCCTCTCACAAAGAGAAGCTAGTTGTTCGATTGAGGTCGCTATGTTTTTTTGCTTTATTAAATCTTAGTTCCATTCTGAATGTGCCTCGGTCAATTTTCGCATGCCCGATATGTTCAATGTAGAGTCCAGGTGGTGGGTAATGTACTTCGAAGTTTAGAGCTGTACTAGTTTTTAACGTCATAATAAATATAATTGCTATGATAATTTTTCGCCACAGCACGGTGTGTTTCTTTGGATGCGTCGATTGATGGCGCTTGGCTTTAACGTTATTGCTGATGTCATCGATTTTTTCTGACGGGATTGGAATCAACTTATGCACTGGCCGTTTCATTGGATTTCCATCAGATTTTTTCAAAGTGATATGTGTACTTCAGTTATTCTTGCCAGCGGCCATCTACTAGGATTGACCTCTTGATCCCTGACAATAACAAGCTCTCCTACTTGAAGATTTTTTTGTTGATTTCTCCATTTATAGCGCTGTTGCAGTTGATGTAGGTAGTCGCAGGTCCACTTCTTCCATAAGTCTTTTTTAATTTTCTGTATTAACTTCCATCTTTCTGTTAAATTGGGTGTCGTTGATGCATTGATTGGGTCTGGCGGTTCTACTAATGGCCTTCCAATAAGAAAGTGACCCGGAGTTAGTGCATCAGTCACTTACGTTGTTTGATAATGGGCAGAGTGGCCGTGAATTGAGGCAGGCTTCGATTTGGCTCATCAGTTTCTCCAATAGTTCTTTTAAGATGGTACTTCATCGATTTGACGGCAGCTTCCCATAGTCCGCCAAAATGAGGTGCCGCTGGAGGTATGAAATGCCATTGTGTTCCAACTGAGGTGAGTGCGTCTTGAATATTGGAATTTTGTATTGTGTCATAAAGTTCTTTTTGCAGGATTCTGCTAGCTCCAACAAAGTTGGTACCATTGTCACTAAACATGTGTGCACAGCGACCTCTTCGTGAGATAAAACGTCGGAAGGCAGCTAAGAATGTATCGGAGGACATATCACTAACAACTTCTAAATGCACTGCCTTGGTAGAAAAACAAACAAATATCGCAATGTATCCTTTATATGCTTTATGGCCTCTTCCTTTTGTTGTTCGTATTTGTAGAGGTCCGGCATAGTCTACACCTGTATGTTCAAAGGGATGAGAAGGTGTCACTCTTGGTGCTGGAAGATTTCCCATTAGTTGATCTACTGTAGCTGCTTTAAATCTAATGCATTTTACACATTTTCCTATTCTTGCTCTTATGACCTTCTTGGCATTGACTATCCAAAATTGCTTCCTAATATACGCCAGTGAAAGTTGGTTCGTATGGTAGTTGAGATTTCTCTAATCTACCTCCGACGTAGTATGCCCTTGTTATCGAGAAATGGGTTAAGGCTTATGAGCCTGCTTTGGTTATTTATTGGTTTCTTTTCTTTTAGTGTTTTAATTTCTTCCGACAAGTAATAGTTTTGTTCTTGTTTCACAAGTACATCCAGGGTATCTTGTAGTTCCTGAACTGTTAGTAAACGTTTTCTTTGCCAGTTTTCTTTTAGCAATCGGCGACACCAAGATAGGACGCGAACCATCTTGGTTAAGGATGAGAATCTATTGGTGATAAATACTTCACATATATTTTCTTTTATTACTGTTGTATGACAATGTTTTATTTCTTCGGTTACTACTGGTAGTTCCAATTTCTTTGGACAATTTTCTGAAATGGTAGTTGATGCTAGCCATTCTGGACAATTCCACCAAATTTTACATTGTTTTAATTTTGCTGGGTCTATGCCTCTTGAGATAGCATCTGCGGGATTCTCAGCCGTTTTTACATGATTCCAATGTTTCTCTGGCAGTAATTTATTGATTTCTGACACTCGATTGGCAACGAACGTCTTCCATTTCGATACATCTCCTTTTATCCATGCTAAAGTTATCATTGAGTCTGTCCATGCAAATTTGTCTATATCTTTTAATGACAGTGCATCTAGTGTTCTTTTCATAAGCTTTGCCAGTAATAGAGCTGCACATAGTTCTAATCGTGGTATTGTGGTTTTTGATCGAGCAGGAGCGATCTTGGATTTAGCTATCAGTAACGTAATTTTGGTTTTATTTAAGTCGAGATCGATGACTTTCAGGTATATAACAGCGCCATATGCTGTTTCAGAAACATCGCAAAATCCATGTATTTGATTTTGACGATTTATGGTTTGGAACGTCCATCTAGGGATGATAATTTCTTCTACAGTAATTAGCTCGGTTTGAAATAATTTCCATTTAATTTTAATATTTTCTGGCACTGCCTCATCCCATTTTAGATTTTGAAGCCACAGTTCTTGAATCAATAATTTAGCCTTAATCACCACGCGCCAACCATCCTAATGGATCAAATAGCTTGGCAACTTCGGAAAGAATCGTTCGTTTAGTAATCTTTAATTCTTTGTTTATTTGCGTCTTGAATCTAAAGGTGTCTTCAGAGGGCATCCAATGCTCCATAGCTCTTCATCTAAAGAATGTAGGAGTTGTACATGATTAAGCAATCAACCATTTGCGAAGTGTAAAACCTCCTGATTTAAACATTCGTGTGAGTTCTGCTTGAAGTTCAAGGGCTTCTTCTACTGTGTTGGTTCCAGCTAGGAGGTCGTCAACGTAGAAATCTTGTGTTGCTACCCTGGCGGCCAGTGGATAATTGTCTGTTTCATCTTCTGCTAATTGTTGGATCGTTCTTATGGCCAAATATGGAGCTGCTGTAGTTCCGTATGTAACGGTTGTTAGTTTGTATTCTTCCACTGGCTTGTTGGGGTTAGATCTCCATATAATTGTTTGAAATTTTTGGTCATCTGCATGAACTTTTATTTGTCTGTACATCTTTTCAATGTCTGCGGCTAACACAACTTTGTGCGTTCTCCAACGAAGAAGTATATCTGGTAATTCTTGTTGAAGTTTTGGGCCTGCGTACATTGCATTATTAAGGCTTACTCCATTTAACGTTTTGCTCGAAGCATCAAAAACTACTCTTAATTTTGTAGTCGTACTGGATTCATTTATGACAGGCTGATGGGGAATGTAGTAACGTCCGTTAAATAATTGACTGCAACGTTGCATGTGGTTTAGATTTAAATATTCTTCCATAAATTGATTGTGTCTGTCTTCGAGTTGCTTATCTCTTATAAACCGTTTTTCTAAATATAAGAAACCGTGCAACTGCACGTGGATTCGGACGGTGTATGTTCCATCTGAATTTCTAACTGTATTTTGTTGGTAGTGTTCCTCGCATTTATTTTCATCTTCTGTAAGCGATCTGGTTGGAGATACTTCTTCTATCTCCCAAAACTTTGTTAGCTGTTGATCTTATTCAATGCAGGATATCAAGCTAATTACTTGAATATTTTTTCTGTCGTTATGTAAATTTTCTGTCTTTCTAATGCCTTCAAGTAGTATTTCGCCGTATTCTTTTGCGCCAAGTATAATGTCAATTGGTCCAGGTCGGTTAAATGTAGGATCTGCCAATACATCACTTTTCCATTCGTCGATATTAATGTCAATTTCTTCACTTGGAAGTGACTGAGTTAATTTTGGGAGAATAATACATGGAACATTTATTTCATAGTTGCTGGAAAATCTTGGCTTTAATGTAGCATCTACCATCCACTTAACGGTTTGTGGCTCAGTACTTCCAAGTACTTCTGCTCTTATTGGACGTCGGGGTATAGCTAATATTGATGCCGCTTCTTCTGTCATAAATGTACATTGGGATCCTGGATCTACTAATACACGAAGAAACTCAAACATTCCTTGATTGTTTTGAACTTTAATCATTGCAGTTGCCAACAGAACGAATTCGTTTTGCCTGTTAGCATGGTTGGCTGAGTATTGCCTTGATGGATGTATTGTTGCTGTTGGTTGCCTCTGGGTCTATTTTGATTTTGTTGTTCTTGGAAGTTTACATGTACCATAGTGTGGTGAGGTCTTTTGCATGTGTGGCACCCAATGCTTGAATGACATCTTATGTGTGATGGATGTCTCAGACAGTTAACGCAGATCTTTTTTTCCTTTATCACTTGAAGTCGAGTTGTAGGAGTAAGTGCTTGAAACTTAAAGCAGTTGTAGATGTTGTGTTTAACATCGTTGCAGTATCCACAGCGTTCGGTTGTAATGTATCCTTGCTCAGTGCTCTTATTTTTCCTCTGGCCGGCTGCTTCGAGGGATTGGAATCTGGTTTGTAGGAATCTGAGGATTTCTTCTAGATGCTGCAGTTTGTTTGGTTGTTGTAAAGATTGTTCAAATAGTTTGTTTGTCTCAGAGTCCCATTTTCGGCAGATCAGTCTTGATATGATGGCACCCCATGACGTTGTGTTTATTTTAAGGTTGTTGAGTGCTTCTAAACATTCTATAATGGAGTCATGTAGTTGCTTTAATTTGTCTGCTGATTCTTGAGTTACTGACGGAGTATCTAGAATTTTGTCTATTAGCTTGTTAACGATCAATCTTTCATTGAAGTATCTTTTTTCGAGAATGTTCCAACTTGCTGTGTAGTTGTCACTGGTTATCTGAAGATGTTGGATGACTCGTTGGCGCAGCTTGCTGTGGAATTGGCATCATTGTTGTGGTTTCTGTTAAAGGATCACTTAGTTGTAGTAACGTTTCTTCATGTCTTTTCTCTAGTGCCTTGTACGCTGATTGAGAGATGCGTGAATTTTTTGAATCTCGAGTTCTAAATATTGCTGCGAGATGACTCTCAATTTCTCATTGATTTTAGCATGTAGTTGTTTTTGTCTGTTACTTGGTATGGAGCTGTTTATCTCTGCTTCAGTGTCATCCAAAAGTTCTTCTAATTGGTCTAGTAGAACTTCTAATTTATTCATCTCGTCTTTTTGCTTTGCTTGAATTTTGATTTTAGCAATGCCTTCCTCTATGTAGCTGATCGTGTCTGTGTATACTTTTGCCAATTGCTCGAAATATTGCTGCGTATGGTAGTTGTGGGAGGGGCAGTTTAGGTCCTTGATCTGCTTGTCTTTCTGTTGAATAGTAATCCATAATGTTTCAACTGCTAATGCCTTTTCTTCGACGTATTTGATAGTTTTTCTGCTGGATGAATCTTTTTTCATGTTTGTTAAATATCGTTGTATATCTTTTCCACGTTGTTCTTGATCTTGGGCTAGAAGATTCATTTCTTCGAGTGTGGTAGTCATTTTGTTTTTGTTTTGCGATGGAGATGTTACGTTGATTGGACGGGCCGTTAACTAGTAGACTTGTGCAAGTGTGGACGGTGACTGTGCGAGTGCAAGTATGGATGATAATTTTCTTTGGGTTGTTGTACCAGTCTGGACGACGAGTCTCTTTAGGCTGTTATAACAGTCTAGACGACAGACTTGTAGGTGTGGACGGTGCTTTTATGCTTTGTTGTAGGGTACGGTGATTGAACCTCTGTTGGGTTGTTGTGCAAGTCTGGACGATTTGGCTTAGCTTGGCTTGTAGTGGCTCTGCTTGGCTCGTTGTGGCTCAGAAGTGGTTCGGCGTAGCTCGTCGTGGCTCGGCTTGGCTCGGCGTGGCTCGTAGTGGCTCGTAGTGGCTCCGCAGTGATTTAGCGTGGCTCGGCTTGTAGTGGCTCTGCTTGGCTCGTAGTGGCTCTGCAGTGGTTCGGCTTAGCTCGTCGTGGCTCGGCTTGGCTCGGCTTGTAGTGGCTCTGCTTGGCTCGTAGTGGCTCTGCAATGGCTCAGCGTGGCTCGATGTGGCTCAATGTGGCTTTTTGTGGCTCTGCTTGGCTCGTAGTGGCTCAGCTGTGATTCGGCGTAGCTCGGCTTGTAGTGGCTCTGCTTGGCTCGTAGTGGCTCTGCAGTGGTTCGGCGTAGCTCGTCGTGGCTCGGCTTGTAGTGGCTTAGCCGTGGTTCGGCGTAGCTCGGCTTGGCTCAGCGTGGCTCGATGTGGCTTTGAAGTGGTTCGGCGTAGCTCGTTATGGCTCGGCTTGGCTCGGCGTGGCTCGTTGTGGCTCTGCTTGGCTCGTAGTGGCTCTGTAGTGGTTCGGTTTAGCTCGTCGTGGGTCGGCTTGTAGTGGCTCTGCTTGGCTCGTAGTGGTTCGAAGGACCAATGAACAGGGTTGCTCCTTGTGTAGAACAACCTGTTACGAAGCTGACAGATGCCCCTGTTTACTTGAGGGTGACGTTCTGTCAAATTATGCACAGTGCCCTTTGTAAGGTGACAACTGTAGCGTTTGTGTATGGAGTGCAGCCTCACAATCCGGATATAGGCTTAGTGATTTGTTTGGTGTGTAATGAGTAAAATTCCATAACAGGTTTAATACTGATTTATTGAAGGAATCAATACATGCTTCTATACTAAAATATGACGTAAAATTAATACATAAGTTTACAAAAAAATTGCTGACTGCACGTGTCATGGTCCCCTGGATCGAAGGCGTCGATCGTGTCGATAGGTATTTGAAGTAGGTATTGGTAATTGGTATTTCCTATTGCGTCAATGCCCAGGTCATCGCCTTAGGAATTCGAAAACATCCGAGTGCAATTTTCGTTGATTTTCTATGTCAGCAGAATGTTTGGTGGACTACATTCCCAAATAATATTTAAAAAGTCTTTATGCCTAAATATAAGAATTTTCTTATATTTAGACACATACAAAGTCACTGCTCACTGCTCAGCTAATCGTGTACACAACTGAAATATAAAAAACGATTCAAAATGCTCGAATATAGGAAGGAACACGAAATTCGGTGCAAATACGCGGTGCGCCACGTTTGCAATGGACGGACCTCCTTCGAAAGAAGCGCGTCGCGCCGCTCTGCCTCACCAATCTAGTGGACGCTCAGCTTAAATGGTGACGCGTCCATTAGGGGAGCGGGGCGGGTCGCAACAGAGCGGAGCGGCTCTCAGCAACTCCCGGGACTTGTCTGTCTTGTGACCTTGTGGACGCCAGAACGGAACGGAATTTCTGGAATTCGTCGATTTCCGATTGTTTCCGGAAATATTTCCTACAAGAATTGTGATGTGTGCAGTACTGTTTAATACATTGTATTGGTGGAATTTCACCAGTTTGCTAGAAAACTCTTTTAATATTAACGTGTAAAATCATTTAGATCTGTGTCCTATAAATTTCATCCATCAGGTTACTATGAAAATGGAAGAATTTTCCGAGGAAAACCTTATTTTGCTTGTATAGGAATACCTCCTCTACCACTGTGGTCAGAAACAACATTTCTTCGTCAGAATCACTCAAATCATACATAGTCATTTGTGACGTATAAAATTGCGACACTATAAAAGCACGTCGGGTGTCAATTTGTGACTTAAAAAACGTTGTCGCCAATTGTGACACTTAAAAAAAACGTTGTAATCACTCTATTAATTACTGAGTAATTAAACAAATATCTGGAAGCAGAACTGTATTTTCCAGCTAGGTAAAACATTGATATGCCCGGTAACTTTTATACAGTGGAGAAGGGGGGTTCAGAAAGGATCTTAATTAAAATACAGTTCAACTCAAACGTTGTAGCCAAACAATGAAACTCTACCTACTTTCGAGGCTTTCAGAGTATTTGTGTAACTAAAAAAACCAAAAAGAAATTGACTTATTGACAAAATAAAATTTTAAAAGATTCCTAAATGAATTAAAATGACACAAATATGAAGCACTATATAGCTAGACGGACATCTCCAACAGGTCATAGTGTACCTACATTTGAGTCAGTAGTGGAAGAATCCATTACCTACTTTAATGGTTGTAAAAAAAATACACTCCGAAATCATTCCATCATAGGGGAGATCTGGACCAAATATCTGCTGTCATCATTCTACGTTGGATAGAATGAGACAGACAGCAACCCAGTCCGAGATCTACCCCATGAGGTAAAACAATGTTATAAAAACACTAAAAATATAACCTCATTCTCGTTCATCTTATCCCTCTTTTGTCTCTGCAAAGTTGGTCAACGGGTTGTACAAATAATGCAAAAAAAATTGGTTCATCTTGTTATTTATTCTAAATCTGAGGATGAAAAAAATAAAAATGATCATAGGAAAAAAATAAATGAAACCAAGTTGGGACAAAATAGCAAGGCACTTTCAATTGCACAGTTAAATTTAACTTAGTTATGCCGCAAAATTTTGGTTATGACGTCATACCTTATCTTGCGTTTACAAGAAATGCAAAAGTTATTGGTGGGGTGTTGAGTAATTTACTCAGGAGAGATTTAAAATGGACTGTATAAATGGTTTTGTTCTACTCACTGTTCGTTGCTGGGTTGTGGGATCGATGGGCGGCCGCCTTTATCCTCTCTTCAGCAGTTCTGTTGAGGGGTTTCCATTACAGAGGTTTTAAGGAAGGGAGGACGAGGGAAAACACTCGCGAAAATTCGTAAATCTAATTTACTTAAAATTATTTAACTAAAAAGTGCTTCGCTTGATTGCACACCGTGTGATTGAATAAGGATTTGAAACGATATATCCCGTTGAAATACTAATTCACCAAACAACCGGTCGCTTTAAAGTACCGTTAGTGGTACGCACGCTTGCCACTCGTACGACACCGTCCGAACCTGGATGCACTGCCTCAATACGACCCAGTCGCCATTGCATACAGGGAGTGTTATCCTCTTTTATAACCACAAGGTTACCAATTTTTAGTGAACCTTTACTATCATGCCATTTAGCACGTTGGTGAAGAGTATGTAAGTACTCTTTAGACCACCGAGACCAAAAATCCTGGTGCAACTTCTGGAGCAATTGCCAGCGATCTAATCTATTAAGGGGGGTGTCACTAAAATTGGGTTCGGGAAGTGCACTAAGAGACTCTAAGGTCAAAAAATGACCTGGGGTGATTGCCGAAATGTCATTCGGATCACTACTAAGGGGGGTTAAAGGCCTACTATTTAAAAAGGCTTCTATCTGTACAAGCAGAGTGTACATCTCCTCGTATGTTAAGATTTGAGATCCAACTATACGTAACAAATGAGTTTTAACGGATTTTACTGAAGATTCCCAAAGACCGCCAAAATGGGGTGCAGAGGGGGGATTAAAATGCCACGAAATTGTTTCTGCTTTCGAAGCATCACGCATTAGATTACATAAAGTTCTATAAGCTCCAGTAAAATTAGTTCCACAGTCACTGTGGAGTGAAACAAGTCTGCCTCTACGGCCTACAAAGCGGCGTAAGGCTGCCAGAAAAGCATCGGAAGACAAGCTTGAAACTAGCTCTAAATGCAAAGCTTTGGTAGCATAACAAACGAAAAGACAAAGGTATGCTTTCGTCGTGCGAGCTCCTCGGTAGCGAGTCATTAACAGATTAAAGGGACCTGCGAAGTCAACACCTGTGTGAAGAAAAGGCTTAACTTGGCTCACGCGAAGTAAGGGTAGATCACCCATGGGAGCTTGAACAGGGGTTGGATGTATCTTATAGCAAGTAATACACTTAGAAACTACCTTTCTAATTACATTTTTGCAGGAAATTATCCAAAATTGTTGTGCGATTATGTACTGAATTGATTGATTTCTTGCATGGAAATATTTCAAGTGTACATAACTAACCAAAAGTTCCGTAAATCGATGATTGTTGGGCAATAGAGCAGGAAATTTTTGTTGATAGGACAACGAAGTAGAATTTTTTAATCTGCCACCAAGGCGAAGTATGCTTTCATCATCTAAAAAGGGGCTTAGTCTTCTAAATAATTTTGAGGGTAAAAGATGCTGTTGGATTCTATCAATTTCATGAGAAAAAGCTAAAGTTTGTACATGCTTTACTAAGAGCATGACAGACTGATGTAACTCTAAACTAGTAAGAGGTTCAGTTACTTTGATTTTGTTTCTACAATTCGACAAAAATCTTAAAATATATGCTAAAACTCTACGTAATCTATCAAAACTAGAAATATTTTCTATTAGTTGAGCTAACAAATGGGGTTCTAATTCTGCTACAAGAAGACATGTTTTTCTATGTTCAGGAATGTCTTCATCAGACAATGGAAGATTTATTTCTGTCCATGTGGCGGTGTGTTGCGACAAAAAACTAGGGCCATACCACCACATTGAGCTTTCTGACAACTCAGATGGGAGGAGACCACGACTACCTAAATCTGCAGGATTGTTCTCAGATATGACATGATGCCAATGCGAGGAAGGGATTTTTTCTTGGATGCAAGTTGTCTATTACTAACAAAAGTGGTAAATCTATGTGGGGAAGACTTTATCCAAGAAAGGACTATAGTTGAATCACACCAAGCGTATATTTCACTAATTTTTAGCCTGGGCTGATAAATTCCTAGAACATAATGTAACAATTTTGATAACAGAACTGCTCCACACAGTTCAAGGCGGGGTATACTAATTGTTTTTAAAGGAGCTACTTTGGATTTTGCAGTCACAAATTTGACACAAAATTCATTATCTTTTAATGAAAATCTAAAATAAACAACAGCACAATAGCCTTTTTCAGAGGCATCTGAAAAGCCATGAATCTGAATTGATTGATAACTATCAGGCACTACTCTACGAGTTATTTTACATAAAGACATCAAACTAACTTCACTTGTAAATTTTTCCCATATTCTACTAATTTCTATCGAGGGTGGATCATCCCAATTGAGCTTTAAGTCCCAAAGCTTCTGTATTAAATGTTTTAGGAAAAAAGTAACAGGGGTTAAGATACCTAGAGGGTCAAAAATCTTAGCTAAGTTGCTAAGTAAATTACGTTTTGTACACGGTGACAAAATTGAGTTTATCGAAAATTGATAGCAATCTGATGATGGACTCCACTCAAGTCCTAAAACTTTAAGAGTATTATTGGAATTAGCATCAAAGGATAAATTTTCATTGCACAGATGAGAAGAAGGAAAGTCTGCCAAGAGTCTTGGGTCATTGCTGCACCACTTGCGCAATTGAAACCCACCTTTGGCAAGAAGAGAAATTAGGTCTTTCTGAAGACTTTTGCCACCTTCAAGGTCACAATGCATGCCAGTTATATCATCTACATATGAGTGCGAGATAATTAGTTCTGAAGCTTCAGGGTAATTAACTTTCTCCTGCTCAGCTAAAGTAAGCAATGATTTGATAGCTAAATAAGGGCTGCATGTTAATCCATAAGTAACAGTACAGAGAGCTATGTCTTCGATTGGACCATCAGGCTGAAAACGCCAAAGAACGCGTTGATAATCCTGATGAGAAGGAGTAACTAGAATTTGTCTAAACATTTTACGGATATCCGCTGTAAATACGAATTTTTCCAATCTAAATAACAGAAGTAATTGACATATGTCAGCTTGAAGTTTGGGACCAGGAAGCAGGCAATCGTTTACTGTGTAGCAGAGCCATTATAAACCACGCGAAGTTTAGTTGTGACACTAGAAGGCTTTAGTACACAATGATGTGGAATATAATAACTTTTATCTGGAATGGCCAAAGATGAAACTATTTTCATATGTCCTAAAGATAAGTATTCCTTCATAAAATCGGAATATTGCATGTAAAGATCAGAATTTTTTAACAATCTACGTTCTAATGCTAAGAATTGCTTGAGTGCTAACTCTCTACTGTTGGGAAAAGAAGGTTCACTAGACTTAAAAGGTAGAGATACTACAAATCTGCCTGTCTCTGTTCTATAAGTGGTTTCAGAAAATATTTTTTCAGCTAAACTATCTTCAGGTGACATTGATTTGACCTTGGGAACTTCCTCGACAAGCCAAAATCTTTGAATGGTATCTTCGAGGGTGTCCATTGCCAAAAAGGTTTGAGAAATGAATTGACTAATTACTTTAGACGAAGAACAAGTTTTACCCATAAGCAAATAACCAAAAATACTATTAATTGCCACTGGATCATTAGGACCAGCAACAATCTTTCCATCGTTAAGAATTCTTGCAAATATATCAGCTTCTACTAATATATCAACCGGTCTAGATTTGTAAAAATAAGGATCGGCTAGCTGACAATTTTTTAAGAAAGGCCAATTAGTAGTGGAAAGTGTTGAAAGTGGAAGATTTCCACATATTTTAGGGATAACTACGGCACTAAATTCTAAAAGGGGACTAGATTTTCCTGAAGGACGAATGGTAGAAGAAATGGTCTCACAACTTTTAAGCATAGGGGCTTCACCAATGCCTTGCACATCGATATCTGATTTTTAACTATGTAAACCAAGACGTTTAACACAAGCTTTCGTTATGAAATTTGAGGTTGAACCTGAATCTACGATTATTCTAATAGGTTGATAATCGCCTTTGCTATCTAAAATTTCTACTATTGCGGTGGATAATAATACACCCGAAGAATCGATGCTACTACTTAAACATAAGGGGTTGTCTACAGTTAATCCGACAAAAGCATTGGGGTTGCTTTGTGAATTTTGACTATCAATATGAGGAAATTGAGCTACAGAGTTAGCATTATTGGAAACTATACTACTATGGTTGGCATGGTGGTTGGCACCCGAACTAGTGGGGTGGCCAATGGAATTCGGAAAACTAGAACTAGAATGCGCTACTGGACAACAATGAGTATTGACACTGATTATAATAATTTGGAGTGGAACTAAAGCTACTAAACCCCCATTTTGGGTTAGGACCCTGACTATGATTGTGTACAGGATTGTACTTAGGACCCTGACTATTATGGTGTGTAACAGTACTGCAGGCTTGAAAATTTCTATTATTTTGACTACTATTATTCTGACTACTATTATTCTGACTACTATATAAGGTGCTAACTTGATTGGAACTATCATTTCCACTGAAACAAAGTAAACTATGGTGACGAACACCGCAACGAAAACAGGAATTAGTGGAGGGGCACTCCTTTATACTATGCGATCTAGGCAATTTAAACATAAATAATTTGCCTTGGCAAGTTTATAACGTTCATTGGGCGTTTTTGAGCGAAAGAACTGACATTTAGAAAGAGTGTGATAAGGTCCCTGTTTGCAAACTACACAAGTATTTTTATTATTATTTGGATTGGATTGACTTAGAAAAACATTGGAAGTTTGTCTGGAGCTACCTGATTTAAAACTACTACTATTATTATTTATAGATTTTTTAAAGAATTTTTTATCTTCTTTTCGGGTTAATTCTACATTATCTAAAGCTTCACAGTGTTTTTCCAAATACGCTATTAACTCTTTATAATCAGGCATTTTATTGGACTCAGAAAGCTGTAACTCAAATTTTGTTTCTAAGGAAATATCTATTTTTCTATTAATCATTTGAACTAATGGAAATGACCAGGCGTCTATAGGTAACTGTAAATTGCGCAAGGCCTCTAAATTATCGTTAAAGGTATCTAACAGGGTACGTAAATCTTTTTTCTGAAGATACTTTTTTAGCATTTTCAATAGCTGACCAATGACTAGCTGCTATGATTCGTTTTCTATAATATCTTTTACACAAAGTATCATAAGCAATGGAATAATTAGCATGAGTTAGTGGCACATGCTGAACTAGGAGTTTTGGCTGTTCCTCAAGGGCTTTCAGTAAATATTCGAATTTAGTTACATCCGAAAAGTGAGGATTGTTATGAACCAGGGCTTCAAACATATCTTTGAAACTAGGAAATGAAGTTACATCTCCTCTAAAAATAGGTAAATCTAAAGGTTTAAGATTGTTAGTAAACTGAGGTGCCTTTGATAAGGAAACAGAAGATTGCGTTTCACTAGTTGTATGAGAAAATAAGCTAAAATATATGCTTTTAATATGCCAGAATTTATTTTCAAAATCAGCTCGAACTTTATCTTCAGCTTGAAAATCATCCTGTTCATCTAATAAACCTATCAAAATGTTATGCTGTTTACTGAAATCATCTCTAATTTGTTCTAGGTCTTGATAGCGAACCTTGAGAGAAGCATGATATTTGCTATCAGTCTCAGCTTTTATAGCAAAATCGTATATTTCAGTCATGCGACTAATTTCACTCAGTCTTAAGTTTGTTGCTTTTCTAACTTTATCTGACATTGTAGCTTAATAATTAAACCAAATTAAAAATTATAAAAAAATCTGTTTTATATTTTAAATTTAAATAAATAAAAAAAAATTATTTATTTCCTAAGTTAAATTTTAAACTTAATAAATGGCGAGAAATCTACTAACTACCAATTTAATGAAGTTGTCTAAACGTGGTAAGCGAGTGCTACTATTTGTTGAAAACAAAATTTTTCTACTATTTTTTTTCAACCAATAAATTGAGCAATTAATTGGAAATTTTAAGGAAAAATGCTCCTACCACTAAATACGCAATTAATTTTATCAGTTATTTACCTAATTAGCATCTATAATTAATTATTTTATGGTTTCAGAAAAAAGCTACTACAATTTTTAATTTATACGTGTCACTGTGTATTCTAATGGCTGGACACAGTAGACGAAATAGTACTACTGAAAGGCTTGACCACTGTGTCAGCGTACTAAAGCAATGCATTCTAATATGGAGTGTGGCTAAATTCTAATTGCGAGTGTGAAATCAACGGTGAAGCAAGAGCTAAATGAGACGACTATACGTTCTATACTATATGAGAATCCATTCCCGTTACTAAGCGAGAGACCGGCTGCTAGACTGCTTTTCCTCGAAACAAAGCAAAAAAAAAGGCGATACGGAAGAAATTGATTTCTATTCAATTTGAATAAATGCACGACCTATAATTGGAAATTTTGTGTGAATGTTTTACAGCAAGAACTCTAAAAATTTATGTTAATTAATGACTATATGCCGATTAGTTTACTCCTAACTTTGAGTTTAGTGAAAGGCGGATCAAAGTCACTATGTATTTTTATCAAAAAGGTCTACCTACTATATAAAAAAAACGACGATTAGGGTAGTAAAGTAGGAGTAACGCTAGAAAGGATCTGGCGAAAAGGACCAAAATGGTGGGGTGTTGAGTAATTTACTCAGGAGAGATTTAAAATGGACTGTATAAATGGTTTTGTTCTACTCACTGTTCGTTGCTGGGTTGTGGGGTCAATGGGCGGCCGCCTTTATCCTGGCTTCAGCAGTTCTGTTGAGGGGTTTCCATTACAGAGGTTTTAAGGGAGGGAGGACGAGGGAAAACACTCGCGAAAATTCGTAAATCTAATTTACTTAAAATTATTTAACTAAAAAGTGCTTCGCTTGATTGCACACCGTGTGATTGAATAGGGATTTGAAACGATATATCTAGTTGAAATACTAATTCACACTGATTTTTCATTATATTTTTCTAAAAGCTACAGGCTAAGGTGGACAAATCCCAATTCTACACAGTGAGCCAAAAAATATCTTATCCAACAAAAAGTAAAAATAAAATAACTAAATTCTAACATCCACACGAAATGAATGTACTGAGGACCGAACAGTTATACTTAACAAAAAACATTATATGGAAAAATTATATGGCTAATGGCTTGCTCCTACCTTGGTTCTGTTGTTATTTTATAAATAAAGTGGTGTTCTATTTCGTAAACCTGGAAGCGTTGACATCTTTCCGCTACTCCGAGTCCTGTTCTGCTCGCGCCCTCCCTCGTGCTTGCTTAGCACATCACGCTAGGGCATAATATTTCAGTTTCCTGGAATTCGTATGTTTTGCACGAGGTTCCCCTACCCCGAGTAACCTAAATCAAGAAGCCCATGACGACTCAATAAAATAAAGCAGATTTCAACAGTTACAGTGCTACAATCGGCTTCACACCAGCACGAACGTCCAGGTCGATGGACAGCACTGTCGACAAAGGAGAAAAACAATATATAGGTTTTTATCCCAAAACGTGGTTTTAAAAAAATATTTTAAAAAACACAAAAATTCCACACGTCTTTTGTAGAAAAATTACATTGCACAACGAACAATGGTTACAATTTGGGAGACAAATGTTATCTTGAAGAATCCCCAAATAAAAAAAATCGAACTTACCAATGCTTTTCCGTAGGAATGGCGCAGGCTGCCTTGAGTGACGTATAAAATTGCGGCACTATAAAAGCACGTCGGGTGTCAATTTGTGACGTATAAAAAACGTTGTCGCCAATGGTGACACTTAAAAAAACGTTGTAATCACTCTATTAATTACTGAGTAATTAAGCAAATATCTGGAAGCAGAACTGTATTTTCCAGCTAGGTAAAACATTGATATGCCCGGTAACCTTTATACAGTGGAGAAGGGGGGGGGAGTTCAGAAATAAGAAAAATTTAAGCGCGCCACATGTGTTTTAATACCAATGTTTTACAAAAAGAAAGCACTTTATAGGTAGACAGACATCTCCAACAGGTCATAGTGTACCTACATTTGAGTCAGTAGTGGAAGACTCCATTACCTACTTTAATGGTTGTAAACAAAAATACACTCCAAAATCATTCCATCATAGGGGAGATTTGGACCAAATATCCGCTGTCATCATTCTACATTGGGCAGAATGAGACAGACAGCAACCCCGTTCGAGATCCACCCCATAAAGTAAAACAATGTCAAGAAAACCGCTAAAAAAATATAACCTCATCTCTCTTTTGTCCCTGCAAAGTTGGTTCATTGGATTGTACAATTACCGCAAAAATTCTATCTTGTTTATTATAAAACTAAGGGTGAAAGATGAAAATTATCATAGGAGGAAAAAAATAAAAATGAAACCAAGTCGGAATGAAATAGCAAGGTACTTCTAATTGCACAGTAAAATTTAAATAAATAGTTACGCCGCAAAATTGTGGTTATGACGTCATACCTTTATCTTGCGTTCACAAGAAATGCAAAAATTATTATTACTATATAAAAAAATATATTATATCTAAAGAGGTACTTGCTCCTACCTTGGTCTTATTATTCTTTTTTTTTGTTACTTGAAAACCGTATTGTTCCCAGACATCCTCTCGCTACTTCGGGTCACGTTCTGCTCACGCCTTCCCTAGTGCTTGCTTAGCACATCATACTGGGGCAGCACATGGTCTTAGGATATTAGCTGCTTGCCCGAGCGTAAAACCCTTTCCCAGGGTTACAGTGCTAAAACCGACTTCACACCAGCACGAACGTCCAGGTCGATGGTGTACTGGACAGCACAACGCTTTTCCGTAGGAATGGCGCAGGTCGCCTTGAGTCCCTCAATCAGAGGATGTGAGCCGTCACTAAAAATACGCCTAAAACGACGGACTCACGCTTCACCGTCTTTGGCAAGAACCTGCATTCACTGCAGTGCCAGTAACCAAAAAAAAAATCAATGGCGATCCCAAAGACTTGTTGTTGGCCAGCCAATTCTTTAGGAAAGAGCGAGGACACTTCTCAGCTAATCGTGTACACAACTGAACTACAAAAAACGACCACAATGCTCGAATATAGGAGGGAACACGAAAGTTGGCGCAAGTATGCGGTGCGCCGCGTTTGCAATGGACGGACCTCCTTCTAAAAAAGCGCGCCGCGCCGCTCTGCCCCATCGACCTAGTGGACGCTCAGCTTTATAGCACATAGGAGATCGGCACCTAGACAAGGGCACATGGTCCTTCCATTTGTCGATGTAGATAAGAAGACAGTTACTGTGACAAAATTGAGAACTATATTATTCATTAATGTCAACATCAAATGATAAACAAATAAAATGATACAAAGTTGACCATTATTTTTAACAGAAATATACAAAGTTTTAAACTAACAAAATTATTTAACATTTGGTATATCATTCAATTACCATTATTAATAACTCTGCAGTTAGCGTAGACACAAAATGTATTTGAAAGAATTTGTTTCTGCAGTCTTGCGCTGCAGAAAGGGGGAAACCACCACTGAACGTCATATACATATCTACAATGGTCCAACAACACAATTTTTGCTTAAAATTTAATGAAAATTGCATCAATAGCAGTTTGGCTAAAATTTCAAATACAATACCTGTGCGCACTTGTGCATATTTTAATGCTGTTCCTACCCAGAAGTTGGATTTTTTTATATAGGCTTACACAACTTAATGTAAGAGAATATTTTTTGCTGCACGAACGACACTGACATAATAAAAAAATGTTTTACATTAGTGTCTACCAAATTTCCTAAATATATCTAGAAAGAATCTTCGTCGTTGAAATCGGTTCAGTTAAATGACGAAATTAATGAACTCAGACAGAAATTAAAACATTCAAATTATTATTTAGAGAACCACTAAACCGATTTTAAAGATTCTTACCTCATTATGCGCGGCGGAGACAAAGTTTTTCTACAAACTTTAAAATGATTTAAAAGTTTTTTATTATGAAAACTTTCATATGGTCAATAAGGCAATCGTATAATCTGTAAAACAATGAAATAATGAATGAAATTTTTTCATTTTCATTCGGTATAAAAGTATACTTAAACTCCAAAAAACTTGTTTAAGACTATTTTGTAACTAGTTTTGGGTTAAATCGGGCCTGGCACCCAAAACGGTGGTGGGCTTTTTGAAGAGTGTGGATATGCAGTCAAAAATCAAAAGATGCTCTGATATGTTGACATAAAGTATTTTCTTAAAATACACCCAAGAAATACCGCTTTAAATATTCGAATGTTTCATAATAATAATATATAACCTATAGTTTTTACGTCATATTTGTCATACTCTCAGTAAAAAGTCGCTATTTATTTTATAACACATAGAGCTCCCACAAACCTGACGGTTGTCAATTTCCCGTATATTTTTGCACCATACATACGTTTATTCGAATAGATATCAAAATATGAGAAATACAAAAGTTTCATAATTTTTTACAAAGTTTAAGGATCTTTGGGTCAGAATGTCACAAAAAATTCTATCATTTCAGATTTTTATAGATCTTTTCTTCCTGATTTTAAAAATATATATGTTGGAATTATTTCGTTTATTAATTTTGGAGATATGTGTTGGTGCAAGCAAGGAATTTCCTAATTTTCATTTTCTTTTCCTTTTCTGCGCGTTTAAAATAATTTAAATTTTCGCGCTCTAAAATATGCATATGGGTTTTCACGGCACCGCACACGTGGAGGACAAGCAGCGCCGCGATGAGTGCGCAAAGAACCACCGTCACAACAAGACACTAGAAAAATCACGTTCCCAAAAAAGTGAATTTTGAGGTGAAAAACTGGACGTTTAAACGTTGACTGGAGCCGCAAGAGAGTCCGAGGTAGGTGCCTTTTCATATAAAATTCCATATGTATCGTAACTTTTCATTTACAATCGTCAATACCGACAATTATTTTTAAATGTGCTTGTAAAGCCAAACCGGCGACCTGTCGAAGGAAATTCCATTATTTTTCAGTACTTGCATGCACATTTAATGGTCCTTCGAACCGGATTAATAGTTTTCCAAACTACCTAGACTCCTGTGGTTCAGCAATTTCCTACAAAAATTCCAAATTTCTATATATTTTCAAAATTTATTGGTAATTTCAATTATTTCTACAATCAGTAATAAATCAAACAGACCATATTGATTTACGACCGGTTGGTGATATGTTCCTTCAAAGTTGATCGAAGTGTTTATTACCGTTCAAAAATAGCTATATCCAATGCACATATTTCGTATAGTTTACTAGTTCATCAAAGTTGATCGCTTTGTTCATTACATTCTCAGTAAAAGTGGCGTCAATACGCCGAAAGTGAAATTTTAAGGCGGTTCTTCCATTTACATTCCTTTAATTATCGACTTTACAGGTGTCGCGTTAACGCGCAGGTGCAAGTGTCGCCGTCACCAGGGTCATCCCGCGCGTTGTTTCTTAGAAACTTTCAGACGGGACCGCTAGTCGTATGCACAGAGTGTGCGATTTGGAATCGAGAGGTACGGGGTTCAATCCTTGGTGAGACATAAAAGTTTTTTTTAAAGGATATGTTCAAATAATAACATACAGACAAACTTACAAACATTTCATTTCAAAATTTTCGAAAAAGTTAATAAAATTAAAATAATAAAATTGTTTAATTTTTGCTAAAATTCGGGTTATATTTTAAGCTATATTTTAAGCATTTTTTTGGGTAATTTTAAAAACAAATTAACTTTCAAAAACAAAAATGTCTACGCAAAAAGAGAAAAAACTTTGCGACAAAATTTTGAGCTTCAACCAAATGGCGGAAGCTCACAAGGTAGCTTTGAAAGCGAACTTGGATATAGCGTTTCACTTTTTGTTTAAATCCAGATATGAAGACGTCGAAGAATGTCATGCTCAATTCTATAATTTTCATAACCAAATTATTGGCTCTCTCGAAGAGTTTAAACTTTCATTTGACGAGCAGGATAAAACTAGAAAAGACTTTGACAACCTTTATTATGAATGTAAGGGTATTTACTACGACCTTTTTAGGGCCAACCCTGTCAATTACGTAGGCAACCCTAACCAACAAAATATTGTTCAGAGGTCAAATACAAGATCATTTCCACAACCAAGGTTGCCAATTTTCGATGGTAATTATAACAACTGGCACCACTGGTTTGACTTATTTAAAGTCATGGTACATCAAAATTCGGATTTAAGTGATATAGAGAAACTTCAACAATTGCGGAGTTCTGTTCTGAATGAAGCCCTTTCTCTAGTAAAAACCATTCCCCTCGCAGATAGCAATTATCACATTGCGTATGAAACCTTAGTAAAGAGGTATCAAAATAAACGAATTATTGCTACTACCGCTTTGAATGCTATTAACTTTCTTTCAACTAAATCCAGTTCTGGGAAAGAATTACGTTCCATGTTGGATACATTTTCTGAGAATCTAGCCATCTTAAATGAGCTTGGTTTTCCTACAAAAGAATGGGACTTTCTTACTTTTAACATGATGCTCTCAAAACTTGAAGTCAAGATGAGGACTGATTTCGAACTTTACTATAGTAGAGAGAAAAACAATTCAGAAATTCCGTCCTACACTGATCTTTACACGTTTATAGAAAATCATTGCGTTGCGCTCGAATCTATAGTGCAAATGCCCAGTTTTAGTAGGCAAAATCAAACCCCTAGACAACCTCAAACTACGCGTAATTCTCAACAGAACAGTTTTCAGAGAAACAGTTTTAATAATTTTAATTCACCTTCTGCTTTCAATACAACTATTTCAAATCAAAGTTCAAATTCAAGAAATCAACAAAATACTTTACAAAATAGCAATCAACGCAGCAACCCTCAAATACAAAATAATCAGAACAGAACTTTTAATCCAAAAATAAAATGTTACCTATGTTCTTCGAATCACGCATTATCGAAATGTATCGAATTTCAAAACAAAAGTCCACAGGAAAGGATGGGTTATGTTCGGAAGGTGAATCTATGTCAAAATTGCTTACATTTTGCTCACCAGACCGTGAATTGCCCCTCCTCCTACAACTGCTTCACGTGTGGAGCTAGGCACCACAGTCTTCTTCACGTTCCACAACCAGTAGCGCCCTCTGTGAGTGTTAATTCATATCCTCCAGAGAACGCTAATATTCCACTTTCCAATTCCAATAGCACCCCTATGTCAGGAAGCCATTCCACAAACTGTCATGCGACAATGATTTCCAAAAATTCCACTTTTCTACTTTCTACCGTTGTAGCTGACATGTTAGTCTCAAGGGGACATTACCAACCAGTTCGTATCTTACTCGATTCTGCCTCAGAGGCAAACTTTATTTCCGAAAAATGTCTAAATCGTTTAGGTCTTTCGAAAAGCTTCTTTTCTACTTCTATTCAAGGCTTAAATCAAATGACATCTTCCAATACCAAAGGTAAGACGAAATGTCTTATCAAACCTCAAGGTCAGGCGGGACCTACCTTTGATTTTGAGGCTTTAGTACTTCCAAAACTTTGTACAGAGATTCCTTCTTGCGCTGTCGACTCGAGCAAGTGGAATCACATTCGCAATATCAAACTTTCTGATCAAAACTTCCATATACCAAGTTCCATTGATGTCCTAGTAGGTTGTGAACTTTTTCCGCATCTCTTACAAGAGGGAGTTATCCACGGAGAGCGTGGACAACCTAGTGCTTTTAATAGCATCTTTGGCTATGTGCTGATTGGTAAAGTTGAAACTTCAAAGCAACAAAATCCACAATCACTCATAAGCTGTTACACTTCCATCGAACCATCTCTGGATATCTGCCTAGAGCGCTTCTGGAAGATAGAGCAGGTTCCACATAAGGTTCATCACAGTCCTGAGGATATTATGTGCGAAAAATTATTTTCACAATCAGTTTCACGCAACGAATCAGGTAGATTCGTCGTTCCATTACCTTTCATAAACTTAGAACCCCAGTTGGGTGACACCTATCCAATCGCTTTAAAACGTTTCAAGCTTCAGGAAGCTAGACTTCTCAAAGACTCAGCTAATTATCAAGCTTACAAAGATTTTATGCAAGATTATTTAGACACTGGTCACATGATACCTATTCCTACGCCTATATCTAAATATGTCTTGGATAATTCCTACTTTATCCCTCATCACAGTGTCTGGAACACTGGGAAGATAAGAGTGGTATTTGATGGGTCTCAACGTAGTCCCAGAGGTGTCTCACTCAACGAGACGTTGTGCGCAGGTCCTAAACTGCAAAATGATGTCCGTGAAATTCTACTTAATTTTCGAATTCATGCTGTAGCCTTTGTTACTGACATAGTAAAAATGTTCCGACAGATTTTAATTATTCCTGAGCACACGCGTTATCAAAATATTCTATGGAGATTTTCTGAGGATGATCCTGTCCAAACCTACTCCTTAAGAACAGTTGTTTATGGACTTAAGTCATCACCTTACTTAGCTATTCGTACTATACAAGAACTAGCTAAACTTGAATCTGAAAGGTATCCTAATGCTTCCCACATGTCTCTCCGCACGTGAATTCCATTACCTTAGACTAACTGAAATATCACAGATAAATAACGACTTGGAGATAATAGAGGACTGGGGCAACAAAAACCTTGTACAGTTCAACGCGCAGAAAACCCAAGCAGCCCTGTTTTCGAAAAAGACCAGCACCGGTGAGCCAAACATCATGCTATCTGGAAGTGCTGTCGCATTGCAGAGCCAGTTGAACATCTTAGGAGTCACTGCAGAGACCAACATGTCTTGGCACAGTCACGTGGCAGATATAGCTAAAAGGGCGTCCCAAAAGCTTGGGGTGCTATTTCGTACAAGACATCTGTATACACCAAGCCAGCTGCTGACACTCTACAAAGCCCAGATTCGACCAACTATGGAGTACTGCTCACATATATGGAGTGCGGCACCCAAACATACCTTAATGCTTTTGAACACCGTGCAAAAACGAGCTATCAAGCTGATCAATGACCCCGCACTTACCCGTAGCTTGGATAGTCTCGAACATCGAAGAACTGTGGGCGATCTATCTCTCTTCTACAGGTATTATCACGGAAAATGCTCTGAAGAGTTGGCACGTATGATCCCCCCGGGAGTAGCACCTACTAGGCGAACACGTCAAACAGACGGTAACCATCAATTTATTGTCAAAATAGAGGCACCAAGAACCTCATTATATCAGAATTCATATCTCTGGAGAACAGCATCGCTGTGGAATAAACTCCCTGCGACAGTTTTCCCTGCAGGTTACAACCTGAACCGTTTCAAAACCAACACGCACCAACATTTCCGCGCACTTGCCGCTTCTCGAGCGTGATAGGGATCTCCTTGCAAGTACGCATACCCGTAAAAAAAAAAAAAAAGGTGCTTCTTAAAGACATTTACGTCGACGACGTGCTCACTGGGCAGGATTCTGTGGCCTCTGCCAAAGAACTTCAGTCGGAGTTAATCTCCCTGTTGCGCCTAGGAGGGTTTCAACTTAAAAAATGGGCGAGCAACAGTCCGGAACTTCTCTCCTCATTCTCAGAATCAGAAACACAAATGTCCATTCATTTCGACAAATCCGAACCTAATTTTGTAAAAATATTAGGTCTCCAATGGAATCGTATCTCAGATTCGTTTACCTACTTGGTCGTACCAGAAGATAAACCATGCACCAAGCGAGGTATCTTATCTCAAATCATGAAAATTTTTGATCCCTTAGGTTTCTGTTCTCCCGTTTCTTTACTTGCTAAGCATCTCATGCAAGATCTGTGGAAGGAGAAGCTGGACTGGGATTCTCAGCCTCCTCCGCATATCGTAAATGTTTGGAATCAATTTCGAACCGAACTTCCAAATCTTTCAAATATTCATTTACCTAGACGCCTTTCCATTGATCAACCACGTAGCATTGAACTTCACGGCTTTTCAGACGCCTCTATGATAGGTTACGCGGCTACGGTCTATTTCAGAATGGAGTCAGTTTCCGGAGAAATCCATACCTTTCTTGTAATGGCCAAATCTAAGGTCGCACCAGTGAAAACAGTCAGTCTTCCGCGACTGGAGCTTCTTGGTGCCACTTTACTTTGCGACCTAATTTCCTTTATTCAAAACACTTATTCAGATATTCTTAACTTCAACCAAATCTGTGCATGGTGTGATTCCCAAGTGGTTCTATGCTGGTTGACGGCTTCACCTCACAGGTTTAAAACGTTTGTGGCAAACCGTATCTGTCACATTCAAGAAACCATTTCTCCTACGGCCTGGAAATATATTCCATCAGCGCTAAATCCAGCCGACTGTGCTTCGCGCGGTCTTATGCCTAATCAACTTGTCAAACATGACTTGTATTGGGAAGGTCCTTGTTTTCTTAGGCTACCAAAAGAGAGCTGGCCTGATGATTTTCGCTGTCCAGACCCTCCGGAAAACGAGGTTATTCTGGAAGAACGAAAATCAGTATTTCAAACATGCACAGTTGAACCACACATGCTTGATACTTTTCTTTCTCGTTACTCCTCCCTATAGAAAATTCAACGCATAATTTCCTATATTTTTCGCCTTACCGAAAAGAAATCTAAACATCCTAACGAAAATATTACCGAAGTAGAACTTCAACATTCTCTTATTGTTCTCGTTCGGCATGTTCAACGTTCCATCTTTGCTGATCTCATTTCACGTTTGAATGACGCAAAGCTACTTCCTAAACAATTTCGTAAACTTTCACTTTTTCTAGATACACAAGGCTGCTTAAGAGTCGATTACCACATTCTTCCGAACTCTCTTATTCAGCAAAACACCCTTTACTTTTACCACGTTCTCACCGTCTTACTCAACTTGTCATTGAGTACACTCACAAAAGGTACTGTCATCCCGGTCAAAAAACGTTGCATTACCTCTTGAGACAACAATTTTGGATCCTTTCCCCTCGCTATGCAATCGAGAGTATAACTTCTCATTGCATTTTATGCTATCGATTAAATCCTAAACCTTCCGTACAAATCATGGGCAACTTGCCTGCTCAACGCATCTCTCAAGTAAAGGCATTTTCACATGTTGCCATAGATTATTGTGGTCCCTTTCCAATTACAATGGGAAAGTACCGAGGTGCAAAGGTATCCAAAGGTTATATTCTTGTCTTAGTCTGCTCCGCAACAAAGGCAGTTCACCTAGAACTTACTTCCGATATTTCCACCCCTACCTTTCTTGCGGCTTTTAAGAGATTTGTGGCAAGAAAAGGAAGAATCTCTGACATTTACTCAGATTGTGATAGCGCGTTCTTGGGAGCTGATCGTTTACTCAAACAGTACTCCCAGGAAGCATGTCACAGTCTAAAAATTACCTGGCATTTTTCAAGTCCTGGTAGTCCGCACCTAAACGGACTAGCCGAGGCAGGAGTTAAATCCACCAAGGCAAATTTAAAACGTGTAATAGGTGAGGAACGGTTAACCTATGAAGAGTTTTTTACTTTTTTGTGTCAGGTCGAATCCATACTAAACAGCCGGCCTCTGTATGCCCAAAGTATGGATCCGAATGACTTTCTTCCACTGACCCCTGGTCATTTTCTTACCCTGGAACCGTTGAATTCCGTACCAGAACCCGATTTTTCTGATTCCAAGTTGAACACCCTGTCCCGCTGGCAGCTGGTGCAAAGGCTCCAGTCCGATTTTTGGAAACGCTGGAACTTGGAGTACCTAAACACCTTGCAACAGCGTTCTAAATGGACAGAGGCTACTTTAGTCGTGGTAAAGAATGAACAAAAACCGCCATTGCAATGGGCTGTTGGGCGAATTGTCGACGTACACCCTGGCTCAGACGGTCATATTCGTGTTGTGACCGTTAAAACAGCTACAGGAACATATCGTCGACCAGTAGTGAAACTATGTCCTTTGCCTATGCCCGACGCATAAGGCAAAATTTTCTTTTTCTTTCTTATTTTTTTCTAAGTATTTTTTTCTTTTCTTTTAATTTTAATTTACATGCATAATTTAATGCATATTTGGGTTAATGTTAAATTGTATCGTTTAATTGCTAATAGGCGAATATTATTTATTTATTTTTTTTCCTTTCCTTTTCTTAACTAAGTAAAAACACACGGGTTTTGGCGGCCGGAAAATGTTGGTGCAAGCAAGGAATTTCCTAATTTTCATTTTCTTTTCCTTTTCTGCGCGTTTAAAATAATTTAAATTTTCGCGCTCTAAAATATGCATATGGGTTTTCACGGCACCGCACACGTGGAGGACAAGCAGCGCCGCGATGAGTGCGCAAAGAACCACCGTCACAACAAGACACTAGAAAAATCACGTTCCCAAAAAAGTGAATTTTGAGGTGAAAAACTGGACGTTTAAACGTTGACTGGAGCCGCAAGAGAGTCCGAGGTAGGTGCCTTTTCATATAAAATTCCATATGTATCGTAACTTTTCATTTACAATCGTCAATACCGACAATTATTTTTAAATGTGCTTGTAAAGTCAAACCGGCGACCTGTCGAAGGAAATTCCATTATTTTTCAGTACTTGCATGCACAATATGTGCGTTTAAAAGTTTTAAAAACTTAACTTGCTACTCGTTAAAACATCAAGGCAGCCATAAAAAAGACAATCGCATTGACACAAAAAGTGATGCTGTTACTTTTGTAAGGTATATAATTTATTAATATTTCCATTAAGATTGTCTGTTCTATTTTGTCTTGCAGAATTTGAAGTGTTTCAAGCCTGTTATAAAACAACTTATTTTTTAGGTAGCCCCACAAAAAAATCAAGGGGAGACAAATCGGGGCTATTTGCTGGCCATAATCATGTGTTTATTGTATTTAATATGGTTTGGCCGGTTGGTTGTGTTCTGCCGGGAAACTGAATATAATACTGGTTGCGAGCTATAGATGCGATTTCTTTATTTGAGTAAAACAATTTAATCATATCCAGTTTTTCTGCGGGGACTAGATGGATGAACACGACGACAGACAGAGAAGAGTGCCTATGTCCTATGATGGATCGAAGAAGGCTAAATAGATAGATAGATAGATAGTTTTTCTTCCTCGGAAATCTATAACCACTCTTAAAACTAAATTTGAAAAAACAATAGCATTACATTTTGAGTCAATGCGATTGTCTCTTTCATTGCGGCCTTGATATAAAGAGTAGTAAATTTTTTAAACTTTTCAACGTATATTATATCTCTAAAATTAATAAACGAAATAATTCCAACATATATATTTTTGAAATCAGAAAGAAAAGATTTAGAAAATTCTAAAATAATATACATTTGAAAATTATGAAACTTTTGTATTTATCATATTTTGATAATGAACCATGTACACACCACGTGCTCACCGATCTACACAAAATACTTGTGATCATGTGACAATTATTAGCTCTGCTGATCTGGGAGCAGATAAACAAACATACCCCAGTGCAAGATACATTAAGACACGGTATGTCAGGGAGCATTCATATATACCGGGGATAATGCTTGATTGTAGGAATTAATATATCAACTTGAAATTTTGCTCAAATGTACGCTAGAGTATATTAAAGAGCTTGGTAAAATTGGGAAGGGCAAAAAAATATCGAAACACAAAATATCGAATTAAAATATCGAAAGTACATAATATCAAAACTACAAAATATCGAAACTACAAAATATTGAAACTACAAAATATCGAATAACAAAATATCGAAACTACAAAATATCGAAAATACAAAATATCGAAACAAAAAAATATCGAAACAACAAAATATCGAAAATACAAAATATCGAAAACACAAAATATCGAAAATACAATATATCGAAATAACAAAATATCGAAAATCAAAAACAGAAAATTTCGAAACCTTCACCTAACCTGAACCTGACCTAATCTACCTCAACCTGATCTAACTCAACCTAATCTGACGTAACCACACGAAAATAGATAGTTTCAAAAACCTAACCTAACAAAACCTAATCAAATCTAACCGAACCGAACCAAATCAAACCGAACCAAAGCAAACTGAACCAACAATTTAAAAAAAAAAAACTTTTCTATCTTTTCCGGGATCCTAGAAGGTGTGAATTCGAACCGAACCGAACCGGACCGAACCGAACCGAACCGAACCGAACCGAACCAAACCGAACCGAACGTATCCAAATCTAACCATACCCAAACAAACCTAATTAGCAGTGTTGTAGTTTGGTTTAGTTAGGTTAGGTTTGGTTCGGTTCAGTTCAGTTCAGTTCAGTTAGGTTTGGTTTGGTTTGGTTCGGTTCGGTTCGGTTCGGTTGGATTCGGTCCGGTTCAGTTCGGATTCACACCCTCTAGGATCCCGGGAAAGAAGTCAGGAAAGTTTTTTTTTTAATTGTTGGTTCAGTTTGCTTTGGTTCGGTTCAGTTCAGTTCGGTTCGGCTAGATTTGATTAGGTTTCTTCGGGTTAGGTTTTTGAAACTTTCCATTTTCATGGTTACGTCAGGGTCGGGTTAGGTTAAGGTTTCGAAATTTTCTATTTTTGATTTTCGATATTTGTTGTTAATTTCGATATTTTGTATGTTTGATATTTTGTGATTCGAAATTTTGTACTTTCGATATTTTGTATTTTCGATATTTTGTATTTTCTATATTTTGTATTTTCGATATTTTGTATTTTCGATATTTTGTATATTCGATATTTTGTAGTTTCGATATTTTGTGGTTTCGATATTTTGTAGTTTCGATATTTTGTAATTCGATAAAATTTAGTTTCGATATTTTGTGGTTTCGATATTTTGTAGTTTCGATATTTTGTATTTCGATATTTTGTATATTCGATATTTTGTGTTTTCGATATTTTGTGTTTCGATATTTTTTCGCCCTTCCATATATTTAAACCCAATTTTGAACCAATGCACGGCGAAAACGCGTTCTGGTCCGGGTTGCTGACATACCGTGTGTATCGTGACCCAGTGTAACTTTTTTAATTTTTTTTCAAAGTCACAATAATTTCTGGTATGTTAGTTTCAAATTTATATTTTAAATTGTTTTTACAACTTTAGTCGATTATAAAAACCACAATCAATCAATTAACCAATCGGTCAAATAAGTACAAGCCTTTGGATTAACCAATCCCGTACTAGCACACTTATCAGCAATGATGCAAACTCCGCAAGTAGTCTTGACCAATCCCTGTGGCGCTAGAAACCTATTTACCGCTTTATACATGAAACCACCGCTGGGATTAGCCACCCTTTCAGCATTGTTATCCAAGACCACGGTGTATAGAATGCTTTCAATATCAGCAACGCTTAAAGATACCTTACTGATTCCCAGTTCTGAGATGAACTTGTGGACGTCAGCTGCAGTGGCATAGCTTAGAGTGCGAACGCGCGCTGGACCGTCTCCTTGCTTCTGAGCGTCTTCAAAGCGTTGCGCCAGGAACCTGGGAGTATCAGAAAGAATAAATCGGTTACACCTGTTATTACGCTGCATTCTTAGAAAATGTTTATTCCAGCATAGACATAATATACAGTACAGGCCAAAAGTGGACAAACCACCTAAAATTATATATAAATCTGGTAATGTACCAAATATCAAAGGAAAAGTGATACATTTGAGAACTTTTCAGTCCAGTTCTCGCTTCACGTATTTCGGCGATTTTCGATATAAAATCATTTAGTGCCTTTTTGTCGTTTAAAAAATAAATAGATCCATGACGGATCTGACACATTCCTAGCTAGCCTATTATCACACTTCAAGTGAAGCCATGATAATATATTAGCCTTGAAAACAATTTTAGTAAATATCTCAAAAACTAAAGCTCCTACGAAGTTTTTGGTTATGATACGAATTATTGAGCATAATATAGTCTACTATATTCCGAAAACATGTATTTATACGATGCTCCGTTAAAAACTTAGCATTTTTTTAAGTTTTTAATTGTCAAAAACTGTTAATGGATTTTGACCAAAATCTAATCAGCTCGTAAGAGTGTCGAACACTATTTTACCTGAAATTTTATGAAAAGTGGTTCAGCGGTTTAGGAGCTATCGTGTTACGGACAGAAATAATATACACACACAGACAGACATCACGACGATATTGCTAGGATAGGTCAATACATCCAAATAACACATTTTTGGCGTTATCTCAAAAAAAAATCCTCGAAAATAATACCTTCTCTAGCGATTTTTACGCAGACTAAGAAGGTAAAAAGCTAAAAATAAAACTGTGTAATTTTACGCAATAATGGCAGGTAGCATTCGAGAGAGTTCAGTAAAAGTTATATATGTAATAAAAATTTCACTCGGGGTCAAAAGATTATTTTTTCACATTTTTTATAAATTAAAAGACAAAATTCATAAGGCTTCGGGCTCCCCAGATGCCTCGCCCCCCCCCCCCTCCCCAATTTCTGGGGGCACCACTGCATTTTTGTATCTGATTATTGTCCCTACTTTGTAATTGTTATGTTTTTTTAAAAAGTTATAACCAAATAAAGTAAAAAAATCGTCAAATTTGATGCTCTAGAACTTGAAAGAAAACAAAAGAGTTTTAACCTCGAAGTTATATAAACTTTTTTATACTTTGACCTTCTCTGTCACTCATTAAACTATTGTAAGTCATACCAGTATTTCTTTATTTTAGTTTTTTGCGTTTTTATTATTATTGTTTGCAAAAAAACAAACTTAATTGTAGGCCTAAATAACACATTATTAACCTAAGGACTAAAGTGATACTTTTAATTCCAAGGAGAAAGATTGTAGATTGACTGATAGGAGGGCTACAATTCGCTGAGGGATTAAAAGGAATTTTAGTCACGTGGTTTTTATACTATTTTATGTAATTTAGTATAGAAAAACTATTTTTAAATAAAAACAATGGAACGCTATATTTTAACAACACCCCGTACTAATTGTATTTAATGATACTATATAAAATATCATCCTAGTGATTGATAGTCTTTCATAATTAGAAATGATATTTAACTCCAAATCTGGGTACGACTCGACAAAAGAGTTTTTATTCACTTTAGATCCCAAAACTAGGGACTAAAGTGGCGTCTTTATTTCCTAAAGTGCATAAAAATAGTATTGAATTACTTAGAAAGCCTTGATAAATTGGTTGGTTGGTTACGAAGGTACTAGTAAAGAATTGGTAAATTACCAACAAGTCTGTCAAGATTTTTGTAAGTGTCAAAAGGTAGGAAAATCTTGCATGTTTCAGCACTAAATTTTGTTTTATGCCCCGAATTTTATTTTAATCCCCGGATTTATTTTAGTCATGGGGATAAAAAGTACCATCTAGATCCCAAAATGAGGGACTAAAATACGCTTTTGGTCTATTAATCTGATACCTTCCTAGCCCATTAGCACCCTCCAAGTTTAAAAACAGTTTTTGTAAATATCTCAGAAACGGAGACTCCGAAGTTTTTAGTAACACAAATTATTGAGAAAAACGTATTTCTATTATATTGATGCAGCATATTTTTTAACTTTTAAACCTAAAAAAAACATTAATGGATTTTGTTCAAAATTTAATTAGTTATTTACAGTACTGTACACTATTTTACCTCAAAAATTTCTTTAAAAATCGGTTTAGCGGTTACGGATAGACCTACACAAACACACATACGGACAGAGATTAAATACATTAAAACCCCATTTTTGACGTTATCTCAAAAAAAAATTCGTTGTAAACAATACCTTCTATAGCCATTGCTGCGCAGGCCAGGAAGGTAAAATATATTATTTTAATGTAGTTTAAGGTACCTGTGACACTGCTGGCTCAACACATCCACAAACTCGGATTCAAAATCCTGATCCTGGTACCATGCGCCACCAGTAACTGTGCTGTCTGGCTCCAGTTCATATAGCATGTACACTTTCTTTTTACTTGCAGACACGGATTTCACTGCTTTTATATACTTCTTAGTTTCTAGGCTTTTTAGGACCTACAAAATAAAATAGTAGATCGTGAGACACCAAAAAACACAAATACTATTAACTTTTAGTCACGGCAAAAGATCTGAAAAGAATCACCGTTTTCGGTCTAGTAGCAATTTATAGCAAATGGTACATCGACCCCGCTGAATACGAATATCTCGGTAACACCACCGCCCCCAAAAAGTCGACGGGATTTTTTAAGTTTAATTCAATATGATTGAAAATTAATCCTGTTAACAAGATTTGCAAAAAACGTTTTTTTGTTCGGTTCGGACAATTCCCTTTTCAACGATGGATTGGTCAATAAGGTAAGGAAAAAAAGTAGCTTTTTAGTGGCGTCCGTGAATTGGGACTATTTAGAAAGAACACGTTAATTAAAGGTTTGCGGGCAGTTCCTCAAAACGGGACAGGGTAGCTCAAGGACACCGGTAATTCATCCTCAATTGAAAAAAATATCAAATGTCAAGTTAAAGCTTTAGTCAAAATCTCCCACTAACCGCAGATATGATTTGACGTCACTACGGAGACAGATATAATCAGTCTCAGTAAGTTCAGTCTTTTAACTATTTCCTTGCAATATCCCTATTATTTTATTTTTAATTAAAGGTTTTATCAAATTTTCTCAAAAACTAAACTTTTTGGGAAAAAATGTTGTATATTTACCTGCCACATTTACGACTACATGGGCTTACTTACAAAATAAATTATTTTTGGGGGTTTTTGCAGCTAATTAAAAAAAAATTATATGATTTGGTTATACAATTATTATAGATTTTCAATGCATACCTGTGTCAAATGGAGCTTTACCTTGTCAATTTAAAATTGAATCTTGAATATCTCAGCCCCTGACAACATTTCGGGGGGAGGGGGGGTCAACCGGGATATCTGGATACAGCGGGGTCGAGATGGGGATCATTGACCATTTGCCCAAAAGTAATGTAAAATGCTTCTAGATTTCTTCTAGAAAGTCGATTTTCAGAAATGTTTACTATTTGTTGACTGTTCTCTTATCAAAATCCACAAACTATTCTATATATTCTAACTGTTCATTTTGAGTAAATTAAGTTTGTAAATTCGTACTCTTTCCAGTGGCGGTTTGTCCGTAAGAGCCCCACGTTTTTCTTTTTACAAAAATAAACGCAGCAAATCTATAAATAAAAATATAAATACATCCATAAAATCCTAAATTTTCACAAAGAAAATTAATTTTGAAAATAAGTGGTTTTGGACAGCCTTAAATTGTTACCGAATCTTTCTTGACATAAAACCCGTATGTTGATTTCTGGCAAGCAAAAAGCCGCATCTTACCAACTTTTACGGGGCTTACCCTTATAAAAAAGGCGCACGTGAAGACATGCGGCTTTTATGCTTTGTATTGAACTATGAAAAGTAATGGTTATACTTAGCCACAGCCACATGTTTTGACATGAGACATTTTTGTCTAGTAACATCACAGTTGTAAAGAATGATTCAAAAACAGCAAACCATTTGCAGCAAAACTGTATACAGGGTGTTCCATAATTATTGCGACAAAATGATAGGGGTTGTAGAGGGAATTAAAATTAACAATTTTGCCTCACAAACTCCTGTTCGGAAATATGCCGTTTGGGCTCCAGCAAAAAAAAAAGATCAGTTTCTTGGAACAGCTTACCTACAGTAATTGCTCAAAGTGTCCTCCACCTTGCTCAATACACAGCTGGGCACGATTGTTCAATGATCGACGAACTCTGTGGCATACCCTCGGTATGTCCTGAACATGTGCGGACGCGGCCATCACTCTTTCCAGTAGCTCTTGTTGATTGCGAACAGGAGTTTCGTACATATTATACATACACATTATTTTCCACACTTCCCCCCGTACCGCATCTAGTTTCAGTAAGCTGTACTTCATTTTCTCTTGCTATTTTCAACTGATAATACTGCTAAATTTACAACAGGTCGTTCAAAAATTCCATATACAGTTTGCACCTTTGCCTTTCTAGTTTGACCATCTTTGCTAGTTTTTGTTTCCAGTACTCCCAATTGTACCGGGGTAAATCCTTATCGCATATAATGACAATATCACCCTCTTTTATTGGTGACGTTTGTTTATGCCATTTCGGTCGCAATATAAGATTTGGTAAGTATTCTGAAACAAATCTTTTTCAGCATTTATGTGCAAACTGTTGTATGGGTAGTTGCGTTTGAGGGTTTTTTCATCATGACTTATTTCAGTCATAGGCTTGTCTCCGCTTGATGACCCCAACAAGAAATGATTAAGTGTTAATGCTTCATTTTCTACTGTATCCAATGGTAAATATGTAAGAGGTTTAGAGTTTACAATATTTTCTGCAGTTACTAAACATGCTTGTAGTAATTCGTCACTTGGGGTGTGGTGATTGGGTAACGCATCGAACAGAGCAATTTTAACGGCTTTGACAAGTCTCTCCCATGCTCCTCCCATGTGCGGAGATAATGGCGGATTAAACTGGAATTCTAATTGGATCTAAAGTTTTTAAATCTTGTTTTAACAGTCTTTATGTAGCAATAAAGTTGGTCCCTCTGTCACAATAAATATGACGTGGTCGGCCTCTTCGATTAATAAATTTAGAAAAACAAATTATACAACTCTCAGCGTCCAATTCGTAAGCCACTTCTACATGAATTGCCCTTAGTAATAGGTTTAAAATAATCAACTCCAGTATGAGTAAAAGAAGCTTGAGATACAGCAAGCCGACAATCAGGTAGCGGTGACATTTCTGGAGCTATAGGTTAAGCAAGTTTGATTTTACACATTTGGTATTCTCGTTTCACTTTATAAAAAGCTCTTCTTAATTTTGGTATATAGTATTTTTGTCTTATTTCATTAACAACAGTTTCGTGATTTCTATGGTTGTAATGTTCATGGTAGTCATTATTAGACTTGTTAAGTAAGATTCTCGTGGTAAAATTATAGGTTGTCTCGAGTCAAAATTTAAAATCTTTGCTTGGTCTAATCTGCTTCGAACTCGTAATAGTCGATCTTTATCTACGCATGGAGAAATTTTGTATAGAATACTTGATTTCTTAACTATTTCCTTTATATTTTTATTATTATCTTTGAACAACTGCTTGATTTCCTCTTCGAAAAATTCTTGTTGTACTTGAAGAATTATTATATTCATTCCTAGCATTTTCCATTTCACTTGAATTTAAAACATCTTTAGGTCTCTGAGTTTTCTTATAAATAGATAATATAATGTACCAGAATCTAAAGGCATAAGCCATTGTTTTTAAAAGTGAAATGTATGACGAAAATCTTTCAATTTTAATAAAGCAATGCTTTTTGACTATTTTATCAACATACAAACATTCCGCATTTTTAATTATTTTATTATCTAGAATAGTTTCTGCATTTTCTATTGATTCATTCTTTAGAATGGTACATTATTTTCCACAAGGGTTTTTTGCAAGTGTTGTCAGACATAAAAGCCTTTAAGTATTTTTTTATGTATTATTGTATCTTTCTATTTATGCTCTTTAACCCTTTCAGGACCAGTGGTTAGCTGAGCTAGCCGCAATTTATTAAATTTGTACGTAAACGTCTAGAGGTGATTTTGCCTATACAGTGTGTTGCCTAAGTAGTATATTAGGTGGAAATAATCAGATGTATGCTCTGATGGCAATAAATTCGGTTTTTATTTAGATATTTGGTTAGTGTGAGCGGATTGTTTTGTTTTGGTGCAAACAAGCGCATGTGCTTTAGGTCTTGAAGTGGTTTTTATTAAAAATGGCAGGTAAAAACATATTTTCGTTATAACTATATGTTAGAAATTAATCGTTTTGATAGCTATTATCAATTTGTTATGTCGATTACTTTTATTTTTGTAAAACAAATGTGTGGTTTCCTGGTCTAACCACCAGGCATCAATAAATCTTAGAGGTATCAGAAAAATCTAAGATTATTGGTTTTTAGGACTTTGCGGATGCTACAGTCATTAATTCCTACATCATATTCAAATCAAGAATGCCAAATACCTTGAAGCAGTTCTGGCTTTATGTACTGAGTAGCTTAGTTGGTGCAAATCCAGAACAAGCGAAACGTGGTCGGAAAAATACAGATAACCCCCAAATAAATTTAAAACTCTTGTACCGCAAAAAGTAAAGTACGAAAAAAAATGCTCATATTATGCCCATCCTAACTACTTCCAATGTTTACACGACTCTCGTGTAAAAATTGCTACTTCTCTCAGATGTGCTCGATGCAGTAACTGCAAGGCTCAACATGTAACGTCGGGTTATGCCTAAAAGATGTAAGATACTGTTTTAATGAATTCCATAAACCATATTGAGTGACTAGTGGTTAGACCAGATAACCACCGTTTATTTTTTTTGCAAAAAAATATACTTTTGTTTTTTATACTATTTTATGTTCAAATACCCATTTAAATAAATATTTTTTGGTAGCAACTGTTTTTTTTTTGTAATTTACTTAATTCCGTCCTCAAAGGGTTAATAAAGTATATAAAATAAAATGATATATTTTTTTTTACTTAATTTTTTTTTTTTACTCTCAGAATATTGAAAACAATAAAGTTAAATACAGGATGATTCAATTTGGGCACTTTTGATTAAATGTACTTCTAGAGGAAAAAAAAGAAGAAAAACACTTTGCGAAACTCAAATTTCAGAGAAGAGAATCTTGATTGAATAATCTTTTAATTAAAAACTCAAGTGTCAAACCAAATTTTATTTGTCGCCTTTGGATTTTTAAAATTAGTAAACAATATTTTTTATCTTTTTAACTTTGACTAATTTCTTGATTTGGGCCAAGTGCTGTAAAAATGAGACACTTTTTAAACCTTTTAAATTTTTAAGATTTTAGACTCCACTGTAGTACTCGAATTTTTTTTTAGGATATAATCGATAATCAGAAAAATATTGCAAACGTAAAAACATAGAAATTTAATCTATATGAGAAAATAAAACTAAAACTGTCTCAGCGATAAAGTTTACGTATAACCAGCCGAATCGCCGTCTAAACCAAAAATAAGACTTTCAAGGTAAAATTGAGACATAAGTTTTTGTTTTTTTTTTACTTAAAGACAACAAATCACTGGAAAAATATTATATCATTATTTTTGTTTACTTTTTATATTATTTTTATTCTTGGTTATTTTTAACACTGCGCCAAAAAAGTATATGATTAAAAAATACGAATAAAACCGAAGTTATGGAAGGCTATTTATTGGGATCGTCAAAAACTTTTTTTATTTTCACTCAAAATATGTTATCAAGGTCTAACTACAAAATTTTGTGATAGTGTTTGTCTGTCTGTCTGGGACATGATAACTCAAAAATCGATAAACATGTTTTACCCAAATTTGACACAAAAATTTTGTGGTACTCGTGAGTAAGGCCAATAAATGTTGGTAGTGGGGGTCTTCAAGAGGATCGTAGAGGGGTTCAAATATTTTTAAAAAATCATAATTCGAATACCACAGCAGGTATCGTATAATACGAGGGCTGTCATAGAGGACTACACTGATCGAATGTCGTTTCTAAAACTTAACCTCAATCTTTACTTAACCTAAATTCAAAAAGTCAGTGTGATACATCTCTAGAGTGAATTTTTTAAGTTAACAAATATGCCGAAAAATGGAATTAAACCGAGAACATTCTCGGGCTATAACTTTTTACAACTTTGGAAAGAAATTATCTCAACAAGAATGCTTTGCCGAGTTGATTTCTGTTTTCGGTAATAAGGCAACCACATCAGTCGACAGTTTCTCGTTGGTATGGAGAATTCAAGCGTGAACGGATTAGCCTTAGCAACGATCCAAGGCCAGGTGCACCAGAAACGGCTCACCCAGTAAAACATCGATGCTGTGCGCATGCTCATCACGGAAGATCGACATGTTACATATCGCGAGATTAAGGCTTCAGTGCACAATTCCTCTGGAAGATCAACGGACTGTTACTGCCGATTGGTACGTCCCATTTGTTTGCCGACAGTCATCACTGAGCTTAAAAAAACCAACCCCGAATGATGAATCATCCTCCACCAAGACAATGCAAGTTTGCACAAAGCACAAAAAACCATTGAATTTTCAACTCAACAAAACCTCGAATTGTTGGACTATCCTCCATACATTCAAGACCTAAGTCCCAACGGTTTCTATTTTTAAATTTGTCATAACGTCAAAGTTCGGCAGAGTCACAGTTTTTGAGATATAATTTTTTTGAAAAATCATATGTTATGAACCACATCATTGAGCAAAACGCGGTTTTCAAATTTAGATTGAAAAGAAAGTCTAAACAAAATTTGTCATAGTATCAAAGTTTGCCAGTAACAATTTTAAAAACGACTGCAGCTAGAGTAACATAGTTTCCAAAAAATGCATTTTTAACAAAACTAAAGCTACGTTAACAGCCAGAACGACTAGGTTTTATGGATGTCTGCACGTTGCTACTAGCGCAAACTTAATTAAAATAAAATGACATGGTTCTGCCTATTTATCTGATGGACCCTGTATATCCACTCAGTCAGTCAGCCTGTCTGTATATCCACTCATTCAGTCAACCTGTAGTATACACACCTTGTTCAGTTGTGTCATATTCAAATTGGACTTGAACCTAATATCCCTGATCCATATTCCTTTATTTCTGGCTTCTTCAATAATTTTATACACAACTTTCTCCTCACTGTCTGACCCTTTGGAGGCAGTCTTTTGGGATGGATCTTTGTATTTGTACAAAAGACTGTCCTTTGTCCTAAATAGCTCCAAGCTGCCAGATTTTAAACATTTGTTTATGATGGATGTAATTTCTACAATTGGAATATTGGGGAGATGCTCTTTGAGGTCACTGTTGGAGATACCTGTAAATGATCCTTTAAATAACTTATGTTGAGCTTGGAGTTAAGGTACAGTCAAGGACTTTTTAAATTGCCGGTGTATTTTTTGTCAAAATTTATCATTTAAAGATATCAGAAAAGAATTTTTTAAATATGTATGTATACAGACACAGGTAATGTTGATTATGTTTTTGGTTTGAGTCAAACTGGTTTTCCTAATTTTAAATAAGAATATTTTTTATTTTTGAGCGCGGAAATTTAAAAAGTCCCTGATTGTACATGCAGTTATAATTAAAAAAGTTAAGGATAAGCAAGCTGCTAATCAAATTCAAAGTTTTAAATTTGAGATGTACATAAAGTTAGCAGAACAACTTTGGAAATTTAATTTTAATTATATTATTATTATATAACTTGTGAATAGTTATCTGTAAATAAGTTGTAAAAACAAAAAATTTGCCGTGCCCATTTTTTGCCAACTTTATATAAAGTTAGCAAAACACCTACGGAAATAATGGATTTATCTAAAAAATATTTGTCTACAATTTGTCGTTAATTATATGTAAATTAGTTGTAAAAACAAAAAATTTGCCATGCACATAAAAAAAACGGATTTCTGCTAACTACATATAAAGTTAGCAAAACACATATGAAAATAATGTTGCCGTGAGCGTTTAAAAAAAAATGGCGTTTTGCTAGCTTTTTACAAAGTTAGCAGAACACCTATATAAATAATGGATTTATGTCAAAAAATTGTGTATGCTTAAGACCACACGGCAGAAGTGTAAACTTCAACAAGGCGAAATTATTAAAACTGGCCTTCATCTGCATCATCATATCGCTCGCTAAATGTTCCTCTCCGACTCGAGCCGACTTCACCCGAATGAGCGTTACATAGCCGAGCCTGACGACTCAGTTCAATTCAGTACCCACAAAAACTGCTAAACGTGCCTAAAGAAGTTTACACTTCAAAAAAAATTAGTGCACAAATTGCCGTTAATTATCTGTAAATTAAACGTGAAAACAAAAAATTTGCCGTGCCCGTTTTTAAAAAAAAATATGGTGTTCTGCTAACTTTCTATAAAGTTAGCAGAATACCTACGAAAATAATGGATATGCACATTTTAAAATAAAAAACGGTATTCTGCTAACTATATATAAAGTTAACAAAACACATATGGCAATAATGTATTGATCTAAAAAAAAATGTGTATAATTTGCAGTTAATAATCCGCAACTTAATGATAAAAATAAAAAATTTGCCGCGCCCGGTTTTTAAAAAAAAGGGCGATTTTCTAGCTTTATATAAAGTTAGCAGAACAACTATAGAAAATGGATTTATATAAAGTTAGCACAACACATACCCAGTCAACGAGAGGGTTGTAGAATGCATGGAGGGGGAGATATTTTTTCTCTCCGGGAATAGGTTTAGGGTAGTTAGGACATTAACATATCAAAAGTCCCCACCCCACGCATTTTTTTAGTTTTTTGCCTATAACTAGATAACGGCGCGGTGTAGAAAAAAAAAATATGTTAAAAATTAAAATACATATTTTTATCAGACTTGTTCATCTAACACTTTGGTTTTTAATTATAGAAAAAAATCTTGATTAACAACATTGTAGTACATTAAATTTTAAAAAATAAATTTATTTATCTTTAAATATGTGATTATGAATTAAAAGTTAAAGGTATTTAAGTTGAATTTCTTATTTTCTACAAAAAACTGTATATCTAATTGCTTTTACTGTCACCTTCTTAATCATCATCATTATGAGTCTTCGGCCAAGCTATCGACTTTAAGGGCACTAGGACGGGGGCAAATGAAAAGGAATAATATATTTTAAAAGAAACTTAAGGAGAAACGTTCCCACTAAAGTTGGAATGGCAATTGAAGCAATTTATTATTACGGGTTATAATATAATATAATTGAATACCTAGCCATTGATAGTTAAGCTTTTATAAGTCACATATAATAAGAACAATTTTGAGATTGATTTATATCAATTAGCCTTCTATAAAGCATTCTTAACATATTGTATTGACTATGCCTACAAATTTTAAATTTATATTGCATATGGAATAAGAAGAAAACTTATACATCTGTAGATACAAAAACTGATGCAATTTTGTACGTACGTAGTAATATTTGGATAGAGGTGGTGTGAAAATGTGTATTATTGTTATTATTATTAAAATTATTTTGTTTGTCTTGCTTTTATAAATTTCTGGCTCGACTTCTTCATTCATTATGATTGATTCAAACGGACAAACCCTTTAAATTAAAAATGTTCTCTGACAATTGTGGCATAACTGGAATATGGAGATCCTTTTGCAGCTACATTTGATGCTGCTGCAGTCAGTTACGCATCTACAAAAAATCATCTGTTAATTTTTTTTGATGCCACTGAATATTTTGTAAAGGCTATAACTATACAGTTTTCCTTAGACTCTCAACCTCATAGTTCTGGAGCTAGCTAATTTGATAACCAAAGGTGTAGCTACTTAATAATATGTTTTAAGTTTATGTTGTTTTGGGAGATGTGATAATAAATTAGACAAAATGGTATATAGTCCGTATATAAATAAATAAAATAAATAAATAAATAATGTTTGGATAAAGGTGATTTGAAAATGTTTCCAATTAATATAATTATAATTATTTTGTTTGTCCTGCTTTTTTGGGTTTCTGCTGCACTTTTTTTTTAGGTCAATAGTTTCATATTTGCCTGATTTTATCTGTACGCTTTTAGGGAACTTTCACTTGCCGAAGAGTTATACCATTTTAGCAGGTATAACTGTTAAGCAAGTTCTACTTCAGCATGCAAAGAGCAGGGATTGAAAATACTTTAGCTGGTTTTTAGATTTTAGGATATTTTTGGTAAAGCTTTATAAATCCGAGCTGACCCCTTCAAAAGCCTCTGATGTTCAATCGCAATCAGTAAAAACATGCAGGAACAATATTTATTTGAGTCCTAGCTGCTGCATTTCGTAGACGGAATATGCTATTTCTACTTATCCCTGACAGGATTTATAAACAAAATGTGGTCGGGTGGAGTATTTACGACCTGGACTACCGAAAAATCTATATTCTACAATGACGGCTGCATGGAGTTTGAAATTGCAGTGTTCACAATATCCTGTGATGCTTGCAGCTTTGTGATTATACTTTATTAAACTTTTCCTTTAGTAATTTTATGAGACCACCTCTGTGTTTAGGATTGGAAATAAATTATTCTTGACTTACAATAATTGGATTATCAAAAGCTAAATAAACTGATTTTTTCATACAATAGCGTATTTTTTGTTTTGCAGCCTTAGTACTCAATTTTTAATGTTATATTTATCAAAAACAATCTTACAGAATTGAATTGATTTAATAAGGCGCTGACTGTGTCGTAGCACGGCACCCCGACACAAAATATGATTCCGGAACGTACCAACAACTAATCTAATCGTGTCATTGACTGAACTTACACATTATGATCCGATTATTTACCATCTCTTTTTAAACTAATGTATTAGTAAGGGCGCTTAATAATATTAAACACACATGTGTTTAATAACTAAACATTGGTCTACTCGTTTTATTTACTAAACTCACACATTGTCATCCAGCTACTTACTCTCTCTTTTTAACTCAAAGTAGTGGGACGGGCGCATCCAATCTAAAACAGTAATGCCATTTTGACAATCAACGTCAATGAATTTTCTGATGCACACCGTGGGCTCGCAGATCTAATTTTTGGCCAAAAAGGGTTAAATTAAAAACATACTGAAACTTCTTAATACCTTTACAAAAAACAGTAGATAGTCCAGCAGGCCTTGAAAAAAACTATGATTTAATTGACGTAACTTTCAGTTATTTTTTAGAAGTGTCATTTTTCCTTTCAAAGGAACACGTTAAAGTACCATATTTGTATGGCGGTTTGATCCAGATTTTAAGCCATTTCACGACAATATTTTATGTTGTATAAAATTTGCATAAAATAAATCTTGTAAAAAAGATAGGGAAAAGGGGGGCAAAATGGGGTACGCGGGTAAAACGGATATCGCAGTTTTAAGTAAATTGCGCAAAAATAAAACCTTTTAATATCAGATGTTTTATCCCTATAACTGGTTTAACTCTCTGCAATATGATTGGTGCCGGTCGGCTGAGCTTAAGTTGGTTTTTGCTCAACATGTGATGTGCGCTGTTTATTGTAGAAATAGCTTGCTTATTTTGTGACAGTAAGTACATTTTTTACAGACTTTTTAAAATTTTGTTTACATTGAACGATTAGTGGGTTTATGTATTATTCATAATTAAATGCATCGCCCGTAAGATTAGTTAGGTTTGGGCCAATACGGGGTTTTTTAATGGGGGCAAAATGGGGTACCTTGTTATACCTAGTAACCTATACCCCCAAACAAATTTTTGTTTTTTGATAGCATCACTAAAACTCGTATTTTATGTTGTCTTTGCAAAAAATTGACGCAAAATTCGTGTAGGAGAGTCGACAGCGATGACTTGGTCGCTCTAATTCTTTATAAATTTTGTAATTACAAAATTTAATTATTATAAATGTATTTACAATATATTACAACTTTTTATTTTTTAACTTGTTTAGTATTTTAATAAATAAGACTGGTCTTTCAAAAATATTGATTCTAAATTACACGACCGCCCCGCCCGTTTCGCCACATAGGCACCCCATTTTACCAAAGGCATCTTTTTACAAAAATAAAAATAAAAGTATGATGGAGTTCTAAATCGTTTAAACTGAAAACTAGAACATAAAGATAACGTATCTAGCCAACTTAATTTCAAATGACGAACGCACTAGGAGAAAAGGGCCTATAAAATTAAGTATCATCCCATTTTGTCCCCCTTTCCCCTAATTAGACTTTCTACCTGTACATTTTGATTTCAATTTTGATGTGTAGACAGGTCAGACAATGGTTTTTGCTAGGCATTTCTGAAATTCTATAAAAGTATAGATTTCTTATAAATGTTGGACAAATATTTTGCTTCCCTCATCAACCATGTTTTTAAAATTTTTATTTTTATAAAGTATGTATACATAATTTTCAAAAATTGTACTTTAAAATCTGCTGCTACAAAAGTTTTTGTCTATTATTTTTAAAGCACTTTAGGCTAAATTAAACAAATAAATATTGAAAAATATATATTAATAAAAAATATAAATTATGTTTAAAAATATTTATTTTGTTGCACTTAAAAACAAATTTTTCTAGAAAAATCATTCTTATTTGATTATGCAGTCATTAAACTTGTAGGTTCTTATCCGCTACAAAGTCAGGGTTACGTTCGTATTATTTTCTAGTTTTTGGTAGAGCCAAAAAATAATACCGTTTAACTTTTTTTAATATTTTTAATTTCTAGTTTGATTTTAGCTTATGTTAGTTAGTTATGTAAACTCCTCATCCTTTTCAACGCAGCTTTTTTCCACATTACACGGTCAGCTTTAACCTTAAATAATCTATAAGTACTAGGTTCGACACAAATCGGTTTATAAATATAGGATAGTCTATAGGATAAAGATTTTGGGTCCGCCGTGCAAGTTTTTTTTGTTTAAGTAAAGAATAATAATAAGCGACGTTAAAAACCACAGAGTTCCAGATTTAATACATATCGGTTCATAACTGTAAAAGTTCTCCATTTCGAATCCGCCATAATATTTTTTCTAGGTTTGAGTGAGAAATCTATCGGCTTTATACACCCCAAAGTTCCAGTTTTGATACATGTCGGTTCACAAATAGAAAACTCTGCCCTTTTGGATTCGTCATGTAATTTTTAAGTTTGATTTCATAATTATACTCAACGACTTTAGACACGCCAAGGTTCCAAATTTGAAACCTACTGGTAAATAAGTTGTTTTTAAATTTAGATCAAAAATCACATTTAGCGAATATTAGCAATAAATTTCATACTTACCGGTTCATAAATAGGAAATTTCGCCATTTTGGATTCGCCATTTTGATTGATAATCATTTCTTTCTCATTTCAAAACAAAATATTGTGACAAAACTTATTTTTCTAATTTTGGTAAAAAATCAGATCCGGGAGCCCACTGTGCAGCGCTATGCGTTGGACAGCAATAAAAAATAAGCTGTGCTTTCAAAAGAGATGCAAATGAGTATGTTCCAAAATTACAATTTATGTCGGGGTGCTAATGTCAACCTACGTCACGAGTCAGCGCCTAATTAATTGCTCTAAGAAAACAACAGCGCAAAACTTGCCTGAATAATCGGTCTTGATAAATTTGACTTATTCATTACAAAGGTTGGTTGGTTAGGTCGGTTTAATAGGTTGGTTAGTACAACCTACGTCACGAGTCAGCGCCTAATTAATTGCTCTAAGAAAACAACAGCGCAAAACTTGCCTGAATAATCGGTCTTGATAAATTTGACTTATTCATTACAAAGGTTGGTTGGTTAGGTCGGTTTAATAGGTTGGTTAGTAAGGTTGGTTTAATAACTGAGGATCTTCTTTGCCACAAAATTGTATGCAGTAAAAAGAGCACATTAGTTTAATGATTTTTTGCCAACAAAAGATTTACAAAGTGCTCTAATTTTGGATCCCCCGCTGCCTTTAATTATAGTTTTTGTATAATAAAATAAGTTTATTCAGTTAATTTTATCAAATATCACTCTTGAATAATACAAAAAAATAATTAATTTTTTTTTCTATATAATATGAAAATTTATAGGTAAATTTGTAAATACTACATATTTTTAAAGTAAATTGATTGGTTTACAGCTTTAAACATTTTCGGTAACATACAACGCGCCGTAATCGAGTTATAGGCAAAAATCCGAAAACCGGCACCTTTTCACCCCCCACCACTACTAAAGCGGGAGGGCTAGGGGTGGGGACTTTTGATATGTTAACGTCCTAACTGCACTAAACATCTTCCCGAAGAGAAAAATCCCCCCCCCCCTCCATGCACTCTACAATCGCTTAATGGTCATTCTTATAAATTAGTCGTGAAAACAAAAAATTTGCCGTGCCCGTTTTAAAAAAAAATGGTGTTTTCTAAAAACACCTATAAAAATAAAGAATATGTCTAAAAAAAAAATTTGTGCAAAATTTGCCGTTAATTAACCGTAATTTTAATTGTAAAAACATTTTGAGCACATATATTTTCTTTTAATTATCAAGTTTTTTCAGGGAGAGAAAAGAAAACATGTATCTCCCAGTAGATTTTTGAAAACGTTTGCAATGATGCAAGGGAATCACCTCATGAATTGTTAACACAAGACACCCTATACCTACATTTAGCAAATTGTGCACTAAAATTTTTTTAGATGAATCCATTTTTTTCTATATGTGTTTTGCTAGCTTTATATAAAGTTAGCAGAACACCATTTTTTTTTTAAATAGGCACGGCAAATTTTTTGTTTCCATAACTAATTTACAGATAATTAACGGCAAACTACATATAATTTAATTTGTTGTTAAATGTTGTTCTGCTAACTTTATATACATAAATTTGTAAGTGTATTGTTGGTCAGTAAACTTATATTAACCTAAAATCAAATTCGAAAATTTTCCGAGGCCTGTTTGCAAAAAGCTAAGCAAAAAGACACTCTTTATATGCATGTTAAAGTAGTAAAGTTAGTAGTGTACAGCGCACCTCAACTCCGCGCAAATCAAACCTGCGCATAATCAAAACCGCGCAAGACCAAAACCGCGTAGTTTAACACCGCGAGAAAGTGTGAAACCTTAGGGTCACTGCATCCTGGAAGCCTGGCGTCTCCAGGGGTAGCGACACCAAAATAACCTCATTTACGAAAAACGCAAATCTGACACTGTCAGGAGCGTAGCTTTTTTTATGTTCAAGAAAATTAAATGGTTTACAAAATAATGTTACGTAAAGAACTGTCCGTCACACCCGGTATATAAATTTGACTGTCCAAATAAACAAACCTAAAAAAACTAAGTTTTTATGATTTCAATATCTATTAGGACCCTGTGTTAGGACCCACATAGCGCAAGAAACCAAAAATATAGTTTGCATGTTTTATATATATTCTAAATAAACTTTTTAAGCTCTCTACGGAATAAAAGTGTACGTTTAATCCCTTTTTTCATGGGCTAATAATGGGTATTTCTTGTCCCCAGTAATTAAAAGTAATTTCTTTAAAACCATAAAGGCAAAATATAGGTTTTTGGATTATTTTATATTATCATAATACAAAAAACAAAAAGAAATCAAGATATAAACACGATAACGATTATTTGTTGCTTCCAGCTTGCCGTAAGCTTACTGTACTTTGCTGATGACTTGGTTCGTTTCGATTGTTATTGTGTCCGGCATAGAATATTGCTTCCATATAAATGAAGCATTTAACTTTCTAGACTTCTCCAGAATGTAAACCAGGAAACGGCGAAATTTTCGAAATTCTGTTTATTGCATCATTTTCGGTACTGAAAGCTGCTCTCTTCGGTGGCCTTTTCCACGCCCATCTCAAAATAAGAATATGATTCATTCTTTGCTCCCTTGTTTGTTCCATCTTCGAGAAATGTAATTCGAACTTTTTCTCGACTAAACTTATTTAGTTTTTTATGAAATAAATATTATTTTTTCCACACTGTTTGTTAGTATCTGACTGACTTTTGTTTAATGTAATACCATGACAACTATCACTACCCACTGTTTTATTATATACGGGGGGTTGACATGCTAAAACTACAGTACGGTAAGTGGTTTAATGCCTATTTATTTAGTTTTTATGATTATTATTATTTTTAGTATATAAAAATAAACCTTGGCATTAAAGTCCCTTTTAGTCACTTAGCAAATTATATCCCTCCTTCCGGTCGGGCATGAAAGTTCCCGCCGTGGGATTAAAAGTAAACACTGTACCTCCCAGATTTATGATATACCTACTTTTATTTTTATTAGTTTAAAAAAAGCGGGCGAAGAAAAGGTCGAAAGTACAAAAAGTCGAAAATACAAAAGTTCGAAAGTACAAAAGGTCGAAAATATAAAAGATTGAAAAACAAAAGGTCCAAACAAACATCGAAAGTAGCTAGACTGTAATGATAACAAAACATTTTTTCTGAACGGAAATTTGTTCGAAAACCATTTGTTCGAACGGAAAATTGTTCGAAAACATTTTTTTCAAACGGAAATTTGTTCGAACACCATTTCTTTGAAGGAAAATTTGTTTTCGAACGGAAATTTGTTCGTAAGCAATAGTTGTTCAAAAACATTTTCTTCGAATAGAAAACATTTTCTTCGAAAGCAAGTTTTTCGAAAAAAGACGCTCTAGACCTGGATTCCCAAACCTAACACAATTCATATAGTTTGACTAAGGCAAGGTCTTTCTAACATATTTTTTCAAAAAAACCCTGACTTCTTTCCCGGGATCGTAAACTGTCTGAAAATTTGTCTACGTTCCTCCTTTTAGAAGGTCGAAATTGGTATTTTCCTAAACTTTGTCAATTGATCGCAAACGTATCCCAACCGGTCCAGATACCCCCTAATGTGCTCAATTGAGAAAGGTTAGAGTAACACCGATTTCAACCTTCCAAAATGAGGACCGGAAAGCTAATTTAGGGAAATCATTTTTCGAAAATAGGTTTCGGTTGGTTCGTTTTGGTTTCACACCCTCTAGGATCCCGGGAAAGAAGTCAGGGAAGTTTTTGTTTCCAAAAATTGTTAGAAAAAGACCCCATTAGTCGAACTATATGAGTTGTGTTAAGTTTGACAAGCCAGGTCTAAATTTTTTTTTCAAAAAATTTGTTTTCAAAGAAATGTATCTGAACAAATTCTATTTTAAAATAATATTTTCAAACAAATTTTCGTTCAAAGAAAATGATTTCGAAAAATTTCTGTTTGAAGAAAACGATTTCGAACAATTTTCCTTTCGAAGAAAACATTTTCGAATAACCTTTTGTTCGAAGAAAATGTTTTCGAACAATTTTCGGTTTGAAGAAAATGATTTTCGAAGTTTGTGCTTTCGAGCAATAATATTAAGGTATTTATATGAAATGTACTATAAAATTATAAGTAATTAAAGCCTAACGTTACTAAAACTCGAACTGTTTTTGGGCTTTTTTTTGTCTTTTGATAAAATGTAAAAATCGGGATAAAAAGCGACTAAAAAAGAACCACAAAACCTAAAAACACCGAAAAAATAGAAAAAAAACTTGAAAAATAAACTAAACAATGCAAAAAATAGCGTATAAACCTTGTTATTAAAGTTTCATTTTGTCCTTTGATATATTATATAGTATTAATAAACATTTAACATACAAATGTATTTCTATCCGGTTTGTTTATTTATTACGTATTATTTTTATACAAAAAACACAAATAATATTTAAAAGAAAATGATTTTTAACAATAAATATACCTACAATAAATATTCATAACCCAAAAACTCAAGGAACATATTTTTTATATCTTAAGCTGTATAAAAACGAGTTCTTTATTATTTTATTAAAACATTTTTTTTCTCAGACTGTATAAAAATGAGTATTTTTCACGAACGTCTATGGAATTTTGAGTACGGTTTTGACACTCGTGTCGCTACCCCTGGGAGACGCCAGGCTTCCAGGATGCAGTGACCCTATGAAACCTAACCTTTGTCAATTGATTGCCAACGTAGTCTAAACTTGTCAGTGAATATCCCTATTCTTCATTGAAAAGGTTAGGATATGTTGCTGATCAATTGACAAAGGTTAGGGTTGACACTTTCTAGGAACCCAAAAATTTTTGGGTTACGAAAAATTAACTTCAAATTCATTGGCGTGACAAGTGGTATTTAACAAATGGTTATATTATTATTAAGGTTACTGATAATCACTGCTCCGTTTCTTATAACACTCATGTATCAGTTACCTTAATCATAAAAAGGGATCTAAATCATCAGAATTTTAATTAAAACAATGTGGGCTTTTTCGGTTTCAAAAATTTAGGCTTCCTGCACCAATTTAGTTTAAATCAAGGATTTTTTTATGTTAAACTATTAAACTGTGATATATTATATAATTTATTTAATGCATATTTTCGTAATTAAATGTAAAAAAGTACCTACCTACCTAAAAGTTTATAGGTATTTGGTCCGTAGGTACATACATAGGTACTGTAAAATTAGACTAAAAATTATTAATTTAAACATAATAGTGAGGCACAATTTGAATGGTAGTTATAAATATAATCAATTAACTTAATTATTATAAAACATAAGCCTATTTTTCTATGCTTAGACCATTCTACACGATTCTCATGTTTTTTGTCCTGTCCGTGTTTTAACAACCATACTTTGTTTAGGTACATAATAAAATGTTAGCACAGTAGTATGTTAGGTAGCTACTTATGTCAAGGATTTCGCCAAGTACCCTTTTTATGACTTTAATTAAAGTTATTGCAATAGTTTCTGGCTAAAAAAATATTATCTCATGGATGGGACAAAAAAGTTGACAATCTACTATATGTATAATAATCACTTAACAGAAAACTTACTGCTTACTTCCATGATAAATAACATGGAAGTAAGCATTCGAAATCCCTAAAATAATAAAAAGGGCAGTAAAAAGTAGCTGCAATTAATAAAAAAACAACAGTAAAGAAATACTCAAATATCGACGTAAAATAAAACTGTTTCACTTGAACAAGAGTGGTAGTGATTGCTTACAACCAAAAAATTACAGAGGCACCTCTTTAATTAACCATATAACTAAACTTACACAAAATAACAATATTTGGCCTGAGAGTCAAGCACGCTGTCGTATGTACGAGGATGCGATCAATATATTTTTACCCTTGAAGCACTTATTAGCAATAAACTAACCATCAGAGAAGAGTATGCCCTTTTTGTTAGAATGTTGTAGAAAATGTTATGTTTATTTATTTATTCATTCATTTTAAACACGACATTTCGGTTAGTAAGTATCTCTAACCGTTTTCAAGTGTAAACTAAACAATCGTAAACTAAACAATCTAGTTTACAGGCACTACTTATATAACTTGGTGTAGGCAGTATATGTCCTTTTTAGAAATTTTAAGAAAGCCTTTGTGTGGCCAAAACTATATCACTCTGGTTAAGTTAATTCGAATCATAAAGAACTTGTACAAAAATGCAACAACTCTAAAAAATGATATAACCTATTGAATTAACTTTTTTTCAAGAAATATTACCTCTTGGATAATTTTTAAAAAATTAGTAAGTTGGCTGCCTACTGCATTTATAGGTGGGTACTATTCTCTATTATTCTAGAAATTACTTATATCCAAACACATTATTCCTTGTTTTTATACCATTTGGTACTACTTGAAAACAATTAAGCAATCTAATTTAATCTAATCTATAGTTAATAAATATACCTATACTTATAAATATAAAATAAAAAGTTTAGAAGTTGCGATATATAGGTAAGTAAGTTATAGTTTTGTGTTCAGACTCCAGGACTAATCGCCCAGTTTGCCAAGTTGATTGAAACACCCAGTGGTAATATGCCGGTAACCGAACCTTGAACAAAGGGGCTCTATGCTATTGTTACGGGTTCTCCACAACAATTAAAACTCGCAATTGATGAAAACGATACGTCAATTTATTCCAACAAATTATGTACAAAAACACGCACTTAAACTTACTAATAACATGCTAATAATTCACTACTTTAATACGCCTATTAACTTCGCGTTAACATCTAGCGATCACTACCATTGGTTATCTCAGACTGCCCGATGCACGACGTCCGGCCCTATATATGAGGGTCTGCCTACAATTCGAGAATTTTCCATCTTTGTTCGATTCCGAATCATTCCGCCCTTTTCTGGAGCCGGACCGTTCACATACCAGTTCGTCACAGATAACGCAACTAAAACCTAGATTAAGAATACAACCATGAAATACGTCAACCTAATACTACACTAAACCTAAATAAATTCTAACTATAAAATTTAAATAACTTAAATTTGTAACACTATCCTCCTCTTCAGGTTTGATCGTCTCGATCAACATTTCCCAGGTAAGGTTTTAGTCTGTCTAGATGAACAACTTTCATCTTGGACTTCGGGCTTTTCTGGATTCGGTAGACTACAACATTAATTTTCTTAACAACTTTATAAGGCCCTTCCCATGGTGGTGTCAACTTAGGTGATCTTCCTTTCTTGCGTTGAGGATTGTATAGCCAGACTTGATCATTCTCTTTGAACCCTGAAGAGTTTGCTTTCAGGTCATACCTCGCTTTCATGCGGTCACTGGCTATTTCTATTCGCTCTCTAACCACTTCATGGATATCGTGCAGCTTTTGCCTTAAACGTTCGACATAGTCATTAACCTCTAAGTGTTCTTCTTCAGGTGAACCAAACATGATATCACATGGTAAACGCAGTTCTCTACCAAACAGGATACTAGATGGAGTAGCTCCTGTCGTATTGTGAATGGCGGTTCTATAGGCCATCAAAAACAATGGAATATATTGGTCCCAATCTGTTTGGTGCTCATCAACAACTGTGCAAAGATGTTCTTCTATTGTTTTATTAAATCTTTCAACCATGCCATCTGACTGCGGATGTAAAGCAGTAGTCCGTGTTTTATGTATTCCTAAAAGGTCACAGAGATTTTGGAAGAGCTTTGATACAAATTTTCTTCCTTGATCTGAATGTAGTTTCAAAGGAATGCCAAATCGGCTGAAAACATCATTTACCAGAACTTCTGCAACTGTAGCGGCCTCTTGGTTAGGCAAAGCAAAAACTTCTGGCCATTTGCTAAAGTAATCCATGACAACAAGGATGTATTTGTTGCCCCTTTTAGTTTCTGGAAATGGTCCGACCACATCAATAGCAATGCGTTCGAATGGCAGACCTATGTTATATTGTTTCATTTGACCTCTGGACCTTGTTTTGGGACCTTGGCTGGCTGCACAAGTCGAACATCGGCGGCACCAGTTTTTCACATCTTGAAAGTAATTGACCCAATAAAATCGGTTTCGAATTTTGTCCATGGTTTTATTTATGCCTAGGTGCGCGCCTGATTTTCCACCATGGCATTCGGCCATTATATTGTCTACCATGCTCCTAGGAACCACTACTTGATTAATCACAGTAAGGCCATCGGCACTTTCCCAGGCACGTTTAAGGATGTTTTCTTCTACTATCAGTGAATCCCATTGTGCCCACAGTGATTTGAATATCACCCCTTGGTTTGCGATATCTTGCCATGATGGTCGTGGCTTGTTCTCTTCTTTCAATCGCAAGATAGGTCCTACATCTTTGTCGTCAAGTTGTGTGGTTCTAATTGAAGCCGACATCCATTCTTCATCTGGTTCTAATTTTATCTGACGCACGTAGTTAATTCCCTCTTTCTGGTCAATTTTCCTGCAATGTTTACAATCCTCAGGGCAAGGTCTTCTGGACAATGCATCCGCATTATTATGCACCCTTCCCGCTCGGTGCTTAGTTTGATAATTGTATTGTTGTAGCTTTTCTATCCATCTCGCGACTTGCCCCTCAGGTTGTTTCATTTTCATGAGCCACTGTAACGCAGCATGATCTGTTCTAATCAGAAACTCTTGTCCATAGAGATATTTGTGAAAGTGATCTACGGATTTAATGATGGCTAGGAGCTCCTTTCTGGTAACACAATAATTTCTCTCTGGTTTGGATAGCTTTTTGCTGAAAAATTCGATGACCCGTTCTTCTCCATCTTGTACTTGGGAGAGTACTGCTCCTATGCCATCGTTGCTTGCATCAGTATCCAATATGAATTTACCTTTTGGAATAGGGTATGCGAGAATCGGACTAGAACATAATGCTGCCTTCAGTCTTCTAAATGCTTGGTCACATTCAGTATTCCATCTGTAAGAAGCTTTATCTTCTGTAAGTCTATGTAATGGAGACGCTATTTTGGCGAATCCTTCTACAAATCGTCTGTAGTATGTACACAGACCCAAAAAGCTTCTCAATTCATGTTTGTCACGAGGTTGAGGCCATTCTTTTATTGCTTGTAACTTTTTTTTCGTCGGTATGGATGCCTTCTCGGGAAACGACGTGACCCAAGAACTCAACTTTTTCTTGGAATAGAAAACACTTTTTTGAGTTTAGTTTAAGATTTGCGTTCCTGATTCTTGAAAATACTTCTCGTAAATTGTCTAGATGATCTTCAAATGATTTTCCCATTACTATGACATCATCCAAATAGACTAAGCAGGTTTTCCAAGTAAGGCCTCGTAGAACGACTTCCATTAGTCTTTCAAATGTAGCTGGGGCATTGCACAGGCCAAATGGCATCACATTAAACTGATAAAGTCCACTTCCAGCAGAGAATGCAGTCTTCTCTTTATCTCTTTCAAAGATTCCTACTTGCCAATACCCACTTTTCAGGTCAAGAGTAGAAAACCAATATGATCCTGCCGACGTTGTTAATGTGTCGTGTATTCTTGGCAGTGGGTAACTATCTTTCTTGGTCACATCGTTAAGTTTCCTGTAGTCGACACAAAATCTAGTACTTCCATCCTTTTTAGTGACCAACACCACAGGAGATGACCAAGGACTTGATGACTTCAATAACACCGTCGCTGAGCATTTTATTAATGAGATTGTGAACTTCTTCTTGCTTGGCCATTGGTAGTCTTCTTGGGGGCTGTCTTATCGGTTGGGCATCGCCAGTGTTGATAGCATGTTGAATGAGGTTTGTGCGTCCCGAACTACTCCTAGTTTCGAAGATATTACTTTCTTCTATAAACTCTCTCGCTTTACTAAATTCTTCTGGAGTGAGATGTTGCCAAGTTGACTCAAATTGCTAAATTACCTCCATTAGTAACTTGCTTGTATCCTCGGAAGTTGGCTCTTCACATCTTGTTACTTTCTGTACTGGTTCAAATAATGCTACCACCTCCCCCTTATTAATTTTGACACTATTTGGGAAAATATTGGCGACTCTAATCGGGATGTCTTTATCGGTTTTAACTAGTGATTTTGCAACGAGGTAGGTGTTGGGTGTGTTTTGTTGGCTTATGAGTCCGACGCAGCTTGATGTTTTACTTTCTAGCCTCCCAAAAATTATGGTCTCACTGTTACCGACTAGTCTTGTTGTGCATACTGCCACCACCTTTATTGGTTCTTTATTGATGTGACTATTTGACAAAATGAACTCTTCGTTCCCAAATCTTAGGGTATTAAGTTTATTATCAAACGCAAATCCATGTTTACTTATCAGGTCCATTCCCAAAATAAATTCGTCTTTTATGTCTGCAACTAATACCGAGTGGCGAATCTTCAACCTCCCCAGCTGTAGGTCTATGTCTGTCTGCCCCAACACGTCGGCGGATTCTCCAGTCACAGTCTTAAGTGTTATTTTCTTTTCTGTTGGTGGAATTTTATATCTCGTTGCAATTTTGAACTTAAGCAATGATATGGCAGCACCAGTGTCTACTGTTATATTAACTTTTCTTCCATTAATAAGTCCGTCGATGTTAAGACTGTCAGCAGTATGTTTTAACCTCTTGATAGAGTAAATTTTGGGGCTAAATTCCCATTAGCCAACACCCGCCCGTCTGCGTTGACTAGTTTTAGTTTTCCTGATCTCTTCTTCGGTACTCTGTCCCACTAGATGGTGAGCGAGACCTCATTTGGACACGACAATCGCGTTGAATATGCCCTGTACGTCCGCATCTGAAACACTTTACATTTGGAGGGGATCGTCTACTTTCTTTCAAAGAATCAATCTTCTCTATCAGTGATTGAAACAGTTGGTTTAGCGTTTTTAAGTTGACCTCATCTCCAGTGCTCATTTCTTCTCCCTCCTGAATTGAAACGCCTCTTACTTTTGGCCTGGACATATTATTTGATGATTCAATTTCAAGGGCTCGAATCAACACTTCACTGCTGTTATGGAAGCGTTCTCGACGTAGTAATTTTGCTAAGTCCGTGTCTCGCAAGCCGTTAATAAAGCGATCTACCGTGAAGGGATCTCTGTAATTTTCTGGCATTTCTGGGTAAGCCAAGTACATCAGCCTCCTGATATCCGCTTCATACTCTTGTAATGACTCCCCTGCTCTTTGTTGACGAACATTTAATTCTGACCAATGTAAATTTCGCAAGTGTTCGTCTCCATACCTTCTTTCTAGCGCTGCCACTAAAGCGTTATAATTCTGTTTTTGTTCGACTGGAATGGACCGTAAAAGTCCGAGTGCAGGTTCCCGTAGAGCTACTAACAACGCTCTAGCTTTTTCGTCCTCGTCCCAACCATTTGCAGCGGCGGCAGCTTCAAATTGTTGTTTGTAGGTAGACCAGGAGGACGTACCGTCAAAATTTGGAGGCTTAATGTTTTGGTTGGAATTCACAACACATCCCTGAGCTTTTATTTTGTTATGTTCTTTCTGAAGCTGTATAAGCTGTTTTGACACATCCTGGAGCTTTTCTTCCACTGTTTGAAAAACTTCTTCTCTTACATTCTGTAGCTTGGTCTCCACTTTATCTTCAACATTCTGCAATTTGTTCTGTAACGTTTCTTCTACATTCTGCAATTTGTTTTGTACCTTTTCTTCTACATTCTGCATTTTCTGAGTTATTTCTTCCTTAAGATCTTCGGTTGCTGCCTTGAACTCTCCTCTAAGCTGCTCGGAGTTGCTCTATATTTGATCGAAGTTTTCTTGAATGCCATCTAATCTTTGCTCAAATGTCTGTTTCATATCGTTTTGGTTTTGTTCAATGGTCTGTCTTATATCGTTCTGGTTTTGAGCCATTTGAGCTGCTAGAGCCTGCATCGTTTTAGTTAGATCTTCCATCTTTGCCGATCCTTGTCTAGTAAGCATTAACTTCCTGATAAATCACTTAAAATGTTTATTTTTTGGTCTATAAAGCTAATGTCGTAGTCGGTTTTGTTTTTTTTTTTTTTTCAATATCTCCTCTGATTCTTAAATAGGACCTAATGGAATGTTCTAGAATATACTAGTAAATGTCACTCCTTCTGCTACTAGGCAAATGTAGAAGTCACTTTTTGATTATCTCTTTTGGTTCTCGAATAGATCGTCGTAGAATGTTATGGAATATTCTAGAAATTCTTTCTAATTCTCACTATTTAAATATTTAAATAACTTAGCTAATGTCGAAGTCGGTTTTTTGTATATCTCTTCTGGTTCTCGAATAGAACGTCGTAGAATGTTTTGGAATATTCTAGAAAATCTTGATAATTCTTACTTTTGAAATAACTAAGCTACTGTCGAAGTCGGTATTTGTATATCTCTTCTAGTTTTTGAATAGAACGTCGTAGACTGTTATGGAATCTTCTAGAAATTCTTTCTAATTCTTACTTTTGAAATAACTAAACTAATGTCGAAACAGAACGTCGTAGAATGTTATGGAATCTTCTAGAAATTCTTTTTAGTTCTTACTTTTGAAATTACTAAGCTAATGTCGAAGTCGCTTTTTGGATATTTCTTCTGGTTTTCGAATAGAGCGTCGTAGAAAGTGATGGAATATTCTAGAAATTCTTTCTAATTCTTACTTTTTAACTAACTAACTAAGCTAATATCGAAGTCGATTCTTAAATATCTCTTTTGGCTTTTGAATAAATCAATATCGAACTTCTTCGAATATTCTGGAAAAATCACTTACTGTTTTTCTGTCCAATTGTCCTAGCCGGTGGTACTATGTAAGGATAGTCTTTGCACTATTTATTTCTTTTAATCTCACTTCTGACACCAATTGTTACGGGTTCTCCACAACAATTAAAACTCGCAATTGTTGAAAACGATACGTCAATTTATTCCAACAAATTATGTACAAAAACACGCACTTAAACTTACTAATAACTTGCTAATAATTCACTACTTTAATACGCCTATTAACTTCGCGTTAACATCTAGCGATCACTACCATTGGTTATCTCAGACTGCCCGATGCACGACGTCCGGCCCTATATATGAGGGTCTGCCTACAATTCGAGAATTTTCCATCTTTGTTCGATTCCGAATCATTCCGCCCTTTTCTGGAGCCGGACCGTTCACATACCAGTTCGTCACAGATAACTCAACTAAAACCTAGATTAAGAATACAACCATGAAATACGTCAACCTAATACTACACTAAACCTAAATAAATTCTAACTATAAAATTTAAATAACTTAAATTTGTAACACTATTATAAGAAATTAATTATTAAACACAAAATTTGATACTAAGTCTTGCATTCCAACGCTTTTGCTTGACCTGTTAATCCTGCGAATCATTAAATGTTCTCGTTGGTCGGTCGAGACGTCTTTCGCATGAAAAAGTCAACAAACCAACCGAACTGTAGCAATAGGGATCTCCAGTCCAATAGTTCCCACTCTTAGGTTACACTTTTGTGTTTTTAGTTAGGAATAGTAGCATAGGGAATAAGTAAAAAATGTAAAGAAACGCAGCTCAAAAACACTTTGACTTACCCTTGGATGAAAGGAACTTGGTACATGGACAACTGCACAGTCGAATCCAAATAATTCCAATCAAAGTTGTAGCAGTAGCACTTCAAAGCAATCCATAAATGTTTATACACGACCGCTGTCTTAAAAAAGCACGCATGTGATTTCACTTGGCGATCAATATATATCACTGGTATGGAGAGTACCCCAAATATTCGCATGAAGCTCCGTATAGCAAGACGGACGTTGGAGCACTGCTATATATGAGCAATACAGCAGTAAAAAGGTATGTATAAAAATTAGGGAAAACTTAAATTAAAAAAGGATGGAAAATGGATATACTCAAGGTAGAGAAAGCAAAAATAATAAAGTAAAGTCAATGCATTCTTGAGCATATAATTCACCGCGCAAATTCAAATTTTTACCCTTTTTGTAGGCAAGGCATATCTTAGTAACTAAATTAGTTTAAACCAAGAAATAAAAGTAACTTTAAGTATAAAGTTTTAGCATAACTCTAGCAAAAAAAAGAAAATAAAAAGCATTCTAATTTAGATAAATGTCTCTAAATTTTATATCTTAAAACTAAACGCCGGGACGAAGCATTCCGGCCCCCCTGAAAATACCCAGGGTATGGTATTTTCTGAACTAAGCATTAGGGAGAGGGCACAATTTCACCAAAGGCCTCTTGAATAAACCTTTGGAGGTTTTAACTGTAGCAACTCTTACTACATTATCAGTACCAGGGTGCAATCCTACTACTCGTCCCAATACCCAATTTAAGGGAGTGGTTTGATCATCTTTGATCAAAACCATCGTATCAATCGCAATGGGATCAATTTTGTCTTGATTCACTTTAGCGTGCTGTTGCAATGTATGTAAGTAATCTCTGTGCCATCTACGCCAAAAATCGCGATGCAGTTTTTGCAGCAACTGCCACCGAGAAAGCCTATTTAAAGGCACTTGGTCAAAATCGAGGTCTGGAACAGTCGTAAGTGGTTCCAGGCTAAGGAAATGACCGGGCGTCAGTGCAGTCAAATCATTTGGATCTGTGCTGACTGGACACAAAGGCCTAGAGTTGAGGATAGCTTCTACTTGAGTAACCACAGTATAAAGCTCCTCAAAAGTAAGCACCTGTTCTCCAATTACTCGTAGTAAATGAGACTTTGCACTTTTGATGTTACTTTCCCACAAACCGCCCATGTGGGGTGCGGATGGAGGGTTGAAGTGCCAACGAATTGATTCGCGATTAGCAACTTCAGCAAACATCTCGTTAAGCATTTTAGCAGAAAGCGTAAAATTTGACGCGTTATCCGAGTAGACTACTTCCACGCGTCCTCTTCTGGCCATAAAACGTCTGAATGCTGCCATAAAAGCGTCTGCCGATAAGTCTGACACAATTTCTAAGTGTACCGCCTTCGTACAACCGCAAATAAATAGAACGACATAAGCCTTAAGTCGTTTTGCACCGCGCATGCGGCTCATTGTAATAGCAAAACTTCCCGTAAGATCAACGCCAACGTGTTGAAAAGCTTTTGCTTGTGAAACGCGAAATTTTGGCAAATTACCAACAGGGGGTTGATAATTACTGGGGCGCGTGCGCCAGCATGTAGAACAACGCGAAATTATTTTTCTTATATGCCTTTTAGCTGCAAAAATCCAATAATTTTGAAAAAGTAAAAATAAAGTCGTGTTTATGCCGGTATGCATATGTTTCTCGTGAGTATGCGCAATCAATAACTTTGTAAATTGAGAATCACCGGGTAAAAGTATAGGAAATTTTTTGTCATAATCTAATTCCGAATTGCATAATCTTCCGCCAATGCGTAAAATATTATTTTGATCCAAAAACGGATTTAATTTTCTAAAAACCTTTGGCAACGGTTTATTATCGACAAGTAAAGAAATCTCGTTTTGAAAATATTTATTTTGCACGTGTTTTATAAGCACAAATATAGCATTTTGTAACTCATATTGTATTAACCACGTAGAATTAATAATAATTTTCTCATTATTAAATTTACGCGCGCGAAGATTGTGAATAAAACGTAGTATAAAAGCAACAAGTCTAATTAAACGCAAAAAATTTGAAAATTTGTTAAGCAGACAATCCAAAAAATTTGGTTCAATTGTTGCAGCAAACACCAATTTTCGCTCCTCTTCGAGAGCTTCTTTGGGTGTAGTAATATTATTTTTAGTAAAATCCCATGTCTCTTGTGGCTTACAAAGGAACTCGGGTCCTTGCCACCAAAGGGAACAATTAATTAAATCTGCAGGCAATAGACCACGTGACCCGGGGTCCGCGGCATTTAATTCAGAAGGAACATGGTTCCAATCGCAAGGCTGAATTTTTTCTTGTATGTATGTGACTCGGTTGGATACAAAAGTGCGCCACGCATGTGGTGATCCTTTGATCCAAGAGAGCGCTACCATACTATCCGTAAAAGCAATAGTATTTTGAAAAGCAATTTTATTAGCAAAAGTATTTTGAATAAATTGAATGAGTTTAGCTAGCAAAACTGCCGCACAGAGCTCCAAACGGGGAATACTGATTCTTTTTATGGGAGCGACTTTCGATTTTGCGCACACAAAATACGTTTTAATATCTCCGTTTTGATAAACAATACGAAAATAAACCGCCGCACACATACCGCGCTCGGATGCATCGCTAAATCCAACAATTTGACAAAATTGAAAATTAGAGAGATCAATCATTCTTGGGATATAAAAATCAGAAAATAATTTGAGTTCTTCCTCGAATTTTTTCCACTTGGAAATTATTTCCGGGGGTGCTAACTGATCCCAATCTAACTTTATAAACCATAAGTACTGGATTAAATTTTTTGCAAAAAACGTAACCGGTGTAAGAAAACCTAAAGGGTCAAAGCATTTCGCAAGGGTACTAAGCAAATTACGCTTAGTGCAAATTTTTGTATTATAATTAAAAGAATAAAAAAAGTTATCACTTTGAGGGTTCCACCTCAAGCCTAAAATTTTAAGAGAGTTTGCATCCTCTCGATCCAAAGAAAAGTCTTTGGTTTGTATGTGGGTTGCAGGCAAGTCTGCAAGCAATTTGGGTTCGTTTGATGCCCATTTTTTCAGTTCAAATCCACCTCGCCCTAATAACTCAATTAATTGATTTTTCATAAGCATGATTTGATCAAAATCATTGCAACTTACTACGCAGTCGTCTATATAGACGCTGTCCTTTAAAATCGCAGAAGCCAACGGTAAGTCTTGATAATCATCGGCTAATTTAAGCAAGGTTCGAATTGCTAAATATGGAGAACAGTTTACCCCGAAAGTCAAAGTTTTTAATTCGTAATCTTGCACCGATTCTTCAGAATTAAAACGCCATAAAATTCGTTGATTTTCCTCCACATTTATCATTCTGTACATTTTAGAAATATCGCTAACAAAACAATATTTATGTAGCCGAAAATTAAGCAAAATTTTAACTAAATCTCCTTGTAGTTTAGGACCCGTGTGAAGGGCTTGATTTAGGCTAGGCTTCTTTAAAGAATGACTCGATGCGTCAAAGACAGGACGAACAGGCGTGCTACTCGAGCTTTCTTTTATAACCGCATGGTGAGCAATATAAAAATATTCATGAATTTCTGAGTTATTAGGGGGTGAAACTGCACGCATGTGACCCATATCCAAGTATTCTTGCATTACTTGTGAGTAAAAAGTAAATAATTTTTTATCATTTAGTAAACGTTTTTCAAGCGAGTACAACCGACGCAAAGCAAGGGTTCGGGTATCGCCGAAATCAACGGGATTGATTTTAAAAGGCAACGAAACGGTGTATTTACCGTCCACATCGCGTATAGTAGTTTTTTCAAAATATTTTTCGCAAAAAATATCTGAAGGTGAATTTTTCTCCACCGTAGGAACCTCTTCCAACTCCCAGAATTTTTGCAAAGTATTATTTAAATCAGGAGTGGAAATAGTTGCCATAAAAGTAGAAATATTTTTTGATGCAAAAGCAGCATTTTGCAGAGGCATTTTTCCGAGCAAAGTCCATCCGAAGACTGTATTAATACAAGAGGGGGTGTCTGGACCGAAATAAAGTCTACCTTCCTCTAAAAGTGATCCATAAAGGTCCGCGCCAATAAGAAGCTGAATTCCAGCTTGATTATACCAACTGGGATCAGCTAATTTTAGACCAGTTAAGTAGTGCAAAGAATTTTGGTTAAAAGATACACTTGGCATTTTATCGCAAACTTGGTCTATTAATACAGGTTCTAGACTAAAAATTTTCGATTTATTATCGATAGCAGCAATTTTACAGTGCACCGCATGGCGCGCAGTAGTAGACATATCTCCTAAACCGTTTACATTAAGCGAAATGTTGGATTTAGGAAGTCCGAGTGCATTCGCACATTTTTTCGTTATAAAGGAGCACATGGCGCCATTATCCAGGATGGCGCGTATTTCGTGCCAATTTCCGTATGCATCACGGATGTGCAGCAAAGCAGTGCAAAGCAACGTGTCATAGTCGCCAAGCACAGTACCCGCGTGAATAGATTTATTTTCAGTAATCTGATTTTCTACGGGGTTAGTTTGTGATCCACTAGACGTCACAGAAGAAGAAGCAATCACCGAAGCCGGGGAGTTATTTTTTAGGCATAAAAGACTGTGGTGATTTAAAAAACAAAATCTACATCTTTTTTGTGAAGTGCACGAGTTTACTTGATGAAAACTAGCCATGCAGTTGGTGCATCCCTTATTATTTCTAATAAAATCAATGCGTTCTTGAATTGGTTTCACTAAAAAAGATTCACAGCTAAAAATCAGATGTGTATTTTTTTGCTTTGCAGTAGAAACACGTGTTTTGTTTGGAATTTGGAGTTTTTTGTGACTGTCTGTTTGCAAGTAAAACTGTTTTATTTCGTGGATTACGGGGGGATCTCGAGAAGTTCCCTGGTCGTGAGTTTTGAACAATATCTTGTTTCATAGACAAAGATAAAGATTCAAGAGCCGTGCAATGTTGCTCTAAAAATTTGTAAATATCTTCGTATTTTGGCATTAACTTAGAAGCGTGATTTAGTTCAAATAACTTACGCGTTTCGGGATCTAATCGATCCAAAAGCATGTTCGCAGTAATAAAGCACCAACTATGGGTCGCATATCCCATATTTTTTAAGCAATCAAGGTTTTCCTTGAACGTATCTAGCATTTTGCGCAATTCTAAAACGTCATCATTGGATAGCCGAGGTGAGTTTTCGATAGATTTCCAGTAAGAAACCGCACGCAAGCGCTTATTGTCATATCTGGAAATCAGCGTATCGTAGCAAAGTAAATAATTATTTCCTTCAAGAGGTATATTTTTAATTAAATTTAAAGCAGGGCCTCTTAAAATCGTACGTAAATATTTAAACTTCTCAATGTCCGAGCTCTTACGCGTATGTACAACCGCATTGTAAATCTCAATAAAGCTTGGAAACTCCTCAACATCGCCCGAAAAAGGAGGGACATTTAACTTGGGAAGAGAAAATTCTGGTTCCGGAAAAATAATCGTTTGATTATTTACCTCGTTGTGGCTTCGATTTATTTCTTCAGCCTCCACCTCAAATAAATCATAGTGCAAAGCCTCAACCTCTACGCATCTATCCAAAAAATCTTTTTGTATTTTATTCTGAGCTTCCAGAGCTTCAGAATCGTCTGAAATCAAGATCAGTAAAGCATTATGATGCTTTTCAAAGCTCTTACAACAAGAAGAAAGTTTTTTAAAGTTAACTTTAAACCTTGTGTGAGCAGCTGGATTTGTTTTCGCCTGATTGGCATAGTGTTCAAGCACACTCAACTGATTGATTGCAGTCTGACGCAAGGCCTTAGCTGAGCTTACCTTTTTTTCGGTATCGTTTACCATTTTAAAAGGTTAAAGTGTAAAATAAAGCAATAGTTAATAAGGGAAGCAAATTTAAAAAATATATCGTACTACTTTTCAAATTCCCTCGTAAACCAAGATTCAAAGCAATATTAAAAGGCCAGCGGCTTTTAGCAAATATTGAGTAAAGAACAGCAAGTTTTTAGCAAAAAGTATAAATGCTAAAAAATATGCACAAAAAATTTAGCAACTGATAAGAGTTTCTATATTTGTGTAGGTACGCAAGGAAATGCAAGCCTTACATACATCGACAGCGCAATAATTTTTAATTTTGAAAAAAAAATAAATTTTTCAAAATTTTTATGCAATTTGTATATTGCACAATTAAAAAATGCAATGCAAGTTGGTACGTGCAACGTACAATAGACACACCGTAGATAAAATATAAAACCTAAGATATGCCTTGTCTCAAAAAGACGCAAAGTAAAGTCCTAACTTCAAACACAATTATGCAACTCTGAGAGCACCTATTACGCAGAACGGGAAATACGGCTCGAAGGACCAAAAAATGGTCGGTCGAGACGTCTTTCGCATGAAAAAGTCAACAAACCAACCGAACTGTAGCAATAGGGATCTCCAGTCCAATAGTTCCCACTCTTAGGTTACACTTTTGTGTTTTTAGTTAGGAATAGTAGCATAGGGAATAAGTAAAAAATGTAAAGAAACGCAGCTCAAAAACACTTTGACTTACCCTTGGATGAAAGGAACTTGGTACATGGACAACTGCACAGTCGAATCCAAATAATTCCAATCAAAGTTGTAGCAGTAGCACTTCAAAGCAATCCATAAATGTTTATACACGACCGCTGTCTTAAAAAAGCACGCATGTGATTTCACTTGGCGATCAATATATATCACTGGTATGGAGAGTACCCCAAATATTCGCATGAAGCTCCGTATAGCAAGACGGACGTTGGAGCACTGCTATATATGAGCAATACAGCAGTAAAAAGGTATGTATAAAAATTAGGGAAAACTTAAATTAAAAAAGGATGGAAAATGGATATACTCAAGGTAGAGAAAGCAAAAATAATAAAGTAAAGTCAATGCATTCTTGAGCATATAATTCACCGCGCAAATTCAAATTTTTACCCTTTTTGTAGGCAAGGCATATCTTAGTAACTAAATTAGTTTAAACCAAGAAATAAAAGTAACTTTAAGTATAAAGTTTTAGCATAACTCTAGCAAAAAAAAGAAAATAAAAAGCATTCTAATTTAGATAAATGTCTCTAAATTTTATATCTTAAAACTAAACGCCGGGACGAAGCACTCGTCTAATTTTTTTTTCTTTCAGATTTAAAAAAAACTCTTATTCTAAAAACAGAATATCTTTTTAGAAATTTATTTTTCAAAGGATGTTGAGGACAGTCAAAAGCTAAAGAAAATTTTTTAATTGCGTTGGTCGATTTCATTGTTTCCAAAAAAGTTGTTTTTTAATTAATTAATTAAAATTTTTGTCTTTTTTAGGGATTATTGGAGTTTTAAAATTAATAAAACATTTTTCCATTAATAAAAATAATTCAAAAATATTTTTACTGGGAAATTTTAATAAACCTTTTTTAAATTCTCTAATAGTTACAAGTTTTGTAAAAGAGCTATTTGTAGAAAAAGCAGTTTGTATGCAATGTTTGCATTTTAAATTAAGAGTCTTTAATACGTACCCTGCAACGCTATATAAAATACTCTGCCAATATATGGGCCCCTAAGCTCACACTAGGTACTGCCAATCTATGGGCACCTAAGCTCACACTAGGTACTATAGTTATAGTGTACGTGTGAGCTAATATAAAATTGAAATATATTTTATTCAACTCCAGGCTCAATTACCTTTCGTTTGATACCACACAAGCCATGTTTTGACTTAAACTCTAATTTTTAAAATCTACCCCCACCCTTTTTTTAAAAACTAAAATGTATTTTGTTTAACTCCAGACTCATTTACCTTTCGTTTAATGTCACACACGCCATATTTTCACTTAAACTCTAATTTTTGACATCTACCCCCACCTTTTTTTTTAATAACTTAAAATTAATTTTGTTTAACTCCAGACTCAATTACCTTTCGTTTGATATTACACACGCCATATTTTCACATCAACTCTCATTTTTGAAATCTACTCCCACCCTTTTATTTGGCTTGCGTTCGGTGGATTTTATTCATTTTTAAATGGGACCACCACGGCCCAAGACCTACCCTAGGTACGAAATTTCATTCAAATCGGACAAGCGGTTTTTGAGTTATGCGGGTTGGTCGACAGACAGACAGACAGACAGACAGACAGACAGACAGACAGACAGACAGACAGACAGACAGACAGACAGACAGACAGACAGACAGACAGACAGACAGACAGACAGACAGACAGACAGACAGACAGACAGACAGACAGACAGACAGACAGACAGACAGACAGACAGACAGACAGACAGACAGACAGACAGACAGACAGACAGACAGACAGACAGACAGACAGACAGACAGACAGACAGACAGACAGACAGACAGACAGACAGACAGACAGACAGACAGACAGACAGACAGACAGACAGACAGACAGACAGACAGACAGACAGACAGACAGACAGACAGACAGACAGACAGACAGACAGACAGACAGACAGACAGACAGACAGACAGACAGACAGACAGACAGACAGACAGACAGACAGACAGACAGACAGACAGACAGACAGACAGACAGACAGACAGACAGACAGACAGACAGACAGACAGACAGACAGACAGACAGACAGACAGACAGACAGACAGACAGACAGACAGACAGACAGACAGACAGACAGACAGACAGACAGACAGACAGACAGACAGACAGACAGACAGACAGACAGACAGACAGACAGACAGACAGACAGACAGACAGACAGACAGACAGACAGACAGACAGACAGACAGACAGACAGACAGACAGACAGACAGACAGACAGACAGACAGACAGACAGACAGACAGACAGACAGACAGACAGACAGACAGTTTAGTTTAGTTTAGTTTAGTTTAGTTTAGTTCAGTTTTTTTATTGATAAATAGTACACATACTGTTTTTACAAGTCAAAAGTAGAAAAATAGAAAATATAAATACATCTTAAGATAAATTAATTACCTACCTAAAGATATTATTGTATAATATACTTGTAAAACAAATTTTTGACATTTTAATATAAAATCCTATTAAAATTACAGTTTGGTAAAATTGATATAACAACATATGAGACATTTAATAGATAAAAAAAACACACGCTCTTTGCAACAAACAGACAAACCACAAAGGTGAACAGTAAAAGAAACGTAGGCAGACCTACAGGACGAAGCTACTATTGAGGTACTCCTCAAATGAATAGAATGCGTTTTGAATTAGGTATTTATTTATTACCATTAAGAATCTTTTTTCTTCCAGAGATTTAATATATTAACTCTCCGTGTTCTTTCTACTCGGTGAACGCTAGGTATTATGTTATCCCTGTTTCTTGTTGCTAGAGAATGAACATCACTATGAGTTCTAAATAAATCTTGATTTCCTTTGATGTACGTCAGACAGTTTAGGATAAATACACAAGGGAAGAAGCTTTAGACTTTTAAAGCTGTTTTTACAACAGTCGCGGTATTTAAGACCCCCCATGATTCTAACTCAGCGTCGTTGTAACTTAAAAATTTGCTTTGCTTTTGGCGCATGCCCCCAATTGAGTATTGCATAGGACATATTTGAGCAGAAATATCCGTGGTAGGCTGTGATTAAGGTAGAAGTGGATACATTTTTAGAGAGGCTCCTTATAAGGAAAGTAATTTTGGAGAGTTTGGAACTTAGTTTGTTGATATGAACTTCCCAAGTTAGACCTGAGTCCAAATATACACCAAGAAATTTGACTTCCTCATCACACGGTAGGGTTGACTGATTGCGTCTAAGTGTGAAGTTTAGGTTTTGTGTTTTGTTGCTGTTGAGACTAAGTCTATTTGCTATGAACCAGTTTTCAATTTTTTGTTTTTTGTCTGCTATGATTGTATTAATTGGCTGTGATGGATGGTAGCGTTGCAGGGTAGTGGTGTCATCAGCAAACAGTAGGAGAAGGAGGTTGACAATTTTTGGCAGGTCATTGATGTATATTAGGAAAAGCAGAGGAGAAAGCACCGAGCCCTGGGGAACACCATGCTGAATCCTCTGTCTTTCAGAGCTTAGGTTATTAAAGACAGACAGACAGATAGACAGACAGACAGACAAACAGACAGACAGACGGCGAGACAAAAAAGTTTCAAAATCATCTGAAACGCAAAGATTATAAAATTTTTTGAAATCGGAGCAACTTTTTTTTCTCGAAAAAATTAGGATCAATATAGCTCACACTACTATAGTAGTAGTGTGAGCTAATATTTAGTTGGGTGTTACTTAAGTAAATGTCAAAAACGACCACATACCTAAAACTCAGAAGCCTACAGGGGCTGATGTGTAGAGGGATAACCGGAGCTATGAGAACTACCCCGATCCTGGCACTAGAGACAATTCTGGGACTACCATCGCTACCAACTTGGATCAAGAGGGAGGCGATGGGGACCTACCTACGTCTAAGGGACACGGGTCAGTGGAGAGGAAGGGGGGAAAGCTGGTCATCTAGCTATAGAAGAGCTGACAATTAGAGAAATCCCCCTCACGTCAATGGCGGTCAGCAGAGCACACACACCTTGGAGGCTCGAGAAGAGGTACAAAATCCACATCCCAGACAGGGAAGCGTGGCAGAGAGACGAAATGATGTTTGAGGAGAGCGCTTTAGTTTGCTACACTGATGGATCCAAACTATCAGAGAGGCAAACCACAGGAGCGGGAGTATACGTGGAAAAACTAGAAGTTCAGAAGAGCTACTCGCTCGGTGAGCAGGCTACTGTTTTTCAAACAGTAGTTTACGCCATAATAATGGCGGGAAGCCTGGAAGAGGTTCGGAATATATGCTCTGACAGTCAAGCCACCCTGAAGGCGCTAAACGCACCCAAGATTGCTGACGGCTTGGTGGAATAATGCGCAGAGGCGCTGGAGACCCTAAGAGATGGCAAACGGGTGACGCTGGTTTGGGTTCCGGGACATACGGGGGTACCAGGCAACGAGAAGGCGGACGAACTCGCAAGAGTCGGGGCAGGAACCGCCTATGTAGGACAGGAGCCACTTTTGGGCGTGACAAAAAGACAAGTGCAATGCGGACTCAACAAATGGGCCCAGGACGCGCTATTAAACTCCTGGGAAACAGGAACGGGTTGCAGACAGACCAGAGAATTCGTAGGCCGTCCAAAAGCGACCAGAATTAGATGGATGCTGGGACGGACACGAAAAGACCTCGGACTGCTGATAGGTACTCTAACCGGACATAACCGGTTGAGGAGGCACATGACACGTATAGGAGTCGAGAATGACCCTACCTGCCCACCTCGTGGCAGAATGCGAGGCCTACGCAAGGATAAGACAACAGGCACTCGGAGCGAGGAAGAACTGCACATGCTCAAATGGGCAGACTTACTGGACTTTGTAAAGAGAACAGGAAGGCCCAATGAGTTACCCGACCATCAAGGGGAAGTGCAGAGAGTGGGTTAAGGGACAGACTTGGGGCATGGCAAAAAGGACCTACTCTGGCCTACTTGTCAGACCTGCGGGTCAACCCCCCACTACTACTACTAAGTAAATGTCAAGAAAATTTATTTCCATATCATTTATAATCGGTAAATCGCATTTTTTGTTATGTTTATTTTCTTCTGCCAGTTTTTTAAATGACGAAAAAGCAAGAAGATTGGAATCATTGGTATTTTCGTAACTTCCGTTTAATGGAAAACTTTTAATAAATAGAGATACACACAAATTTTTAAGTAAACTTTTAAACTGAAGTGCATTCGGAATACTTTATTTTAGTCGGGCTTCTCCGAAAAGATATTCAAGTCGATCAACCGGGATGTTTGAAGAAATGTATAGTTTTTTAAATTTAGAAATGTATCCTGGAGATCCAAAATAGGTTTGGTGGATAAGATTGCCCCGGTTTGAACTGGTTTCCAAGATTTTTTTTCACCAATTTTTAAGTTACGAAACAAAAATATGAACTCTTTTAAAAATGATAAAGTTTCTTCATATTGTCTTTATTTAATTTGGAAATACCCATCACACTATTTCGTGAACTCATAATTTTAAACCACTTACTAACAATATTAATAAACCAACCAGTTGTTAATGCATCTTTATCAATGTTTGGAAATGCTTGATTTTGACTTAAAAACTCTAAACTAGTACCTACATTAAAATTTAGAACATTATGTGCGAAAGAAACCTTCCTGAGTTTAATGAATTAATCTGCTAAATTTTGAATATACTTTACATCTACAATATTGGTTGGTAGATCATACTTTTTAACGAGAATTTGAGGAATTTCAATAATTTTGTTGTTGATTAAAGCGGATCGAATATTCTTAAAAATATGTGGTACATCAGCCATAAAATATAATGGCTTATTATTGTCATTCGGATTGGCACAAAAATTTTGAAGAATGGTTTTACTTGATTTTATCCCAAAACATTTCCAAACTGCGAGATTAGAAGGCCCCATATCGGAAGTTACATTGACAATATCAAGCCCCAAACGTTCCGTAACGGTAATCACTTCCCTAATATGATTAGACAAATCTTCAGCACTAATACCTCCATCTGGCGTAAAATGAAAAGAGACAACTTGTTTCCAGCCTCTGCTGATTCCCCCCAGCATGACTACCAATGCATGAGTGGCTATTTGTTTAGAATTTGAAAGAGTGTCCAATCCAAAAGAAAGAGATGAACCATCACAATACTGTTGTCCAGGAATAATAGAGGTTTTATCAATGTGTAGGCAGCAGTCCCTTTCTAATGGTTGAAAACTTGGAATTTTGTTTTTAAGTACCGAAATAATATCAAAAAGAATTCCTGGGTAGTAGTAGTAGTAGTAGTGGGGGGGGGGTTGACCCGCAGGTCTGACAAGTAGGCCAGAGTAGGCCCTTTTTGCCATGCCCCAAGTCTGTCCCTTAACCCACTCTCTGCACTTCCCTTTGATGGTCGGGTAACTTATTGGGCCTTCCTGTTCTCTTTACAAAGTCGAGTAAGTCTGCCCATTTGAGCATGTGCAGTTCTTCCTCGCTCAGAGTTGGCGCTCCGAGTGCCTGGGGTAAAGTTAATATGCTCAATAGAGCGTTGTAGGGTACATATTGATGGAAGCGGGAAATTTTGTTTTAATAAGACATTATATCCAGAGGTACCACACGCAAACTTAATTTGGAACCCCCTTCCAAAGTTCGGTTATCCCATGGTGCACTAGAATATTTTCTTAAATGTGACCCAAAGTTGCCTTTGCACAACTTATGAGCAATGTTTTTGGAATTTTGGGTTTCTAAACTTTTTATTTTAGAACAATAATTTTGATTTAAAAGGCTTAAATCTGATATTGTTTTGTTTAAATCTACAATGTGTTGCTCTTTTTCTGTTAATAAATTTTGTAATATTTGCTGATTTTCCAAAAGTTCTCTACACATATTTTTCGTTCGTCGTCCATCACAATAAAGATCACTAAGAATGTCAAATACTGAAAGTGGATTTTTCTTGGATATTAGGCTGGATGGTACAGCTTCAGTTTTTAATGTAAGTTCTAGTTGAAAATCTTCTTTTTTGAAGTGAGCCTGTAATAACAAAATACGTAATTAATTACTGTTTAAAGGAAATATCTTTTGTTTAAAAAAGAAAAGTTAATCAAGTTTTTAAATAAGTGAATTTTTAACCCATTTTAATCTAATCCAGTACGTGTGAAGTTAAACGTTAAATTTAAACATCGCCTAATAACAAGACGTTTGTTTAGCTGCATAAATACTTTTAAATTTTTGATAATATATTAACTAAATACATTACAAACGCGGCAAGAAATAGTGGTAAAAAATGTTTGGACTAGAAAAAATCTAAACCTTCAAAAATTTAGGTACCGTAAACCGGGTTTATATTGAACTGCAGAGGTTATATTGACCGCGGCGTAATTTTTTTTAAATTCAGCCCTGTTCGGCCACCTGGCGTTAGCCATAAGCAGTTTTTTGAAAAATGTATAGAACAAAGTGTGAGGCTTTCACTAAAAAAAAAGGTCTCAAAAAGTTATCGTAGGAGAAGTTATGGAGGGGGAAAAAATGCGGTTTTCTGCATTTTTTAAATTGGCCAACTTGTTTCACCTCTAGTTAGCTTCACGTGCATCTGTCAGCTATGTCGATATGATCGATTTTCGAGAGTGGAGTTTCATTAAAACTTTGGTATATTTTTTGGCTTTGTGAGTACACTAGAAATAGTGAAAAAATTAGCATATTTAAAAAAACTACTTTTTCAGGAGATATTTTGAACGATTCTGCAATGCAATTCCAACAGGTTTGCTTAGATTTACTATAAGCTTAGATTTTTTGAAAAAAACTAGTAAGAACTTGCTATGTGTTTCGTTATCCCAAATTCACGCTAATTTTAGGCATATTTGAAGCAACTATTTTTTAATAAAAAAAACAACAATTTAAAAAAAAAATGTTTTTTATTATTTTTGAAGTTTAAGTTACAACATAGAGCAAGGACGTCGCCAGCCAGTAAGCTAGAGGGGGGCAGGATACATTTCCTTAGTTTTATGAACATTTCCCAAGTTTTTCCGAACATTTTTCGTGTTTTTCAGAACATTTATCAAGTTTCTACGAACATTTCCCGAGTCTTTCCGATCTTTTCTCGAGTTTTTCCAAACATTTCCCTAGTTTTTCCAAACATTTCCAAAGTTTAGAAACAAGATTTCAGACTTGCATTGTCTTTATTTATTTTAAACACGACGTTTCGGTTAGTATCTCTAACCGTTTTAAGTGTAAACTTTACACAAATAAATAAACACAATGCCATTCCGAAATCTTGTTTATACACAACCATTGTCTACAACGTTCAAACAAAAAGTTTCCAGAGTTTTTCCGAACATATCCTGAATTTTTCTAAACATTTCCCGAGTTTTTAATTTTAAATTTTAAATGAATTTTAATGAGTTTTTCCGAATATTTTCCGAGTTTTCTGAAAAATGTTTGAGTTTTCTGAAAATTTGTCGATTTTGCCTGAACTTTTTCTGAGTTTTTGAAAAATTTCCCGAGTTTTTCAAAAATTTCCCGAGTTTTTCCGACCATTTCTCAAGTTTTTCATAACTTTTCATCAAAGCAAAAAGACACACTTTAATCTATTTTCTCTCGTTTTATAAAAATTAAATTCAAAATAGCTAAATTGGCCTCTCTGTGGAAAACTTTTCTCATAACTGGGAATGGGCTGAAAAATTATAAGGCTCTATGCAAAATGACCCTGTATATTTGTATAAAATTTCATTAAAATAGGTCTAGGCATTCTTGAGTTATAGCGCCAACATCCGGATATACAGACGGACATACAGACAGACAGAGTGAGGGAAATGGAAATGAGCTTTCCTCGCATGAAAACGTCTAAATTTATAAGGATTTTTGAAAATTTGAACACTCGCTTTAGTTAATAAAAATTAATAAAAATCAATTAAAACATAATCTCCTTTTTTTGCAAATTTGATGGTCACTTTTTAAGAAAAACTTCCAAGTTCCAATCTATGGGGCAGCTGCCCCCCTCTCTCTCTCTGGCGACGCCCTTGACATAGAGTCAAACATTTATTTCAAAGTTTTTTCTTCATTGAAAAAAATAATAATAAAAATTTTTGGAAAACAAACAGTGGTTTCTAGACGCCGCAGGTTTTTTGCTTCCTGTGTTCACATTTTTGAAAACAACAAATTTTTTTTTTAAGAATGTTAAGTTAAGGTCAGAGAAAATAATTATATTTTAAAAAATATTTGTTGTGCAAGTTTCCTATAGAAAAACGTCTTTGTTCAATATATCCCAAGGTGCGGGGTTATATCGGACACGATAAAAGTTTTAAAAAATAGGAGTGGGAGAATAAGTTCTTATTTATATATATTGTCGGCAGGGGCAACCTATATTTGAAAAAATTAGGTAAATATCTGTTTTAATAAAAAAGTTATTCAAGAAAATATAAAAATATCGTTCAATATATACCCGGTTTACGGCATCTAATAAAATAAGTTTTTTATACTTAAGTTCTATAAAAGAATTCTTAAAAACTATAAAATATTAAATACCTTGTCATAATATCAACATACCTTGCAGATATTTGTGTTATTTCCAACTTTCGCAGATGGACGTAGCAAACTTTTTTTCCATTTCTCTTGCAGAATTTTATCTTTAGAAAAATGAAACAACCTGTATCCATTTGTAGAATTATTTCCACAATTTGATAAAAAACACTGCATGGATTCGCGGAATTGCAGATGTATAAAAACAATGAGTATAAAATTTTTGTAAAATGTGACAAAAGTGTTTGACAAAAAAACAATAATTTGATTGATAACAAGATACATATTTGTCACAGTTGGCAAATATAATTTTTTTAATAAAATGTTCTACATCCATGTTAGATAAAGAAAGACGATCGTTTCTCTTTCCAAACGGGGACAGTAGAGTATTTCCAATATACTCATCTTTATTACTTTGAAAAGCTTGTCGTGACTCTTATTCCGCCAATATCTGTCACATACAGGGACTCTAGATATATCTAACGAAAACAGCTGAAAATCAAACACAATGCGACCTTATAACTGTGATCATGTCACATTTAAAAATCACTGATATTAAAAGATCACAGTAACATATAACAGGGTGATTTTAAAATCACAATATGGACTTATTGGAATAAAACCTCACTTTATTTTAGAGTTGACTTTATTCTGACAGATTTACAAAAAAAACTGACAGCTCACCACTCAAAATTGACATTCCAAAGCCAAATTTAAAAATAAAGTTGCTAACTTTCATTTAATACAGGCACTAATAAATTGGGTTCTTAAATACACAATGGCAGAATTTTAAAAGAAAGCAGCTGCTTTTTATATGTTAATCTGTCACAATACAGTCAATTTTAAAATAAGGTCAGGTTTTATTCCATTAAGTGTCTAATATCTCTCATCCCTAGTTCACTAAGTACCAAAGAGTTGGTACCATATTTGGAAGAATCAGCTAGATACACTTCTTCCTTGATCCCTAGCTTTTCTAGGGACTTGACCACTACTCACTCCCCCTCGGCATGGCCCAGGGTGCCCTGAGGGATTTATTTATTTTATTTATTTCTTTATTTTTTAGAATTAGATAAGTACAAAAATTTCTTAACCTAGAATTACCTTCTTGGCAGAAGTCTTGAACCTATCTTTTGAAATGGTAAAGAAATCAAGTTGACTACAAAATTTGTTAACATTTCTGCTAATTCTATTAACTGGATTAAACATAAAATAATAAGTACGACAATGTTATTAATAATATTAAAAGCAAAACATACGTCATAATACTCCCTCCTGTCCTTCAGAACATTTAATTGCACATACTTATATGTATCCTCCACTGAGAGAAAAATGCCATTCCTACTAAGTTTATAACATGAAAATTTAATAAATTTACCCTGGATACTCTCGAGTCGATCTATGTAAATATTAATGAATGGTGACCATATGATGTTAGAAAACTCAAGAATTGATCTTACAAAACTTATAAATAATAGTTTTAGTGTATTGACATTTGTAAAACCCTGGCAAGATCTCTTTCTGAAACCCAACATTTTATTTGCCCGGCCTATGATCTTTTCATAATGTTCAGAAAATGTTAATTTTGAATCAAGATATACTCCAAGATCCCTCACAACAGATATTTCTTTTAATACTTTACCACCTAACATGTAGGTAAGAAGGAAATTATTTCTTAGTCTACTAAATCGCATAACTTGACACTTTGCAGTGTTCAGTGTCATACCATTTAGAGTACACCACCTATCAATTTTATCTAAATCATTTTGGATTCTAATTTGGTCCAGCTGTGAGGTAATTCTGGCATATATCTTCAAGTCATCAGCAAATAATAGGTATGCAACCTCCAAAAAAGAACAGATGTCATTTATAAAGATATTAAACAAAGGAGGGCCCAAATGTGATCCCTGAGGAACCCCCGATGTGATAAAAAAAAATATTGGACAGATAGCCTTCAACCTTTACTTGCTGTGACCGACTTGATAAATAAGATTTTATCCATTTCCATAATGGACTAGTGATACCATACTTTTTTAATTTTGACATCAAAACACCATGGTTTACTCTATCAAAGGCTTTGCTGAAGTCCATGTAAATAGCATGGACCTCAGCACCTTCGACCATTGCAGTAGAAATAAAGTTTGTGTACAAGAAGAGATTTGTGTCAACAGAACGACCAGAGGAGAAACCATGTTGTTTTGATGTTGTAATTTTCTCGAAAAATCTCTTAAGTTTTACCTCAACACAATGTTCAAATAATTTAGGAGAGCCGAAAGAATACTAATAGGACGATAATTATTGACATTTCCTTTGTCCCCAGGGGGTCGATTTTTGTATATTAACCTTCCGATTGTTTTGGCCGACTAAAAAATTTTAGCCTCAAGATTTAAGGTGAAGCCCGGCAACGCCGCCGGTATAGACTCCACAGCACCCCTTGGCAGTCGCGATGAATAGCGTTGAGTGTCATCGCACAGTGGGACCAATTGTTACAATTTAGCGGTTGTATTACAAGATTAAGGGGTAGTAAATCCTCAAAATTTTAGCTACCGATGTACCGGGTGTCCTATAAAAACATTTCATATTTAAAATGCAGCTAAATATTTGACTAGGTACTGATTTTAAAAAATTTAAAATATATGTAAAGTAAATAAGTTTTACAATCCACCTAAACAAAAATGATCGCAAATATAAAATAAAGATGGCAGAAAATTAAAAGCTGAGAGGCATTTATATATTTTCTTTTAAGTAAAAAAATACTGCGTTTACATCAGTATATCAATACAAAAGGTAGAGAGTTTTTTATCGCTTATTTCAGATACTACTTAACCAATTTTAATGAAATTTGGCATACATGTTTTATAAGCCATTCTCCCTTGTTAAGGCGATTTTTTTACGCTATGACATGTGCAAGTCAGGCCGAACCAGCGAAGCCGGCTATTGTTATTTTTTTAGGTTAGTTATTAATCAATTGGAATAAGAAACCGATACCTTCCTTAAGGCTGTAAATGCAAATAAAGATTAATACGGCTTTTTTTAAAATTCAAGATGGCTACTATACGCTAAAACTATACAACTTATTTGTTTTAATTGACGGAACATTTATATTTAATTTGGTTACACGGTTACAAAACTACTAATTTAAAAAGGCAGTCATTAAAAACAAAATAAAGAGAATGTCAAATACTTGGATTTATATAACGATACCCTTTTTAAAAATATTTCCGCATTATTAGATTATTTATAGTTTTTACCTGATAGCTTTGGCTGTGATGTGGGTATAATTGTTTTTTCCTTTAAAATCGGTTTAATTTTAAATTTAATCACTACTCAAAAGTCAAACTCTTAAGGCAATCCAAATATAAAATAAAAATAACTCCATTTTGATGGTTATATTGTTATATTCGTGAAAATGCAAACAGGTACTTAATTAAAGTTTTTTTTAATAATAACTAACCAAACCACTTTTAATTAATGTTTTAGTACAGTTATTCCTTAACCCCCATTCTTTATGTACAATTTGTACGGAAAAATAATAAAAATTTGATTTAATTTGAAAAATAATATTTATGTTTACTAATACTTGTCTACTATTTAAAACTATCGGTCATCTTTCATATGTATGAAATAATGTCTAAAGTAGTAAACACTTGTTTAATGGACTAAAAGTCATAAACCTAACCGAACCAATGCAAAAAAAGTGCGGACATTTGTAGCCTAGCCTACAATTAGTACCTAGACTATTGCACCACCGTCCGTTCATTTGATAGGTTTAATTTTTAGATCGGAAAAAGATTTAAGTAATGGAAGATATAAGGAAACATGTACAAGGGGGACGAGTGTGATATAGTTTAGGTAGGCTAGATTAGTTTACTGAAGATGGGCTCCATCTGCTAGTACCTAAAATAAGTATTGCAAAAAAATACAAATAATAAGAATTTTCTTTCTTCTACCCTAACACCCACCCACTAACCTCATTGTGCACATTACAGAAAATATTCAATGAAAAAAATGTCGCCGCGTACAAAAATTTGAGAAAAATTAGGCACTATTAGAAAAAAAAATCGTTTGCTTAGCACGCTCTTCCACTCAGACCCATATATACAGGGTGTTCAATAACATAATTTTAGTATTAAATTTCTTGAGTGATTTTAAGACACAAAGTTCATATTAACATAGGTCTACAAACGCTTAGTTTTCGAGATAATATTTTTTGTTTATTTTGATATAGCCGCCATGCCATACCGAAGCATTTTTTATTTTGATGCTAGCAGTCTTTGGCGCAAAAGCTTTTTTTTAAACGGTTAGAGATGCGAAAAAATTGCAAGAGACAAAAAAGTTTGCAAACGAAACAAGGATTTTATTTCTTGTTTTAAAATCTACCAGTGGCTTACAACAAAAAATATTCCAGGAAAAAGGTGACATGAGCCCTGAAAAAGTATAACCTTCTAGATTTTTACTATCGTTTGGCATGTCTTATAGTGTAATGACAACAGCTAAATATATGTGTTAAATTTGAGCTGCATATCTCAAAAACTGCACGAGCTATAAACAAAAAACTAAAAAATATATGAAATTTTAACACCCTGTATCTCGAAAACTAAGCTTTGCGAACTTTTTGACTTACAATTACTTAAAAACCTTGTATAAATAAAAAATTTTATATGATCCGATTTGAATTAGAAATTCAGTACAAAAAAAACTGTGTACTAAGTAAAACATAGTACATACATAAGTTTGAAACACATATTTAAGTCCTACAAGTTTCTTAAAACATTGTTGCAACTCTTGTCTTTGGAACTCATGTTCCACAACGGCACAGAATTTTGTCTTCTTTTTAAAAACATTTTTTGTATGAGAAGAGGACACTCTGATCTATCTTTTATATTTCACCATAAAGATTTCGTTGAGCCTTTACTTATGGAAAATAAAAACGTGATCTGGTCGTGGACACATTTCCCTACCCAAATGCAAAAGTGAGTTTTAAAAAGTTACGTCATATCATTAAATAAAAATCTTCAGTCCTTATGATATCGGACGGAGGGCAGATTATGGTAGGTTGGTTGTGAGGGGGCTGGTTAAGGGGGGAGCAACCTATCATCTGCTATGTTGGTCCAAATAAAAAACTTGTTGCAGACAAATAAACATCCTTCAAGACCAGCACAGACCAGTAGATGCCACCCAAATCTCTCATATGATTTATTCTGTTATAGTAATGTAACTATGTGAATGTGAAATTGAATACAATGTATTATCAAATATTTAATAATTATTATCAAAAATAATATTATTGATAAGTAAAGTGCGTAAAGTGATTACATTTCCACAAACAAAAACAGTTGAACAATATATGAAGTGAAGTTCGGTTTGATAATAGTTTGTGAGAAATAGGTACCAGGCACATAGATAAGGGAGGGCACTGGGGGACATTTTCCCCCTTCTTGAACAAGTGTTTATCATGAAATTTTAGTGTCTTGGACAAAAATTGGGCACATCACCACTAAAATGTTCTGTATTCAGTGGATTTGCCTCCGGCAAGCATTTCTGCCTACCCTGTCCAAAACATCATGCACCGTCATGGAATAACAGCACAGCACTTTCTATATGGGAGTATCCCCCCAGAAAGAAAAGCTATCTATGTGCCTGCTACATATTTTGAGTACATGTTTTACAGAACATTTTTTGTTCAGTTCTCCAGAAGGATAATTATATAATAAAATTTTCTTGAAAATGTTTTTGAACAAATTTCTGTTCAAAGAAAATGTTTAGGACTAAATGATTTCGTACAATTTTTTATTTAAACAATAAAATTAATTTTAAAGATATTTCTGCAACCCACTTTTTTCTATGAGGGTTAACAAAAATAACTACTACATACATATTTTTACTTAAATGTCAAAAAATGCTTCAAGCATGCCCCTATGATATAATAATAAAGTTCTAAAAAAATGTAAAATCCTAATTTTAAAAACTATTTTTCTATAATCTCCAAAAACACAAAGTTGTTGATTTTAAATAAAGCACTAGTCAGTATTTTAATTTAAAAAAATACCTTATGAAATTTCTAAATCAATAATGTTTTTGGAGAAATTTCCATACAAGGAAAATGATTTTGAAGAATTTTCCATTTTAACATATTTTAACTCAAATGTTACAAAAACTGTAAAATCTTAATTTTAAAAATTATTTTAGTTCACACTACTACTATACTATAGTAGTGTGAGCTATGATGGTGATCCTAATTTTTTCGAGAAAAACAAAGTTGCTCCGATTTCAAAATTTTTATATATCTTTGTGTTTCAGATGATTTTGAAAGTTTTTTGTCGCGCCGTCTGTCTGTAACGACCAACGCGTATAACTCAAAAACCGCTTGCCCGATTTTAATGAAATTTGAGGTGGTGGGTCTTGGGTAGGGATGGTCCCATTTAAAAATGAACAAAATCCACTGATCACAAGATAAATAAAAGGGCTCGTAAAAGGGTATATGGCGTGTGTCATACCAAAAGTAATAAGTCTGTAGTTAAACAAAATAAATTTAAGTTTAAAAAAAAAGGTGGGAGCAAATTTCAAAAATTAGAGTTTAAGTGAAAATATGTAGTGTGTGATCTCAAACGAAAGGTAATTGAGTCTGGAGTTAAACAAAATACATTTTAGTTTTAAAAAAAGGGTGGGGGAATCTTAAATAATATGTCCGTAAATAACACACACAAAATTCGCTGTTTAAAAACGCCTTATATTTGTTGTTTTTAGAGTAAAAAAATATTTTTTTCAAGTGACAATCGTTTAAGAACTTATAATGAACATGGAATGTTATAGTGTTTAGTAAATTTAGGGCTCAAATCCTAGTTAATTGTGAATCTTTGTTAATTAGTGTGTTCATTACTTGTGGAGATGATTTTAGGTGACCTATCCTGGGTCACCCCAGATAAGTACTTTTTTGTTTAAACAGTTTATCTGATAGTACCGGACAATATTCTTTTCTTTTAAAAATGAACAGTTTTAATCTTTTTTTCTATTGATAAATAAAATGGTGTTATTAAAATAAAGTACAACATACAGAGTGTTTAAAAATTTTGTTTACAGACATAATAATAATTTAAAAAATGTCCTCTTTTAAATGTTGTAAAAATAAGGAGTCCACCCTATTTTTTTGCGTGGCATGTAAAAATATTTTTCATCGGAGCTGCTGGACTAGGGCAAATAAGCAGCACACAGTTATTAAAGATAGTCTAATTTTTTGCTCGAGACATTGTGAAGGATCAACAACAGACATTGAACCTGATGCTTTTGATGTTCTCAGGGCAATTATTGATGAGTTAAAGCAGGAAGTTAAGGAAAAAGATTATTGAGAGACTAAAACGAAATTCCGTGTCGGTATTCGAAGACGTTTCAAGATGTGAGGAAAACTATTTAACGGAAATAGCGGAACAGAACGAAAAAATTGAGAAGTTTAAAAAGCAAATTTCAGAACTAACACAAGCGATGGATAAAAATAAAATAGAACACTGTTCAAAGGCGGTGCAGGTGCAGCCTTTAATTAAAAAAACTTCATGTCAAACGGTTACTGTAGAAACTGCTTATGTTAGTACACAAACAACAACATCATTATCAGAATGTAAAACCCAAACTGATTTAACATTTCTTCACAACACTGATACAAATTGTTTAGAAGAAAAGCTATTAGACCTAAAAAAACATAATAAAGAACTAAATAAACAATTGCAGGACAATAATAGACTTGTAAGTGGTCTAGAACAGCAACTCGTAGACATGAAATCAACAAAAGATGAAATATTGGACGCACTGAAAATGATAGAGGCGGACAACAAAATTTATGCGGAGAAACTTCAGAAGCCAGAAAAGAGATCATAACAAATAAAACAGGCAGTTTAGGAAATAGGAAAATCAAAAAAGCTAGAAATAAGATTATAATTTTAACTGATGAATTCGGTAAATATCTTTATCCCCACTTGGATAAAGTCTGTTCAGACAATTATTCTATCCAGGTTGTATGTAAACCCAATGCATCTTTTAGTGAAATAACTTGTAAGCATAGTTCATGGTTTTCTGGTTTGGGGTCTAATGATTACGTAATTGTTTTGGCGGGATTGAATAGTATTGATATTAGGTTAAATGAATTAACAAAATTATCAAATCAGTGTTTTTACACTAACCTTATAATAAGTACAATACCTACAAAGCAGGAGGGTTATTTTGAATTTAACAACATTCACTTAATTAACGATAAAATTTTAAATTTTGTGAAAAATATTAGACAGTTTTCAAATAATATCAATGTTGTTGATCTTAAAGACAAATTCAGATATTCTGACTTTGTGGCAAAGAGCATATTTTTTTTAAACAATAAAGGTTTGTCAAAAATGGCAGTGTTCCTACGAAATGCAGTGCGTTCTTTTAAAGATGAACCATCTGTAAGTTGTTTAAAGCCAATTTTAACAGAACAAAACTTTGATTCAGAATGCGTAGTTACCATAGACTTAGAAAATTCTTACCAATGTTCTCCTACTGTTAGCAATGTATCTTTTTTAGAAACATCTCAAGTAAACTCGACTCTTGTGTGATAGGTAATATAAGAATCTTAACTGTCTTGATGAATTAAATTATCCAGAATTAATATTATTAACAGAACATTGGTTGGAACCCGAGGAACCTTTTGACATTCCTGGGTACTATGTTATTTCATATTTTTGTAGAACAACAAATGTAGGTTATGGTGGTACAATTATCTTAAGTAAAAAAGAATCCAATTTTCAACCAGAAAACGTAGATAGGTACAATCATTTATGTTTAGAGAGTGTTTTTGAGTTTTCTTTAGTGTATAGTGAAAAAGAAAATATATTTATTCTATGCATATATCGTCCTCCTGTAGCAAATGCAACGAGTTTCTTAGTAAATTTCAAATCATTGTTATTAGAACTACCACATAACAGTAAAATTATTTATGCCGGTGATTTTAACTTAGATTATAACAATGAAAATTTAGGTAGTATGGTAGCTTTAAGGAATCTGATGATTTCCTATGATTTAAAAATGTTTGTTGAATCTCCCACCAGAATAACAGATAAGACTGCTACAACTATTGATTATTTTTGTGCCAACTTTAGTCATGACAATATAAAATGTAGTGTGCTTCCTAATAATCTTTCTGACCACGAGGCATTATTTTCCAGCTTTCCTTTACAGGAAAAAATAGAAAAATTACCTGCACAACGAAAGAGAATTTTCTCGACAAAAAATTTTAACAACTTTAGAGATAAAATTAGTATAATAAATTGGGAATGTGTTTTTAACTCTAACAAGCCTATTGAAGACTTTCATTCAATAGTTAAAAAAACATTTTTTGAAAGCTTTCCGTTGCGCAAGGTGAGAAAAAGAAAGAAGAAAAAAAGTTGGATAACCAAAGGTATTAAAATTTCCTCTCAGAACTTACGATCTTTGTATGTAATTCGTAAATCTATTAATAATGAATTTTTTCTTAATTATTTTAAAGTATATCGTAAAATATACAAAAATATAATTAAGGCAGCAAAACAGAAATATTATGGGAACAGGATTGAAAGCGCGAAAAATAAAAGCAAGGAAGCATGGTCAATTGTTAACGATTTAAGAGGTAAAAATAATTTATTAAAGCAACAAGCAAACATAACTGTTGACGTGCTAAATAGTTTTTATTGTACTGTTGGGAAAAACTTAACATCAAATATTAAATCAGATTGTGATCCACTGATCAACTTATCAAATGCATATGTAAATGAAACTTTTGTATTAACTGACACAGATAAAAACGAAATAAAAAGAATAATAGGTGAAATAAAAACAAATTCCTCAGGTATAGACGAAATGTCAAACAACATTTTTTAAAATTTAAACGATGCGGCATTGGAAGTACTTGCAAACTCAGTAAATCGAAGTTTTTTAAAAGGGGAATTTCCAGATATCTTGAAGACTGCACTAGTTATCCCCCTGCATAAATCAGGTTCTTTTACAGATCCATCAAATTTTAGACCCATTTCCCTTCTCAATACGCTATCTAAAATTATTGAAAAATTGGTAAAGAAGAGGATGATGGATTTTATAGAGAAACACAAAATCCTTAGTGTAAAACAATTTGGTTTCCAAAAATCTAAAAGCACCAATGATGCGGTTTTTTCATTTTTAGAAAGTCTGTACCTAAAAATCAATGACAAAGAGGTTGCAGCCGCAGTTTTTTGCGACTTTACAAAAGCTTTTGACTGTGTTAACCATAATCTGCTTTTTAAAAAAATGTCTGTTTACGGCTTTAGAGGTATATCGGGAACTTTCTTTAAATCCTATTTAACAAGACGTTATCAAAAAGTGAAGAACGGTACATCTATTTCTTCTACAATGGAAATAAATACTGGAGTTCCACAGGGTTCGGTTTTAGGCGTAATTCTTTTTCTGTTGTATATTAATGATTTAACTTTCTTAGATATTAAAGGTATTTTAACGATATTTGCGGATGACACCACTATTCTATGGCACCACAAGGATTTGCAAGTTTTAAAGGACATTGTACATAAAGACATTGTCAAAATTAAAAAATGGTGTGACGCAAATTATTTGTCTAAATATAGATAAAACTAAAGTACTTGGCTTTAAAATGGATTTTAATAATCTGAATCTAGGAAATGAAATAATAGAACAAAAGCAGAGTATTAAATTTCTTGGCATGTTCATTGACAACAAGCTAAAATTTACAGACCATATTGTTAATTTAAATAAAAAAATCTCTAGCGGAGGTTATGCTGTGAGAAAAACTTACACAGATCTTGGTATTGATATGGCGAGAAAGGTATACTTTGCTTTAGTTGAATCGCACTTACATTATGGAATTGCGTTTTGGGGAAATTGTTGTCAACATTTATTTAAGTCAGTTTTTACAATACAAAAACGATGTCTACGGTACATTTGTGGAGCAAAACTAAAAGATCATTGTAAGCCGCTGTTCCAAAGGGAAAAAATTTTAACACTTGTATCTTTAGTCATTCTGGAAACAGTTTGCATTATATTTAAAAAATACAAAAATAACCCCACAAGTTTACATGGATACCAAACCCGAAATAATTTAATGAATATTCCGTTACCTATTCCAAAATCTACACTAACACAAAATTCAATAATTTATCGCAGCATTAAAATATACAACCAACTGCCTGATGCTATAAAAGCAAAAGGCGATTTTAATAATTTTAAAAAGGCGGTAAAAGATATGCTTGTAGATAATGCCTACTATCATTTGGATGAATATTTTGATCATGCATAAAACCTTTTTATAATAGTTTAAGTTCAAAATTTTTTATTTTTTTCATTTTATGTATCTTGTGTTCAACGCTTTTAACCAATTAGTTTTGTTTTTGTTTTTATTTATATTTTAACCACATTAAGTCCAGTTGTGTAAATTTTCATTGTTTTTAGATTTTTGTATTAGATAGTATTTTATGTTACTTAGCTCTATGTCTAATAATCTAATCCATGTACCTGATTTAATGTTTTAAGTTATTTAACTGTTTAATTTTCATGTTTTTATTTTTTTATATATTTTTAATTTTTACATAGAATAAGTTATTTGCGAATTTGCTATTTATGTATTGTACAGAGTTTCTAAGTGGAATGCTAGGGATAGGATTTTCAGAGTTGTACAGAAATGCCGAATGGAGTCCTGTGCGTCAAAAAAAAATTTATTATATTGCTCAACGCTGCTTGTTCTTAATGATTGAATTAATTGTCAACAATTTTGATTTTTCACGTTAAAAAAATTTTAAATGAGAAAAATGCTTTTTTTTAACAAACACTACACAAGAAAAAAAAAACTTTTTACTTGTTTATTTTAAACCTAAATGGGGAATGTTTCTCTAATTTTCAACTTTAGTGACAGCCCCAACCTGTGTTTGTGCCTTTTGGTTTTTGTCTAGCTAGACTCCCGGCTTCTTGCCACCCTAGATCTAGCTTTGGGAACAAAATATATTGAGAATTAGACATATGATTTTTTGTGCTATTTTTGGTCTTTACCTACTTATGTTTTGCTTAGATTATGATACTACTGTTTTGTCAATGAAATTTGTCTTTCCGACAATAAAGCCTATTTTGATTTGATTTGATTTGGTAGATTTCAAAAATTAGAGTTTAAGTCAAAACATGGGTTGTGTGGTATCAAATGAAAGGTAATTGAGTCTGAAATTGAATAAAATATATTTCAGTTTTTAGTTATATTAGCTCACATGTACACTATAACTATAGTACCTAGTGTGAGCTTATAGGTACCCATATATATTGGCAGAGTATTTTTATAATCACCAAAAACACATAAAAAAAAATAAAGTACCTTATTAAGATTCTAAATCAATAATTCATTAACTTTTTATTTAAAAAAATATTTATAATAATAATCATTCAATAAAATTTTCTTCATACAGAAAATTGTTTAAAAACATTTTCTTCAATTAGAAGTTTGTCCGAACAAATTTCCATTTAAAGAAAATGGTTTTAAACAAATTATATAAATTATTATTATTTTAAATAATTTTTTATTAGAACTTATTTTAACTCAAATGTTACAAAAAATGTAAAATAAAATAAAGTTTTTTTTTCTATTATCATCAAAAAAGTTTTTGATTTAATATAAAGGACTGGATAGGTAGTCATTATTCAGTGACCCAATAAAAGTTAAAAAAAGTACCAACTGCATAAGGTTTGTAAATAATTTATTAACAAAAAAAATTTGAATAGGTGTGTCCCCTTATAAATTATTATACAAGTAAACAATAATTTATTCTAGCACTGTCGAAACAATGATTCTTGATGGGTAGTATCCGTATGCAAAGTTAAATTCAAAAAAATACAAAAAATGGATAGGTACCTATGTCACAGGCTTGTAGCAATAAATAGTGATTTTAGTTGTGGGGGTTGCTATAGTCTATAGTTAAAAAAGCTATAAGTACCTATAATCAGAGGGTGTAACTAGGATAACCCTGCCAAATTAAAATATCAAAATAAGCACCTATTAAAAATTGGTAAACTAACAATGTAACCACCCAAAGAGCACAATATTATTTAAATGTTTTATTACCAAATTTGATTTAAGCCCCTCAAAAAAATTGACCCAGTTATATTCCTTATAAGGGCCTATATCCTTAAATTATGTAACACTCAAGGGAGGGAGGTTTGGCTTTGCGTTACACACAATGTTTTTTTAATGTGTTTTTTTTTTTAATGCGTTACGAGGGGGGATTAAAAATCCTGAATTTTTGTGTTACATAATTTAAGGATGTTCCCTAAGCCTGCTATACATATACATTATTTTGAATTTTTATGATGATTTTAACTTTGTATACTAACTATAGGTAGGTATCTTTCTTTTCATATATCATCAGGAGATTTTATAAGTGGGGCTTGAACACTATGCAGAACTATCCATATCTTCTTGTCTTTTGTGAGGGAAATATTTAAAAGAAATGGAGCCCGTCTCTAGGATGGAAAACTTTATATACTATGTTTCTCTTCTTATATCATCAGGAGATTTTATAGGTGAGGCTTCGAGACCGTGTAGAACCACAGGTTATCCAAGTCTGCTATCCAAATCTTCTTGTCTTTTGTGAGGGGCGTAGTTAAAAGACATGGAGCCCCTCTCTGGAATAGTGATTTGCCCCACAGAACACTATATCCGCAAGTGTGAGAAATCAACTTATCATTTTTTTAGAACTAGTAATATAATTTTAAAAAAATCCTATTTGTTTATTGTGAAATTCCTTCATACTTGTCTGTCAAAGTAAGTGTCATAAAAATCACGGCGAACTCGATTTTCTGAAATAAGTGAAAAAATTCTACCAAGCTGCACTGACAACACTGCGGCTCACGATCACTGAGTTGTACGAACAATGAGAAATAAATTCGTCGTACAATTAGTGTCAGAAAACAGTTTTTGTTTCCTTCATAGAATGAAATTCGTAAGAAAATTAGCTCTAGAATGTTGTGTTTGCTAATATCTAACGTTATTTTGCCTTTTTGGTTCAAAATATTGAGCAGAAACCTTCCACAATATTTTGCCAGTTCTAGTTGAACTCAATGCAGCCCAATTTTATATGACTAAAAATTTTAGCTGGCTAAAAACGATCGGAGGTCTAATCTACAAAAATCGACCCCCAGATTTAAAAACGGGTACAACAAATGATTTTTTCCACAGAGCTGGAAATTCAAGTGATTTATTGAACATTATGCTAAATGGTAGATAAAGAGATTCAGCACAGTATTTTAAGACAGATGGACAAACTTCGTCTGGGCCCACAGATTTTGAAACATCAAACCCATTCAATTCTTTCTCTCAGTCAGAGTATAAACAGAAGAAAAGAAGTCAGCAAATAAATTGGAAATGTTGTGTCCATGTTCTGCAACTCTGTCACCAAACTTCATAATCTTGGGACCATCACTTTGACCTTTTTTAGTTTTAATGAAATTCCACAAATTTTTAGGATTGCTGTTAATAGAGTTTTCTGATTTTTCAATAAATTTGTTATAATCAATTTCAGTTAAAGTTCTGCATTGCTGTCTTATATTAGAAAACATTTCGTAATCTTCTTGCCTTTTGGTCTGCTTGAATTTTTTATAAGCTTGTTTTTTGCTAAAAATAAGATTTTTTAGCTCTTTAGAAAACCAGGCAGGAAAATTACTTACAGTTTTGTGTTTTACAGGTACATGTTTTTCAAAAGCTTCAAAGATAATATAATAAAACCTTTCTTTGTAAATACATACCATTTGGATTGAATTTAGCCAATTCTAGTAAGCGGTTCTCAACACTGTTGTCTCCATTACTTTGCTGTTCACTCATTGTGTAAGTTAAAATTTACCTTTTATAAAATAAAAAAATTTCAAAAATTTAAAAATTAACTGAAAAAAGTAAGGTTAAACAAACAAGTAGAGTTTTATGACGTAATAATCACGTGACGAACGTGCATTCCGCGCTTGGTGTTCTGTGCTCCGCGCCGGTTACACGGATAAATATCACGAGTCGTTAAATACCGAGATGAATTCCATCAAAGGAGCATGCGCCAAAATTAACGTCAAAATGTCTAATTTAAATTATTGGCGCGAATACCGGGATTGGCGCGAGATCGAAGAGCTTAACGTATAATAAAAAATTCAAGGTATAAAATAATGGTCAATTCTAATTTTTAGGTATGATTTTATGTAGGTACCGGGTGGTTTTTTATAACCGGAGCACTCAGCAACTTTATCATTGAAAATAAAGGGCTATAATAAATTGTAGATTTTTTTTGGTTAATTATGATGATGAAGAACTTTAAAAGCCAACATAATTTTTTTCTATCCGTCACCATGTACAGGGTGTCCCAAATTCGATGTTTTTGGGGAGTTTCGGGTATTTCTAGAGGAACTAAAAAAACCTCATCAACGTTTGCGACACTCAAATTTCAAAAGAACCTTAAAGGTGAAAATCGCATTTTGATATAGCAAGCCGTTTTTAAACTACGGGGTGTTTTTAAAAAGTCTGCATTTTGGGAAGGGGTCTATAACTTGTTTATTTATTAATATTTTTATTTCTGTGAAAACATTCTTTAGACACTTTTTTAAGAGGAATTCAACTGTTAGATTAAATTTAATTTGTCACGTTTAGTTTTTGAGATATCACATAAAATTAATTTCTCTTTATGGGATTAGTGGGATTTCTTTATATTTTTGTTTTTTTTTATTTTTACCACATATTTTAGTTTGCTTAATATTAAAAAATAATAAAGAGGTGATTAAAAAATAAAAATAAAGAAAACAATAAAAAAAATTAAAAATTAAAATATTGAGTGTGATACATCATTTTAAAGGAAATTTTAGAGAGAGTTTTAGAGTTATTCTGTAAGAAAAATAACAACTTTATGCAATATTTTAAAAACCAAAAGAGATAAATAAAAACCGTTGACATCTGTCAATTCTTCAAGAAAAGATCTATAAGAAAGCTATTTACACAAAAGCAAAATGCAGACAAAAACACTCTAGTTTAAAAACGGCTTGCTATATCTAAATGTAGTTTTCACCTTTAGGCTTCTCTTAAAATTTGAGCGTCGCAAAGGGGGCTCAGTTTTTTTCTTTCTCCCCTAGAAATACCCGACACCACAAAAAAACAACGAATTTGGGACACCCTGTACAGGGTGTGACAATAAAGTCGATTCTTTGAGAGGGAACACCCTGTATATTTTTGCATTTTAAGATTCGTCTTTTCTTTTTGATTTCAAACATATACAATATCTATGTGCTGCGATTAATATTTTTTGAGGTGTATGCAGTATTTCTTCTATATGCATTTCACGTTTATTTTGTTTTGCCATGGAAGTATTGACAAATTTAAATGCGCTAAATCTTTTAAAAAATGTTTATCGTAGCATAGACATACAGTAGAACCCCGATGACAGTGTTTATTCAAATTAAATTGGGCAATAAATAATTTGTCACACAACTTGCACGTCACCGGCATTTTCACAAAACAAAAACGACGAATTTTCATCAAAAAGAACTGGGAATTATTAAAGTTTTGCTGTATAAAACCATACTGAAATATCTCTCAGTTGATTGGTTGGCAGAAGTGACAGATCAACGCTTGCGCACGGCTTGGAATTCATCTCGGTATTTAACGACTCGTTAAATATCCGGATAAAAATTCTCGTCCTTGTGTCCTCTGACACGTTTTCTCGCGTCCTCCTGTTTTAAAAAAGTGACGTACCGTTTGACGTCATTGGTTTGATAAGTTTGTGCCAAAGATTATAGATATAATATATATTATTGTTTGTTAACTTCGCTCACCCCGTCAGGGGTCCGATTCCCGACCATACAAAATGTGAGTGTTCTATTATGGAGCGGGAACATTCTTATGTGTCCATTGAGCGTATTATTCTTTTATTGGGCTCTGATTGGTTGATTAAAAAATTTGAACCAATCAAAGTGTGAGAAAAAAAATAAAGGATAAAGCCGGCTTTATCCTATACCTCGTTATTAGGGACTTATTAGGGACTTTTGCAATACCAGGCAGTAATTGTGCCGGGCACTATTCTGACTGTTTCGCATTATAAGAACAGCTATCTTCTTTCAAAATTAGGCCTTTGTGTATTATATGAGCCGGAATTAATAGTGCCGCCATTATTAATGGAAAATAAATGACTGGATTTATAAATTCGACTTTGCTTTGTCAATTCTGAAAGAAGAACTGTCAGTTTTGAATGAAAAACTATCAGAATAGTGGCCGGCACTATTACTGCCTGGCCTTATTGCAATAAGTCGCTATTAACACGGATCCCTAACAAATTTGTGGTTGCGTTGTACTGAATTTTCGAGAAAAAAATTTTTACGTTGCCAGATTTATAAAGGGTATGGCTGGGTGACCATTGAGCGTTTTACCCGCTCGGATTTATCTTTTACTGGGCTCTGATTGATTAAAAAATTTGAGCCAATCAAAGCCTGAGATAATACGCTCCTTGGACAGCTGGCTTATTTGGAGTATTTTCATGACTATTTCCTATTCTGTGAGCTAAAGAAAGAAGCTGGTTGATTGAAATTTGTGATTTTTTTTTCTTGTGATTTAGGGCAGTCCATAAATTACATAGCGGGTATAGGGGTGGAGTTATACAAAGTTTGATAAGGTGTTAAACTTTGTTACGTAACATTTGTTAGCCTACATAAAAATAAAGTAATCTCAGCTCAAATGTGTACTATTAGCTGGATGAAGGTAATGTTCTAGTAATGAATTTTTTTACTGTGCAGTTTTTTTAGGGGTCAGAACAATTCACTGATTCACTTTTACTTCTTTTCAATTTTATTTGGTTGGCGTCCTAACCTAAATTATATCCAGATACCACTATTTTCCTTAAAAAATAAGAAAAATCGTTAAAAAAAAATTTTTAAGAACTTAAAAAACTGCTTTGTGAAAAAAGAAAGAAAATTTTTTAACAATTATTCAAAAATTGTTTTACCGATAAATATTTTCTAATAAGAATAAAATTTCAAACTAAAACCACGGCGAGCGACGGCTAGCTTTCCCGGTGGGGAAATGGGTCAGCGGCAAGTTGGTTCGGCGGCGATATGGGATCGGCGTAATTTTCTTATTTCCATTTATTTCTACCGTGCACAGGCAATAAAGATACTTGCAAAAATTAAGTTTCGACATATAATCTTTTAGGACGATTTTTTTTTCCTTCTAGATTATAAAAATAAGCAGGGTGTAAACGGTATGATAAAGGATGCCAAAATAAGAAAATCCTCGTATAACATGGAGGTGCTGTTTTTAAAATGTAGGATTATTAATGTTTGAGGAGAAAGGGAAAAAATTTTCAAAAAACAAATTAAAATCCGGCAATGCTAAATGATTATCTCATTATGATTAGAAAATGTGATTTTTTTTTGATAAAATGCAAGTTAAGGAGATTGTCAAAGTTATCTCCTAAAATGTAAAAAATTATTTTAAAAAATTTAACTATTTTGTTTGTGCTAATATAAACTTAAAAATATTAATGATATGATGTGCCTAGAGACCTGTTTCTAATAACATAAAACAGCAAAAGTTTATAACCTAAAAAAAATTGTGTGTGCTTAAGACCACACGGCAGAAGTGTAAACTTCAACAAGGCCAAATTAATAATACTGGCCTTCATCTGCATCATCATATCGCTCGCTGAATGTTCCTTTCACAGTTAGTCGACTCGAGCCGACTTCACCCGAATGAGCGTTACATAGCCGAGCCTGACGGCTCAGTTCAATTCAGTACCCACGCCTAAAGAAGTTAACACTTCAAAAAGTTTATGACTCATACCATTTACACCCTGTAAATTAATGCAAACAAAAAACGAGAATTTAAAAACTTTAAAAAACTAGGTAACCTTGGTATTTTTTGCAAGTACATTTTTTTTCTTTGCAGAGTAGATTTATATTGTTACGAAGGAGAAAAAAGTTGTTTTTACGTAACTAAACGAAAGGACAAATTAGCAGAAACAGGTGAAGTTGGAAAAATTTTAACAATTTTTTGTTCATGACCACCTCGAAGAACACGTTTACGATAAAGGTTTGACGTTTTCTCGGTGTTAATGCGAATGCTTTTAACACAAAATGCCTTTGTTCAACTGGGTCGACCCAATAGAACAAAGTTCTCTTAAAATGTAGTAGAAGTGATCTCTCCTATAGGAGCTCAAGAATACGGATTGTTTGATTTCAGTAGAACGTTCCTATGGGAAAGTTTTTAAGAATAGACGTCTAGAACGCAAGATTTGTCGAAAATATTATAACAGTCTTGGACGAGAAGTTAGCTGCCATGGCTAGTCCACAACGAACGTCTTCTGTTTCTGTCTTTGTCGAAAAGAGTGCGAAGCATTATAAGATATAAAAAACGCAAGAACTATAGACATAAAGGACTGCTTAGTTCCATTTAACCTGTGTTAACAAATTGTGCGGGGTGAGGAGAGCGGCGTGACGTCACCACTTGTGCTAAATCCTTTGTTTACGTTGGTTGTATATGATGTTATTCGTATTTTCAAGAGAGTTTTGTTGATATTTCGCTGAATAGTTTGTGTTTTTTGGATTGTTTTGAGTTCAGTGCTACTAAGAAAAGACATATATAAATAAACATTTTCACGTTTGGTTTGTTAACAGTGTGTAAAAATTCGATTCAGGACAGAGAAGAACGTTTGTTTACAGGATAAAAAAATGGCTTGTTTAATAACATCTAATTAATAAATTAATATTTAATTGTTATTATTAGTATTATTTATTCTCTAATTATTATCTAAAGTATATTGATACATGGGCGCACCCAGGGGTGGGGGGGTTCGGGGCCCGCTCTTCACAAGCCTTAGATTTTTGTACATATTTCCCACATATTTCATGAAAAAATACAAAAAATAGCTGAAAATTTGACATCATGAGGCTTCGGGCCCCCCCCCCATGAGGCCTCGGGTCCCCAAAGCATATTCCTGGGTGCACCACTGTTGATAAATAACTTCCACGGTAATTTTTTTAGCTCACTATGCCTGGAAAAATCTGTGCGGTTGCTGTCTGCAATTTATTTATATTAATATATTTAATTTATTGTATGTATCTGTACTTTTCTTTTTTTTTGTAAAAATGTAATAATAAATACTTTTTTTATGTTCTATATTCCAGTTTTTAATTATCTATTAAATAACTTCTAAACGTGCTTTAAAAAGCGGTTGTAATAATTAAACTATACATTCCCAGACAGCACCCTTCGTCCCAGGGATGTACATTTTATATCCAATTTACGTCGATAGGTCCTGGGACCAATAAGGTACGTACATAGTACATACACTAGGTACGTTCAATTGACGTCAGTACACCTCGTGCCAATAAGGTATGTACTATGTACGTACAAGTGTGTACGTACATAGTACGTACATTATAGGTACGCACATTTTACGTCGGTACTTCTTGGACCAATTAGATACGTACCGAATTTTACCTTAAAATTAACGTACCATGGACGTACCTATTAGGAGTTTTATACATACATTATTCCATTTTGGTCCCTTGTGGATTCATAATGGGACGTATAAAAGACGTACAGAAATAAAGACATTTTAGAGTAAAACAGGAAGACTCATACTCAAATTTAAGACAAATTCAAGCAGGCGTCCCCCTGGGTAGCGTACTAGGCCCTTATCTATACTTATTATTCACTTGTGATATCCCAAAGCCAGAAAATTGTCACTTAGCAACATTTGCCAATGATACTGGTTTATTGACGGTAGAAAAATCTATTGAAAAATGCATAGAAAAACTTCAGGAAGCAGTCACCCAAGTTCACAGTTGGACCACAAAGTGGCGAATAAAATTAAATGAAACCAAATCAATTCATGTTGATTTTACAAACAAAAATATAAATCACATACAAATAACAATTAACAACATTCCAGTACCATATTCGAATCAGGCAAAATATCTAGGTATGACACTTGATGCCAAATTGCGCTGGAAAGCACATGTTAAGAAAAAAAAAAGGAGAACTTCAGATAAGGTATAGAAAAATGAACTGGCTAATTGGCAGGCTGTCCAAAAGTTACTGCTTTATAGACAAATACTGAAACCAGTATGGACATATGGTATTCAACTATGGGGTTGTGCTAAAGAGAGTAACATTCTAGTTGTACAGAGATTTCAAAATAAAGTATTAAGAAACATTGTGAATGCACCTTGGTACGTTCAAAATAGTGACCTTCATCGACATCTAAAAATCGAAACTGTGTCAGAGACTATAAAAAAGTACGCAAAAAGCCATGAAGATAGACTCCATCGGCATGTGAATGTGGAAGCAATTCAGCTTCTAGACAATACTATGCTAGTTCGAAGACTAAAAATAGTGAAGCCGTTTGAGCTAGTAAACTAAGTGAATTAAACATAAAACAAAATAATCCTATAAACACAACACAATTGTGAGTTACAGACTAAACAAACCGGGGAGAACTGTTGAGTGAACCCTAAGTTTAAATCTGACTTTTCTAGTAAATTAAGTTAAAACAAAATTGCTAATTAGTCTTACTGACTAGATTGTAATACAATAAACACAGTGTGTTTGACAAATAAAAAAAATAAAAAAATAAATAAAGGCCCAAAGTACGTTGAATGTACGTACATAGTACGTACAAATCGAAGGAAAATAATGGCTAAAGCTACGTCCCTGGGACGTACACATATGGACGTAGGTCGACAACGTACATACGTCGCAGAGTTACGTACTATGTAGGTAAATAGTACGTACTTGTGCTGTCTGGGTTATGTGCATTTTTTTTGTCTCTTTGTTTTTTGTCTGTGCTTTTCTTTTTTTTTAAATAAATCAATACATTTTTCGTCTATATTTCCGTTTTGTACAATGCCTTAATCTTGCATAAAATTTAATTTGCATAAAGAAAATAGCTCTAAAAGCACATAAAATCCAATATAACGATAGGCGCGCTTTCTGCCCAGCACAAGTGGTGACGTAACAGCGAGTTTGACCTTGAACATCGATTGCAGACAGATTCGGCAAACTGAGCAATCCTGTCTAGTGTATAATCGTTGTAAAAAACGTAGCATATTGACTTTAAGGCAAAAAACGCATGCGCTGGTTTAAAACTAAAGAAAGGCTAGTTTCAAAACCATTGAAATTGGTTCAAACGTGACGTCATTGCTAACGAGCGGGAAATATCATTATTTAAACTGAAACAATAATTAAAAAAACAAAACTTTTATCACTTTTTTTGGAAGTTATCAAATTGTTAGGAGGAAATACAGATGGTATTGGGTCTCCAATTGTTTTTGAACATTAATAACACGACATTTCAGAGTTGTGACGTCTCTAATCAATGACGTGTTTTAAAACCGTTGCAACGCGAGAAAATGATTCTGCTGAGCTCTTCATATTCGGCACATGTTTTATTTCGGCCACCGACGCCGACGGTCCCTAGAATATCGATTTAACTTACCAAGATTTTACTTACCAACGAATTGCCATATTTGGAGTAAAAGTGTCCATGAACCGTATTTTCCGCGCGGAAAAACCGCTGTCCCCGTCCATGGAGCGTATCCTTCCGCGCGGATTTATTTTCTACGAACCAGTATGTATACTGTGCATTAAATCACAGGGAGGCCAGTTGGCCACAACCTATCATCAACAAAAGAGAAAAAAAGAATAAAAGAGTGAAATTAAACAAAACATTAATTTTCAAAGTTGTTTTTTCGAATATTTTTGGTATTTTTGTTAAAGTTAAAAACATTTATAAATATATATTTTGCACGGTGGATAGAATCTATCCACCGTGTATATTTTGAACTAAATCATCCATCAATAACCTATATACATAGTCAAGGGTCTAGTGGTTTTGCAGAAGAACTCACCAAGAACTTTTAGAAATTTGAAAGTTGCCTCAACATGATCATAATACGACTTCCAGTACCACAACTAGCAGAAGCATAGTGAAGCATACATTATCATCAACAGAGACAAGTCCAGTTTATGCATTAGTTATCTGCCTCAACATGATATCATAATAAAATATCGAGTAACCTCAATGACATTAACACTATCTGAAGCATAGATTATCACTAACAGATACAAGTCCAGTTTAGGCATTTATAAAGTTTTTCAACAATCTACCAAACAATTTAGAAACAGAAATAAATAACAAAAAATTAAATATTTAATTTTCTGTATTTATGTAGCAAGGAATCATATACAGTCTTGTCTCGTTACAGGTTTAATTAAGACTTCAAAAAAAAATAAATTATGGTTACGGGTGCTGTTGCAAATGTAATTGTGTGTTGGAAAATTGTAAAATTTGTTAAGTAATTGTGTTTATTTTTTGTACTAAGAAAAGTTAGGATTAGTGTTTTTTATATAAAATAAAAAGAGCCTATTTTTTTAAATTGACTCTAAATATTGTATTTTTCTTAGTTTATAACTATTTATTCTAGTGGCAATTTTATTGTAAAGTTTGATTGTATACTTTGGTCAAATAAATATATTTTTAAATAAATGTGTAATACCAAAGTCTATATTTTTAAATCAAAATGTCTTGAAAATTAATGGGCACAATTAGGGGGGCTGGGGGCTTAGTGCCCTACATGAAATTAGTATACATTTCAGGGACAAACTGACCCAAGTCCATAAACATTTCTGAATGCAATACAAATACTGTTGAAAATAACCAAAACTTTTGAATTTTGTAACAAATTTTTGGCCTTTGGCGCCCCTTTTTTTCTTTAAATGATTTTTTTTTCTAAACATTTACTTTAGTGCATAATTTTAGTAGGTTTTTAAATTTTGCAAAAATTTTCTTCTGCAGTACGATTTTTCCAAGAAGTTCCTACTAAATTTTTAAAAAATTTTCGGCACAAATTTTTTTTGTTACCTAGGTATATGTATGATTTTTCCCTAAACTTTTTGCTATCAGCACAATGTTTTTAAATTTTCTAGTAGTTGTTTTTTAATATTGCAATGTCACCCCTCCCCTGTAGTTTTATTTTTAGCAACATATATACCTAATATTAGACCTAGATGGCAAAAAGGGCCTACTTGCCGGACCTATGGTTTTCCCCCACCATTAATACTATTAGGCTTGGGCTTAAACCCGCCCCCGCCCTAAGTGCCTGGCTAGTCCTTATATTTTTATTTCCACCAAAAAGAAATGAAAATAAGATATACTTGAAAATAAGTGTTTGTAACGTGTCATTTTTACGTTTAAGGCAACGTTACATATTTGTTTATTTAGGTAAATAAACAAGGCTCTTCGACTCGTCTTTCTGTACACAAATTAAGGGTATTTTATAGAGCTAGGTTTGGAGGTTATATAGTGTCCAGAAAGTTACCTGATAAAGGAGGCATTCCATCGAATTACTGTGGACACTGCGCACATCGTATTATTTGGGCATCGTAATTGGAACTTGAGATCACAGGTTTCGGGAAAAATCACATAAAAACTTTCGACCGTTTTGTTTATCTGTGGAATTTCGTGGTTTTCTTTGACGTTCATGAAAATAAACAGCTGTTCTGCTGGGGAATGGCGGCGTTGCCACATCACAAATGGTTTCAGTAACAGGAAGAAAGCATTTAGATGAACATTTCATTCGCTTATGTTTATTTTCGAGGATATTGGCCCACTTTGATATCTTTATTAATTTGATAAGGAGAGGATAAAATAAATACGAGTTATGCACTTTTGTAAATGGGAGATGGACGAGGAATGGAAACCAGGACTGGAGGAATAAACAAAATCGTATTTTTATATTATATGAATTTATATATAGTCATAGTTGGATAAAGTTAATAACTAACTCAGTCGGATTGAAGGGTTGTGTAGGGCTGGATAGTGATGAACAAACTTAACATCTGAGCACTCTTGCGCCGAGTTTAAGCAGTAGTTCAATGTGTATTTTTAGGTTCAAGTTCAGAAACAACTTTATTAATGTAGAAATGTTTTACAAAAATGGCGTCAAACCATATGATTCTTAGAGAAAACATATATAAAGAGCAAAGGAAACTTTTGACTAAGACTGTAACTAAAATACAACTAAATTCTACACTCAGTATAGCTTTACTCATATGGGAATTGGTTGAGTATTCGAATATTCCTGGGTTTGATGCATGCTCGAATCGCCAGTAATTGATTTTACAGTCGATGGTTTCAATGCTGAGCTTCCTATAGTCTAGCGGGTTATTTTCCTCCTACTTGCTATGTTAGCAGGGGTCCGGTAGGCAAATGTTCGGTCTATGTATGGAGGGTGTCTGGATGTCCTTGTTATAAAAATTTCAACCGTGGAAATAGATCCGACAACACCTCAATGTGCGTTTTACTGTCCCCACCAAATCTACGAACGATTTCCGGCAACTTCATTTTTTTGTGTTCTGACAAAGTGTCTTATCTCTTTCCTAAAGAATTTTGGCTGGGCTGGTGGCCGTCTATTGGTGTCGCCATTGTTTTTGTGGTTATTGGCAATTAATGGCACTGCAGTAGTTGCAGATTATACCAAAGACGGTATAACTGTGAGCCGTCGTGTTTAGGCGAATCTAAGTGACGCTCCCACCCTCTGAGAGGGATTTAAGGCCGTTTCTACGGAAAGAGCAGTGGTAAGTTCGATTTTATTATTTTTATTTTTTTATTATTTGAGGTCTCTTCAAGATAATATTTGCCTCCCAAATTGTAATTATTTTTCGTGTGAAATGTACTTTTTCGACAAAAGACGTGGGGAATTTTTGGAGTTTTTTTTTAATATTTTTTAAAACCACGTTTTGGATAAAAACTATATATTGTTTTTCTCCTTTGTCTACAGCCCTATCCAATCCATCACTGGGACAGTTGTGCTGAACGCTGGTGTGAAGCCGGGTGTAGCATTGTAACTCTGGGAAAGGTACGTTAGGATTATTTTAGTTCATCTGTTTAAATCTACTTTATTTTATTGAGTCGACATGGGGTTCTCGATTTAAGTTACTCGGTGTAGGGGAACTTTGTGCAAAATCGACGAATTCCAGGAAAGTGAAACATTTCATTTTCCATTACGCTCGGGCAAGAACCCAGAACATTTTTACCACCATGTGCTGCCCTAGCACCATGTGCTAAGCAAGCACGAGGGGAGGCGCGGCAGAACGAGACTCGGAGTAGCAGGACTGTCTGGAAATAACACCAGGTTTACAAAATATTACTTCAACAACTATTAGATAAGAATAGGACCAAGGTAGGAGCAAGGATATTTTAGATATAATTTTTTTTTCCTCTAAAATGTTCCATATAATTTTTTTTATTAAGTACAACTTTTGAAATTCTTGTAAAAGCCAGATAAGGTATGACGTCATAACCCTAGTTTTGCGGCATATTTACTAAATTGACTTGTTCTCCTTCATTTCATTTATTTCAGACAATTTCTCCTGTGAAATTTGGAGTGCCTTGCTATTTTGGCCCTGACTAGTTTGATATTTTTTTTTCTCAGGTTTTCACAATCAAAATACACAAGATGAACTAAATTTTTGCGTTATTTGTACAATCCCATGAACCAACTTTGCAAAGACAAAAGAGAGATGAGGTTATTTTTTTTGCGGTTTCCTTACATTGTTCTACCTCATGGGGTAGATCTCAGACTGGGTTGCTGTCTGTCTCATTCTACCTAACGTAGAATGATGACAGCAGATATTTGGTCCAGATCTCCCCTATGATGGAATGATTTTGGAAGTATATTTTTTTAACAATCATTTAGATAAGTGAGTCTTACACTACTGACTCAAATGTAGGTACACGGTGACCTGTTGGAAATGTGCATCTACCTATAAGGAACTTTCTATTTGTGTCATTTTGATTCATTTAGGAATCTTATTTTGTTTATTAGTCAATTTTTTTTGGTTATTCTTAATTACACAAATACTCGGGAAGCCTCGGAAGTAAGTAGAGTTTCATTGTTTGGCTACAACGTTTGGGTTGAACTGTATTTTAACTAAGATCTTCTTTGTAAAACATTGATATTGAAACACTGTGGCGCTTAAAATTTTCTTATATCTGAACCCCCCCCTTCTCCACTGTAATAAAGTTACCGGGCATATCAATGTTTTACCTAGCTGGAAAATACAGTTCTGCTTCCAGATATTTGTTTAGTTACTCAGTAATTTGATTTTAGTGTCACAAATTGGCACAACGTTATTATTCTGTTTACAGTGTCACAAAATGGCGGCAACGTATTTAGTTTGCCACAAATGTCACCCAACGCATTTGAATTGGTCACATGTTTAGTCTTAAAAAGAAGCTAAACAAACATTTATAAACTAACAAGAAATTAAGCCTATCTTCCCCCAACGACTCTTATTTTCCAAAAGGTTTTAGGTATTTAGTTTTTTTCCAAAAAAATTACAAACATCGAAGTGAGGTTATGTCACCTACATCATAGATAAAGGATTTTTGCTGCGGTTCAGTGAACTTACCTACATAACCTCACAAACACAGCGTTTTTTCAAAAAAGTTCAACTTGTTCGAACTATAGCGGAAAACACGATGGTATCACTGGAGGCGAAAATAATAATCACCTGTGATCAAAATTGGTAAATCGGCCATTTGGTTTATGTCATGTTTTCAATAAATTTCATTTTTATCAAGAAATGCAAGTCGTATGTTGACCTTTTGTGATACATTTCTTATATTAAAGATAAACAAGCACGAATTTCACCAGAATTGTTCATGAAAATGTGTTAAAGAAATTCATAATTTCCGCGCATTTTAAAAAATCAGTTGCAAGAAAGGCGGGAAAACCGGCACCTTCACCAAAAAATTAATTCCGCGCAAATAATATTCTTCATGGATGGGCGCCTTTAATGTCAATCTTTTTTACTTTACTTTTTGGTTTGATTTCATTTGACAAGGCCGATAGCCCTGAAGCATTTTCTCGCATTGCAACGGTTTTAAAACACTGTTTCAATCAATACGTCACAACTCTGAAATGTCGTGTTATTTATGCTCAAAAACAATTGGAAACCCAATACCATCTGTATTTCCTCCTAACAATTTGGTAACTTCCAAAAAAAGTTAAAAAGGTTTTGTTTTTTTAATTATTTATTGTTTCAGTTTAGATAATAATATTTCCCGCTCGTCAGCAATGACGTCACGTTTGAACCAATTTCAATGGTTTTGAAACTAGCCTTTCTTTAGTTTCAAACCAGCGCATGCGTTTTTTGCCTAAAGTCCACATTTACAATGCTTCTCACTCTTTTCGACAAACACAGAAATAGAAGACGTTCGTTGTGGATTAGCCATGGCAGCTAACTTCTCGTCCAAGACTGTTATAATTTTTTCGACAAATCTTGCGTTCTAGACGTCTATTCTTGAAATCTTTCCCATAGGAACGTTCTACTGAAATCACACAATCCGTATTCTTGAGCTCCTATAGGAGAGATCACTCCTACTAAATTTTAAGATAACTTGATTGGATGGATGGAACTTTATTGGGTCGACCCCGTAGAACAAAGGTATTTAGTGTTAAAAGCATGCGCATTAACACCGAGAAAACAGCAAACCTTTATCGTAAACGTGTTCCTTTTTTCGTCGCCATTTTTAATTGTAAAAATATTTTAACATTTTAACAAATTTGACCAATTTTTTAATAAAAAAAATTAAGGAATACAAGGGTAAGTGACTTTATAGACCTAGATTTAACGAATCAAAGCGAAAATAAAGACCAGATACCAAAAATACGATGGATATTCAGAAAATTGCTGAGACGATTGGCGCCAATGCATCGGCCATGATGGGAAAAGGGACCCCCAAGTTAGATGATAAGACGATGGCGGAAGTCAAGGAAATATTGTTCTATAATGAAAAAAGTATCGGGCCTTTCATGGTTTTTATGGAGGGCAAAGAAATAGGGAAGTTTAGCCTACTGAAAATTGCTAAGAAGATTCTTGAGCTGAAGCTGCAAGAGGTCCTGCAGTTTAAAGTTAAGGGAAGAAATCGGGTAGGAGTTAGTTTCAAAACTTTCAAAGGGGCAAATGATTTTATCAAAACGCAACTTGACAAGGGTATTTTCAATGCCTTTATACCTTATAGCTTGGTGACTTGCAGGGGGGTAGTCCGGGGGATAGATGTCTCCTTCTCGGAGGAGGAAATCCTGACCGAGAGTCGTGCCCACTGCAGGGTGCTAAGCGTTAAGAGATTTAATCGCAAAGACAAAGCAACAGGTAATTGGATTAAGACAGGGACCATGCTCTTCACTTTTGAGGGGTTGCTCTTGCCGGGTGAGCTTGCAATATTTGAGCTCTCAATGCGGGTTTTTAGAAAGACTTATGTTCTTCGAAGCGAGCCTAAGATTTCAGAAAAGAGTAAACTATCAATATGATCCTAGAAGTTTTCCTTATCTCCAGAAGGAGGGGACGGAGCCTTAGGGAGGACACAAAACTATCCAACTCAAGAAACCAGCCCGCAACACAATAAAAGATCAGGAACTGAATAACAATCTCCGCATAGGAAGAAAAGAGTAAAAAGTAAAGGGTTTAACGCACAAGAACATAATGAATGCCTAGAATCGCCCAATGGAAGGAGTATGGACTGCCAGAGCCCCCTTCCAATGGTGAACAATGGGTCGGAAGTGCACTCTGGAGGGTCCAGTACCGTGGGTGCAGGAATCGGGCCAGTAGTCGCTCCAACATTTAATTTGAATTTTAGCACTGAAAATGTCAACAACACAGCATTTAGCAAAAATTATGGGAAAGCAAATAATAATGAAATGTCTAATGAACAACAAATAAACTAAATTTTATTCTATAACTCTGTATTTTTTCTAACAGCCCAAAAAAAATACCAAGTCAGCTCTTTCACTCTTTATCACACAATTCAATTCACAAAAATCATCACTTAGGTTAATGCAATGGAATATACAGAATGTGAATGCAAATAGGGCTAACTTAATATCCTTTATCAGAGAATGGGAACCTGACATAATACTCCTAAATTGAAGAAATAGTCCATGTTGGGTGGAGGTGATTTATAAATCAAACAAGTTCAGTCGTTCTCCACTAGTTTAATAAACTAGTGGAGAACGACTGAACTTGTTTGATTTATAATACTCCTAAATGAAACGTAGCTTAAACGGGAGCTCTGATTTCATGTGAGATCATACCAGTCCATCATAGTTGACAGACTTGATGGTTATGGAGGGATCACCACATTGATAAAGAATCACTTAAACTACAGAATTAAATATATATCTAAATCTGATTCCATTGTACTAACAGATGGATGGCCTATGTGTTGGCAACATATATGCTGTACCGCATTGTGAGGATTTTTAAACTGAACTCAATCAAACCTTACATTTTCTGGGAGAAAGATCAATAATCATGGGGGATTTCAATGCCCACAATGAACTGTGGGGAAGTGAAAACCGAAACAGGCAAGGGATCTCAGTGATAGAAGCTATGGAGGACCATAAACTGGTTACTCTAAATGACGGAAGGCCTACACGCCTACAAAAACCAGGAGAAAGACCAAGCCCAATAGACCTAGCACTAATTACAGAAAACCTAGGACATGAAGCTTCATGGGATGTACTTCTGGACTGCGGAGGAAGTGATCACTTTCCCACAGTGTGTGAACTGGGCAAAAAGGGATACATAATTAAGAAAAACACAGGAAGCTCACTCAAATATGATTTGAGAAAGGCAGACTGGGACCACTATAAAACCATAGCTGAAAACAAATTCAATCTATCAAACATAAATGAATATGTGGAATTTGAAAACTTCCTTGGCCAAACGGCAGAAGAAACTCTCCCTAAGAAAAACAAAAGAAAGCCAGTTAGAATAGGTAAACCATGGTAGGACACTGATTGCTCGGAAAAGATCAAAGACAGAAAAAAGCATTAGACACTTTTAGACTAACAATGAAAAACTTTATCATGGCAAAGAACAAAATAGCCTCAACCAAAAGATAAAAAACCAAATTTCAAAATTTCTGTGCCGGGCTAAACAGGGAGTCTCATTTGGGGGAAGCCTGGGGAACTTTTAGAAAATTTACGAACATACAAGACAATAAAACTTATCACCAACAACCCAACAAGGAAACAGCAAAAAAAATATTAGAAAATTTAACGCCGGTGGATATCAATCCAGAATTTCAATTAAAGCGGGAAAATGATGACAGAATGGAATTTAACATAGAAGAATTAGAAAGTTGCCTGAGCGAGAAAAAAAGAGACACATACCCCGGCATGGATTTCATCACATATTCAATGATTTTTCACCTACCCCGAATAGCTCTGCTAGCTCTGGTTGTCATCTTTAATAAAATTAGGAATGGGAGCTCTATCCCGCTTAAATGGAGACAACAGATCATCTTAGCGTTTCCCAAACCCAATAAAAATCATGAAGACCCAGAGAATTATCGACCAATTGGCTTGGGATCCTGTATAGTTAAAATATTGGAGACCATAATAAGAAATAAAATAGACTGGTTCCTTGAAAACAAGGGATTTTTCCCAAAACTTCAAATGGGCTTCCGAAAAGGAATGGGAATTAACAATAATATTGCTTTCTTAACCTCATATATCCAATCGGCCTTCAGCCAAAATGATACTGTGATAGAAGTTTTTCTAGCTATCAAGGGAGCATATGATAGTGTCAGGGTGGAAGTATTATACAATCTGCTAGTGGAAGCTAACATTCCAGTTCCAATATGTAATTTGATTTATCGCCTAATTAGCAGCAGGCAGATTTTCATAAAGGATATGAAGAGAGAAAGGATTGGAGCCAGGGAGGCTACCATGGGACTGGTTCAGGGATCCCCCTTGAGCCCAATCCTTTTTAACATCTACATTAAAAAAGTATTTGACATTATACCAAACAATGTGCAAATTATGGGATATGCAGACGATCTGGTTTTGTTTTGCAGGGGGGAAAACATAATCCAGATGACAAAAAAAAATAAACACGGCATTAGACATTATCAATGAGTTTTTACAGTCACACAATCTCTCTCTCTCTCTGAACATAAGTGCGAGGCCATATGGTTTTAAAAAACCAGAACAAACTTAACACCACCTAACATTCTTATTGGAGGAAAAATTATTAATTATAAAAACCAGGTCAAATATCTAGGGATAATGTTGCAAAAAAATCTAAAGTAGGATGTACACATAAATAATATGATCAAAAGAGCAAAAAAACGAACCAATTTGCTGAATGCCTTCTGCGGGACATGGTGGGGGTCTGACTCAAAAACCTTAAGACTGGCCTTTAATGGACTGGTGTGGTCGCACCTGGACTTCGGCTCCATTTTTCTGGGACCAACCTCAGTAAAAAATTTTAAGAAATTGGATGTTATCTATCATCAAGGCTTACGCCTTATTACAGGGTGTATGAAGTCAACACCAATCCAGCCACTTTATGGAGAAACGGCAACTACTGATCTGGATACTAGAAGAAAAATTCTGGCCCAGAAACTCCTAATCAAGGGAGCATGTGTGGTCAACAATCCCTTAATAAAGATTCTTGAAAAATACAAAAACACGGTTTTAAATAAAAACATAGACCCATCAAAAACAACATTACTCCTGAGAACATACTTAGAAATTGAAAAACACATAAATAGCCTTAGAAAAGATAGGGTTCTCCCATGCTACAAGGAAGAATATGAAATCCAGCAACAAAAGGCTAATGTTTTGGACCTCAACATAAGCAAAAATATAATGACATGAAATTAAGAGTTCTTGGAGAAATCAGAAAAATATCGGGGAACACACTGCTTTGTTTACACAGATGCTTCAAAAGTGGGACAGAAGGTTGGGTTTGGAGTTCACATACCAGAGATCAGGTTCAACTTTTCAGGGAGATTGCCGGACAACACAAACATATGCAATGCAGAGATGTGTGCGATCAACGAGGGTCTGAGATTCTGTCTACAGAAGGATATTAGTAATATCTTGTTGTGCACAGGTTCTAAAAGTGCTTAAAACTTAAAAGAAGTAAAATAGATGCCAAACAAGATTTTATAACTTTAAATACCAAAATCTTGCTAACGCTGATGAATCAGAATGCTCAGGTCTTGGTTGCATGGGTGCCAGGACATGTGGGAGTTCTGGGGAATGAGGAGGCTGATAAGCTTGCCAACATAGGAAGAGTTTTAAATATCCCAAAACAATTAAATTATACAATTGAAGACATTCAACAAATAACAAAAGAAAAAACAATTAACCACTTCAAGAGAAAATGGGAAGAACAACTAAAAGAAAAAAACTCCTGGTATGGACACCTCCAGATGGGATTTCATGGGAAAAATCAACTTTATAAATAGGAAAAATATTACAACCATAATAAGAATGCGAACTGGACACTGCTTGACTTCACAACACCTGAATAGAATTAACATTATAGAGTCGCCCCTCTGTGAGTGTGGAGGGGTGGAAAACCTGGAACACATATTTTTTGAGTGCCCAATTAAGAAACTACCAAATTTTGACATATACAGAGCCCTGGTGGGGACCATGGGGGGCCCGATATCCATGAAATCAGTTTTGAGTAACATAACCTACCAAAAAAGTAAGATCATAATGAAGTTTTTAAATGATAATTCTATAAAACTGTAACTTGGGAGACCTGAGACCTGTCTTTACTTCTCTTTCGCCATATCATAAAACCAGAAAGGCAATGCTTCTAAACCTAACATTCATAGAGTAAAAAAAACTTTGTATATAAATAAAATAAAAAAAAATATATTTATATTTAAAAAAAAATATATATTTATATGGATAACTAAAAAAATATATATATATATATATATATATATATATATATATATATATATTGATGCACTCGCCGTTGTCACCTCAGCGTTAAGGATATGACGACCTGACCTCACCTATTTCTGGTGGTGTTACCCCATATATAGGTACATATATGAGATGAGGGGAACTTCCTTTACCAGAATTTCAAAAGAGGGGTAATGATTTTTTTTTCAAATATTTGATAAATACGTGGAATACGTTCGGACCTCAGGCCGATATACAACCTTTGGATATGTGGTATTTGCTGCCACCTCAGGCACTGTTGCCGGTTTTATTAAGGTGATAACGTGCGTGTGATCTACATCTTATATAAGGGCGATAACAACGTATTATCTTTATTTAACTAAATTTAAATATTTTATAAACAGTGACAACGTATTGCTTGAATCTAGTTATTGATAAATATAAAATAAATATGCAAATCACCGCTAATTTATTTTCAACAAGAAGGTATAATACGTATGTGTTGTGTGGCAATGGGTCCGTTGCGCCACAGAAAGTTTGGAAAATGTAATATAATTAAGTTTTCTACTAAAAATGTATTTCTTCTCTTCAACGCATTTTGGTTAAAATACCATTATTATGACAAAGCGAAGAGGAAAAAACCAGCAAATACCCAGCATGAAACACGCTTATTTAATGGAATATTACGTATATGATTAAAAGGTGTAGCAAACCTTAAGGACCCCACACTTTATTATAAAAGACAAAAGAAAAATCGTAAAAGATCACACACTCCATTGTCAAAAACGGAGTTAGCAATAGCCGGACATCATCAAAAATGTCATTCATCAAAACAAGATATGAGCAAAACCGTCCGCGGTCAAAAAAGAATTGGGAAAAATTATAAACAGGGGCTTGGCTTTGTCATTCACCTAATTAAGAGCGGTTCTGATGTGAGCGAATTTTGTATTTCTATGCGGTGTAAGGCACATATTTAAAAAAGTCTGACAGGGCGTGTTAGACCCTGGGTAAAGATTCGCTTGCGGATATGTGACCAAGGTTAGGTTAACAGCGATTTTGATCTACCAAAAGAACAGGAATTTAAATAAAAAAATTGATATTTTTATTTATTTTTGGGTTCAAAAACTATGATTTATTTCCAATTTAAATTTGCCACTAAACTTTCATAATACCGATGTTTGAGGAAGAGAGCATGCGCAATTTCAATTGGGATCAAAATGGGATTTGAGTTTGATTTTTAAGTGCCTGCTTTTAACTCACATGAAACCCGTGTAAGGATCAAAAGGATGTGTCGTATACTGCAGCAACACAAAATCCGTTCTTCTTTGGTTGCTTAGAATTAGATATATAAGGTTGAAATGAAGTTATGATTATATCGTTTATGATTTTGTTAGGTTTTGAGAAAAATCGTAATGCAAAAGTTCGATTCTATTTTGCCCGATTACTACCAATTTTGCTGCGGGGGATTTCGCTCCGGATTTTAATAAATAACATTTTTGATAATGTCCGGTTATTAAAAATTTCGCTGTTTTTGAAATTGGCCTTATACTATTTTTCCCTAAGATCTTGGGTGACTTCTTTTGTCCTTTGTAACGATGAATAGAGATTAAACTATAATGACTAAGGCCAGAATAACTCAAATTTTGTTATTTTATTTTTTTAACATGCATTAAAAGTTGCCTCACAAATTTAAGAAAAAAACTATGGTTGCCTAGAATAAGACCAATTTACCCATATATTATTAATATGATGGTATTTATATATTGGTATAGTATAATGTGTTTTATTTTATTGTTAATAAAAAATGCTCAGTTGAGTTTCTTAAATAAGATATAAGGAGTAAGCTATTTAGGATTCTTCATCATAGACAGTGAGTGGAAGCACCTAGAAGTTTCAAATTTAGGGCAAAAACTTTTATTGTCACGAGAACCCTACATAGCCCCAAAAATTCAAGTTTGGAGTTCATCGGAATATTTCTGAATACCTGTCACAAGGTTTCAAGCAAAGGTATAGCAAATAATTCAATTCGAGTTCAATAAAACCGTTTACAAATACCAGAATATTAAAAACATTGAGAGTAGGATAAAATTGATTAAAATATTCCAATAAGATGAAAAAAACAATAATAATTTTCTACGAAGCTCATCTTGAAATATCTTACGAGAATTTTACAATTGTAAGCTAGACTAGTACATATACCGGGTGGGCCAAAAAAAAACGGACAATTTTTTTTCATTATAACTTTTGAACTATCCCATCGATTTTAATGGGACAAACTGCACTGGACAGAGAATTAATCATAGTTTTGACAAATTGTTACACACTTTTTGCTTGCGCAACCCTGTATTTAAAAATTAATAATAATTAATTTATGGATCATTATTTAAAATTAAATCAATCACTTGGGCTATATTATAATTAAAAGACATGAAGATCGGTTTTCCAACAGCATATAATTTAAAAAAAAATTAGTTGAATATATTTACAATTCAAGGACGTCGTATTTTTTTTTAATATCAAAATATAAAATAAAACTAAGATAAGCGCATTCACATTTTTAGATTTAAATTGATGTTATAAATCTAAATATAGAAATTTAAGGTACCTATAATTTGCATTTGTATAGTGGAGTACCTGCGGAGTGATCACTCTCGAGTTTACAGTAAGAAAAATAATGAGCAAGAATAATTCACATGTAAGGTAGGTAATATTAAAAATTAAATTCAGCCATATTAAAAAAGGAGTTCAGTCGTCTTTAAAAAAAAAGTTCAGTCGTATTTAAAAAAAAAAGGAGTTCAGTCATTATCGGACACAATAAGTTTTCACCTTGTTTTATTTTCTTTGAGGTCACCTGAGCCAACCACAGCTCCGAAACCAGATCAGCAGAAGCTCCATTTGGATTAAATCAGAATAGGTTTGAAACGTGACTTCGGATTGACTCAGGATCGTACGAAGATTTGGACCCAGCTTTGGATCAGAATTTGGACCAGAATTTGGAACCAGCCTTGAATTTGGACCAGAATTTGAAATTTGGACCGGTGTTTGGAACCCTACAAAAGTTCAACTTTTGTAGAAAACGAATTTTCAATAAATAAAGCATCTTCTGTTAGTTATTTATTTTGTTCTATTATTAAGAATAAAAATTAAGTTTTAATTAGTTCCTTTTTTTATTAATTTATAACAGAAATGGGAAATAAAAATTTAGATGGTTGTTCTTATTATTTCTAGAAGAATTTTATTTTTTTTTGCTATTCAAAATGAAATTACCATTTCTTTTTATTTTAAGAAAATGCCAATTTTAATTTTAATTATATTAAGAAGTTTTATTTTAATTTAAGATTTTATGCAATTAAATTTTAAATTTATTTAATATTTAAATTAAGAAATTATGGATTTTAATTTTAATTTTATTAAGAAACTACCAATTTTATTTAAATTTATGAATAAATGGCAATAATTTCGGTCTTAAAAATTACCAATCTTTGTAAAATCGTGCAGAAAATTATTAATTTGACGGAAAAATTGTCTATCAAACACGTGGTTATTAAGAAATTCCGCAATAATTTTCTTCTTTGTACTGGAAAATTACTATAAATTACCGTAAATAAAATTATATTTAGCAAAAATCAATAATAAAAAGGCAAAATAAGATGCACTATTTAATAAAATATTAATTTACCTTTTGTGATGTTCAAGGGTCACAAGCTTCGTCTTTGCCGCAAAATGGCTGTCGGCACTACGACGTTCGTTTTAAGTCGAAAATCCTCTATACAGAGATATTGTGAAGAAAACATACCATCTACGGGTAACTACAAAATCTTCACAATGAAGGAATGAATTGGCAAGAATCCCCATCAAAACGGGTAAAAATAATTAATTAAAAATCACCATAACAAAATTAAAACCAATCAAACGCTGTGACTTTTACGAACGCCGGACACAAGGTGAAAGTGGCCGCTTCGTTCTCCAGCAACTCTTAGCCGAGAAGGAGCTATTGCGACTGCGCGGATGCGCACTCACTCAAAAATGACCAAACTAATCAAACATATCAGATCAGAAATAAATCATAGAATAATACTTCTGTCTTTATTTAACCCACACGGAAAGAGACAACCTCATTCGGTGGAGTCCTTTTGGGAGAAGTCCACAAATCGGGAAAGCGAATCAACTGCATTGCAGATAATTACGTCAGTAATGTCAACGTCCGAAGCGATGCTGTCACATGTCTAAAGCAAAAATCTTAATAGAAAATTTAAGAAGTTTTTATCACAATCATAAATCCAAAAATAATAATAATCAATATTTTCTGGACTTGAGTACCACTAATAATAATTAATCAATTAATTACCGTAATTAGAACTAAAAATAAGAAAAATAATATACACCACTAATTTACAAAAGTTAACTTTATTTACTCACACCCGAGAGAACAAGAAAATAAAGTAAGTACGGCAACGCTGGCATAGACGTCAAAATTTTTCGTCTAAAAATAAATGGAATTACTGGAAAGCAGTAAACAAGAGAACATTCAAACGAAAAACAATATTTTATCAAGTGTAGTGATAAATAAAAATATAATAAAAGTAGCAAATCATTAGTGCTTTATTCAAAGAAGATATTTGCCAAAGGAAAATTTTCTATGAACAGAATAAATAGGAAAAATTACGCCTCCAAGGTAAGTAATGTTTTTGACAACATCACAAAAATAATAGTAAAATAAAATAGGCCAAAAATCATATATCTTTTTCTATTTCGTAGGTATTGAACTAGGAATAGACTGCTCATAGACCACTAGTTCCTAGAGTTGCAAGGAATTTCCATAGATTACCAAGGAATCGTTAGAAAAGAACTAAATAGTAGGCACTGCACTGATGTACAATGTGAGCTAGAAAAATAGGAAAATAGGCCAGATAATTAACTAGGAATCAATGTAATAATATCAAGTAAGTACAAAACAATACAATATACAAGGTAATAAATTAATATATTCATAATGATCAACAACATCTATTATTTTAGGAATCCTAGACCAAACTAGATCATAGAAAAATCATAGACATAACCAGGATGATGTACTACAGCCATGGAAACTACTTAGGATTACCAAAATGAAGTAGGTTTAAAAATAATAGTGACTTTATACTGATATAGCCATTAGCAATATCATACAACAAAGCATATTTTCTAGGTCTAATAGAAAATCATAGACAAGTGCTAGAAGGATACCAATAGTACCAAAACAATCACTAGAGATTCCTCCAATGGATTTTAGCAAGAAAGGTTAATTTTGATAAAGGAGTTATTCAGAAATAATGAAGTTATGAAATGATGTACCACCACGTGATCACCATATGAAAACTATAATGTAAAAGGCAAGTTATATCTAATTTTCTATACAACTTTAACAATATTCTAATTTGTTCTTACTTTTAGAAGGAAGTAGAGCAACATACTCAAAAATTAGACAAAAAGGAGCGAAAATGGCAATGCAGAGATAGATTGAAAATTTACTGAAACACACAAATGAATCTACTAGATAAGTTAAGCTAAATATAGGATAGGAGAGTTGTAACTTGGTCTTAAAATTAAAATAAAGTTAAAACTTTATCTGTCTGTCTGTATTTGTTTTTAATTTAATCTTAGATATTTTAAGTACCAAATTGCTATAGAAAAGCCCATTAAAAATAAAAATCAAAATCAAAATATTTTCAAAGATTCACAGTGATGCTTTTAGCTACATAAAGCTGTAGTGTGCAACAATGGGTTTTGCCCTAGCTCAGAGTTTCGAGAGTGTTGTCGGGGTCTACGAAAACATTAATTAGTAATTAAATCAAAGCTAAAAATAATTTGGACGCCAGGAAGAAACGGACCTTCCAATCCCTCGTTATAATGAGAACTTTATATAACTAAAACATCAAATCAATAATTAAATAAACAATTATTAATGCATTTTTCTGCCCAAAAATAAAAATAACGTAATGGCAAAATTAAGATGTTACAACCCCCTTTCCCCTCCGGGAGGACGGAAATTTAGAGAGAAATTTACGGACGATAAGCAAAACAACACAGCAGAATTCAAGAATCGGAGTGAGCAATAAAGATAAACTAAACTAATACTATAAAATATGAATTACGATCTAATGATCCAAAACTATACAGAAAAATTGCCAATAAGATAAAGGTCATCACGTAAAATCTCACGTCAAAAAAAAAATAAATTATTAATAAAAATAAAATTTATATTTTCTTTCCCATAGGAGAGCTCAAAATTAAAAAAAAAAGGTTACTACTTTTATTCAAGACAGCTTTAAACTGTGCGCGTCAAAACAAAAATAAATTCAATAATATATAACAAAATTTACGGCCAAAATTGCCGAAATCGCAAAACAAAATAACTAAATACATTAAATTGAACTAAATCAAAATTTAAATCAGCTTACTTATTTTAGTCTTTTCCTGAATCTGAGTCTGTGGAAATTGTGCCTGGATCAGGTGGTTCTGGCGGATAGACCGGTTTTAAGTCTTGCACGTGCCATTCACCCTTATAATTACCTTGTTCATCAGCCAGTTCATATGTCCAATTGCCAGTTCTTCTTTTTACTACAAACGGACCTAAATATTCTGGAGCCAATTTCGCGCTATAAAATTTGGTAGCGTCAGAAAGACTTTTATTTTTACGCCAGACCTTCTGATTAACAGTGTATTGAACTGGGCGTCTCCTTAAATTATAAGTATGCATATTTCTTTTTCTAGAATCAGAAATACGTTTAGATATTTCAGCATAAAGTTTCTTAAATGTCTCATGTCTTTTCTGAATAGCGGTGTTTTGATCAATTTGAGGCTCTATCTGAACTCTTACAGTTTCAGTATGGTCTGTTCCGAACAATTTGTGATCACGGCCAAAATTAACAAAGTATGGACTAAATCCGGTGGTTTCTGATTTTGAAGTTCGAACTGCGCAGGCAATGGCGGCTAGATTTTCATCCCAGGTTTTGTGGTTGTCTTTAGAAATGTAGGAACGTATCATTCTTTTCAAAACACGATTTACTCTTTCAGTAGGGTTCGCTCTTGGATAGTAACTCGGAGTATAAAATATTCTAGTTTTGTAGGATTTACACAAATCTTGGAATTCTTTAGATTTCATTTGTGGACCATTATCTGTCGTTAGATATTGGCAAGTTCCATAAGTAAGGAATATTCCTTCTTCAACAAATTTGCAAAGAGATTTTGACTTTGCAGAACGACAAGGAAACAGGACAACATATTTGCTAAAATAGTCTGTAACAACGAGAAGATATGTATTTTGAGATCTAGATCTTGGTAATGGACCGATATAATCCAAACTAATGGCCTGCCATGGTTCAGTTATCTCCGGACGATCTCCCATAAGTCCAGGAGGTGCTTTTTGCTCTACTTTATTTTGAGCGCATATCTGACAAGCTTTGATATATTTAGTAATATCAGCTCGCATCTTGGGCCAGTAATATCTCTCACAGACCTTCCAATAAGTTTTGAAAACTCCCATATGTCCTGCAGCAGGAATATCATGACAACGTTTTAGGATATCAGAACGTTTATCTTTGGGAACAACAATTTTCCAAGAAGAAGTAGGACCTAAAAGTTCGGAGTACGAGGACTTAATGTGCTTATAAAGAAGATTATTTTCTATTCGCCAAGACGGGTATTTATCTGGCTTATTTTCTAGATTAATAAACATATTTTTATACCACCTATCTCGGGTGGAATTAAAGGATGAAACAGAGTCGATTTCTTGTATATTAATAGAGTTTATGTCAGCGGAAGGAACAGATCTTGATAAAAAGTCGGGGACAACATGTTCTTTTCCCTTTCTATGAATAAGTTCGAAATCGTAGGGTTGTAGTCTTAAACACCATCGAGCTAAACGTCCTTGCGGATCTTTTAAATTTGCTAAATAAAGAAGTGAGTGATGGTCAGTTATTACTTTAAATTTTTGACCTTCTAAGTAATGTCTCAACTTTTCTACACTCCAGATCACTGCTAGGCATTCTTTCTCTGTTACTGTATATTTCATCTCCTGGCGAGTTAAAGATCTAGACAGGTAGCAAATTACCTTTTCGCCGTCTTCAAATTCTTGAGTCAACACAGCTCCTAAGCCAAAGTGTGAGGCGTCAGTCTGTAAAGTGAAAGTTCGAGAAAAATCTGGACATGTTAAGACGGGAGCGGTAATAAGTGCTTCTTTAATAAGATTAAACGATTTTTGACATTCTTCTGTCCAACACCATTTTGCGTTCTTTTTAGTTAATTGATTAATGGGTCCCATAATGGAAGAAAAATTGGGTATGAAACGTCTGTACCATGACGCGGTTCCACAGAACCTTCTAATTTCATGAACATTTTTCGGAGGTGGAATATTCACAATTGCTTCGACTTTTTCGGGATTTGGACGGAGGCCTTTGCAGTCCACTAAATATCCGAGATATACAATTTGAGGCTTGCAGAAGTGACACTTCTTTTTGGATATCATAAGACCTGCATCTCGTAGTCTATCGAATACTATGTTTAGAATACGTATATGTTCGTCGAAATCTTTAGTTATTAAGATGATATCATCCAAATAGACCATAACGTTCTCTTCAAGATCATAACCAAGCACTAATTCAACTATTCTTTGCCATGTAGCAGGTGAATTACTAAGTCCGAAGGGCATTCGAGTAAATTGGTAAAGAGGACGTCCTGGAACGGTAAAAGCCGTGTATTCTTTTGATCTTTCACTTAATGGTATTTGCCAGAAAGCAGATTTGATGTCTATAGAACTGATATATCGTGCGTCTCGAAGACGATCTAAAATTGAAGAAATATAAGGTATTCCATATGCATCTTTCTTACTAACGGAATTTAGCTTTCTAAAGTCTATACAGAATCTATAAGAGCCGTCTTTCTTTTTAGCTAGACAAACAGGGCTAGACCATGGACTCTTGGATGGCTCAATTACACCAAGTCTTAGCATTTCTTCTAACTCGTCATCCATAATTTTTTGCTTAATCGGTGAAACAGGATAGTATCGCTGTTTGATGGGTTTTGTTCCTGGTAATAATTCAATGTCGTGTTCTGCAACATTACAACGACCAAGGCCTTCAGGAATTTCTAAAAACTTTTGTTCAACCAATTTATCTAAATTTGCTTTTTGTTCAGGGGTAAGTGTAGTTACATCTTGCACACTGCATATTTGAGTTCCATTTTCTTCAGAAAAATGCCATATATCTTGTTTTAGGTCTGGAATTATATTCATGGTCTTCCAAAAATCTATTCCTAAAATAAGTTTGTGTGATAATTCAGGTAAAACAAGAACATCTATCACCTTAGTTTTATGTAAAAGAGTAATAGGAACTTGAAAATATCCAGGACTTGAACAATTTTGCCCATTGGCAACTGTACAATTAATATTATTTTTAATTAATTGAAAACCTAAACTTTTTAGTATTTCAAAGCCAGGTAAACCTACCAGCGTTCGTGACGCGCCGGAGTCAAGAAGTCCTCTCATAGGATAACCTAAAATTTGAATTTCTAAATATGGTCTTTGATCTCCATTTGCATGACCAATGATGTAATCTAAAAGGATTTTTTGAGGGAAGTCTACAGTAATGGCCGATAAATCTAATTGGGAAGAAGTCTCACGACCTATTGATTCTCCCTTGAACCGTTTCCCGATGCTGAACAAGGACAGGTATACACCGTTACATCAGGTGTTCCGCATTTAAAGCAGTGTTTCTTTCTAGGCTGTGAACAATCTCTATTTAAATGGCCTTGTTGACGACAATTCCAGCATGTAACATTAGCAAATCTATTGTTATTGACTGGTGGACGATTTAAGTTATTGGAATTATTCATAGGTGGACGTTTACAATTGTTTGAATGACCAACAGCATGGATGGGTACATCAGAAATATCTGTAGTTGATGAAGAGGCAGATATATAAGCAAAATCAGGTTCAACCATATTGTTTCTCCTTCTAGGAGGTGGTACATAATTATCAGCTCTAAATTTCTTTCTTTCGATTTTCAAACATTCTTCTTCTAGTTCTTCAGTTGAATGAACATCAGGTAGTTGAGTACTATAAAACGGAGCCAAATTCTTAATAATAATTTCTAATTGAAATTCGGGATTAACATCTCCATGTCTTCGGAATAGTCCATTCATATCAGTTAAATAACTAACAATTGACTCTGATTCGTCTTGAGTTCTATCTAATATTTGTCGAAAAAGTCTGGATTGATAATCAGGTTTCTCAAAATGTTTGCGTAGTAAATCGCATAATTCTTTCCAGGAATTAAATCGATGTGAATTGCCACGATACCACTTAAGTCCATTTGTATCAAACAAATCAATAGCTGATTCATATAATTGATCTTCGGTAACATTTCTAGCTTTAGCTAATTCGTGAACTCTTTCTAAAAAGCTGTGCACCGACATTTCTTTTGTGTTAGTGGTGAATTTTATTCCCCATTTCTCAATCTGTAATGGTTTCTCAAAAGTACGAGGTATTCGAGATCTTGATGGTGTAGATTTAGCAGGAGCAACTTTGGATTGTGATGCTTCTGAATCTTCATCGGAAGATGAATCAGAATGATGATCACTTAATCTTGTACTGCCCAAAAGTACACTTAAACTAGGATCTTGTTTTGAACGTTTGTCTAATAAGTCCATATTATTTAAAATCTCAACAAGTAGGGTTGACTTCACTTTTATTTGTTCATTATCCAGTTTATTATTTGCCATAGCATTAACTCTATTTAAAAAGTGAACTAATCTAGATTGTAGTCTTTCAAATTTTCTTTTAGCTTTGCTTGATGATCCAAAAGATTTAGTTAAACCCGTATATTCAGCTAAACATTCCGAAATATATTTTCTTTCATCTTGGAAATCAAACTTATAATCAGGATAAGTTAGTAGTTTATTCTTTTCTAGTTTTAAAAGTGGTCTCAAGGTAGATTTTAATTGTTCCACCGTAGCAGAATCTTCTGCAGGTAAGCCACGCAATCTTAACTCCCATTGCAGTTCAACTTTTCGTAAGTTGTCAATTTGCATTTTATAATCCATATTTAAAATGGAAAAAAACTTTTCACTAAGGCACTAATTCACACACACTAAAATCGATTTAGAAATTAAAAGCGAAATAAGCTTTAAACAAAAGCAAAAAAAAAAAAAAAAATTCAAAAATGTAAAGCAAAATTGCTCTAAAATTTTTTAACAAAAGTTATTGATGGGTATTAAAATCGTTATAGATGCCAAATATTTAATATTTCAATCGCGTAGCTACTGCGCATAAAAATTTTAATTGCGCATGCGTATTATACCAAAAGAGTAGTACTACGCATGTATGAATGTAAATGAATTAAACTAGACTAGGCAAAACCATTCGCGAAAACTGAGTTCAAAAATTTTCAAAAATAACGAAAGGATATATTGCGCATGCGTAAAAATTTTGCAAAAATATTAAAATAATACGCCATATGAGCTCAGTTAAGGTTCTAAAAACCTTTAGTGAAAGTCCGGTTTCAATATCTCAAATAATAACCAAGATAGCTTTTGCGCAGGCGCAAAAATTAAATTGAAAATTAACGCGCAAGTGTAAGTAAAGATAAGCTTTTCTTACAAAAACTGTTTAAGGAAATTATTGATCAAAATAAATTAAATAAGTCCTATGTATGGGAAAGAAAATTCTGCGCATGCGTAGATTTATACTGCGCAACTTATTTTGAGTCAAGCTATTTGACTGTGCAGGGTTAAAAAAAAATTAAATTTAAATTTTAAAAATTCAAATAAAAATCTAAATTACTGCGCACGGTATTGCGCAAGGGTACTCAAGTCAGAAAACTAAATAACATAATCGTTACTAAAATCAATAAATCAATATTCAAAAATAGTCAAGTCAAAGGTCAATTCAATACTGCGCACGGCGCATCAAACAGCATGTGCGCAGTAATGCAAACTCATAACCAAATAATCAAAAATAATTATCAAAATCAAAATCAAATAAATGTCCACGATAAATGACTGAAATGCAATATAAAATAAAATATATCACTGCGCAAATTTACTGCACAAGTAAATTGACGCCCTGAAAGAAAGTAAAACCAATTTTACCTTGACCAATCTATATGGTAAACCAATCTTCATTTAAATTTATAAGTTATAAAATATAAAAAAAAATTGAAGTTCAAAGTTTTTGCAAAATTACTGCGCAGGAGTTTGCGCAGAATTTATTGCGCAAGGCCCCACGTTGGGCGCCAAAATTGTTACACACTTTTTGCTTGCGCAACCCTGTATTTAAAAATTAATAATAATTAATTTATGGATCATTATTTAAAATTAAATCAATCACTTGGGCTATATTATAATTAAAAGACATGAAGATCGGTTTTCCAACAGCATATAATTTAAAAAAAAATTAGTTGAATATATTTACAATTCAAGGACGTCGTATTTTTTTTTAATATCAAAATATAAAATAAAACTAAGATAAGCGCATTCACATTTTTAGATTTAAATTGATGTTATAAATCTAAATATAGAAATTTAAGGTACCTATAATTTGCATTTGTATAGTGGAGTACCTGCGGAGTGATCACTCTCGAGTTTACAGTAAGAAAAATAATGAGCAAGAATAATTCACATGTAAGGTAGGTAATATTAAAAATTAAATTCAGCCATATTAAAAAAGGAGTTCAGTCGTCTTTAAAAAAAAAGTTCAGTCGTATTTAAAAAAAAAAGGAGTTCAGTCATTATCGGACACAATAAGTTTTCACCTTGTTTTATTTTCTTTGAGGTCACCTGAGCCAACCACAGCTCCGAAACCAGATCAGCAGAAGCTCCATTTGGATTAAATCAGAATAGGTTTGAAACGTGACTTCGGATTGACTCAGGATCGTACGAAGATTTGGACCCAGCTTTGGATCAGAATTTGGACCAGAATTTGGAACCAGCCTTGAATTTGGACCAGAATTTGAAATTTGGACCGGTGTTTGGAACCCTACAAAAGTTCAACTTTTGTAGAAAACGAATTTTCAATAAATAAAGCATCTTCTGTTAGTTATTTATTTTGTTCTATTATTAAGAATAAAAATTAAGTTTTAATTAGTTCCTTTTTTTATTAATTTATAACAGAAATGGGAAATAAAAATTTAGATGGTTGTTCTTATTATTTCTAGAAGAATTTTATTTTTTTTTGCTATTCAAAATGAAATTACCATTTCTTTTTATTTTAAGAAAATGCCAATTTTAATTTTAATTATATTAAGAAGTTTTATTTTAATTTAAGATTTTATGCAATTAAATTTTAAATTTATTTAATATTTAAATTAAGAAATTATGGATTTTAATTTTAATTTTATTAAGAAACTACCAATTTTATTTAAATTTATGAATAAATGGCAATAATTTCGGTCTTAAAAATTACCAATCTTTGTAAAATCGTGCAGAAAATTATTAATTTGACGGAAAAATTGTCTATCAAACACGTGGTTATTAAGAAATTCCGCAATAATTTTCTTCTTTGTACTGGAAAATTACTATAAATTACCGTAAATAAAATTATATTTAGCAAAAATCAATAATAAAAAGGCAAAATAAGATGCACTATTTAATAAAATATTAATTTACCTTTTGTGATGTTCAAGGGTCACAAGCTTCGTCTTTGCCGCAAAATGGCTGTCGGCACTACGACGTTCGTTTTAAGTCGAAAATCCTCTATACAGAGATATTGTGAAGAAAACATACCATCTACGGGTAACTACAAAATCTTCACAATGAAGGAATGAATTGGCAAGAATCCCCATCAAAACGGGTAAAAATAATTAATTAAAAATCACCATAACAAAATTAAAACCAATCAAACGCTGTGACTTTTACGAACGCCGGACACAAGGTGAAAGTGGCCGCTTCGTTCTCCAGCAACTCTTAGCCGAGAAGGAGCTATTGCGACTGCGCGGATGCGCACTCACTCAAAAATGACCAAACTAATCAAACATATCAGATCAGAAATAAATCATAGAATAATACTTCTGTCTTTATTTAACCCACACGGAAAGAGACAACCTCATTCGGTGGAGTCCTTTTGGGAGAAGTCCACAAATCGGGAAAGCGAATCAACTGCATTGCAGATAATTACGTCAGTAATGTCAACGTCCGAAGCGATGCTGTCACATGTCTAAAGCAAAAATCTTAATAGAAAATTTAAGAAGTTTTTATCACAATCATAAATCCAAAAATAATAATAATCAATATTTTCTGGACTTGAGTACCACTAATAATAATTAATCAATTAATTACCGTAATTAGAACTAAAAATAAGAAAAATAATATACACCACTAATTTACAAAAGTTAACTTTATTTACTCACACCCGAGAGAACAAGAAAATAAAGTAAGTACGGCAACGCTGGCATAGACGTCAAAATTTTTCGTCTAAAAATAAATGGAATTACTGGAAAGCAGTAAACAAGAGAACATTCAAACGAAAAACAATATTTTATCAAGTGTAGTGATAAATAAAAATATAATAAAAGTAGCAAATCATTAGTGCTTTATTCAAAGAAGATATTTGCCAAAGGAAAATTTTCTATGAACAGAATAAATAGGAAAAATTACGCCTCCAAGGTAAGTAATGTTTTTGACAACATCACAAAAATAATAGTAAAATAAAATAGGCCAAAAATCATATATCTTTTTCTATTTCGTAGGTATTGAACTAGGAATAGACTGCTCATAGACCACTAGTTCCTAGAGTTGCAAGGAATTTCCATAGATTACCAAGGAATCGTTAGAAAAGAACTAAATAGTAGGCACTGCACTGATGTACAATGTGAGCTAGAAAAATAGGAAAATAGGCCAGATAATTAACTAGGAATCAATGTAATAATATCAAGTAAGTACAAAACAATACAATATACAAGGTAATAAATTAATATATTCATAATGATCAACAACATCTATTATTTTAGGAATCCTAGACCAAACTAGATCATAGAAAAATCATAGACATAACCAGGATGATGTACTACAGCCATGGAAACTACTTAGGATTACCAAAATGAAGTAGGTTTAAAAATAATAGTGACTTTATACTGATATAGCCATTAGCAATATCATACAACAAAGCATATTTTCTAGGTCTAATAGAAAATCATAGACAAGTGCTAGAAGGATACCAATAGTACCAAAACAATCACTAGAGATTCCTCCAATGGATTTTAGCAAGAAAGGTTAATTTTGATAAAGGAGTTATTCAGAAATAATGAAGTTATGAAATGATGTACCACCACGTGATCACCATATGAAAACTATAATGTAAAAGGCAAGTTATATCTAATTTTCTATACAACTTTAACAATATTCTAATTTGTTCTTACTTTTAGAAGGAAGTAGAGCAACATACTCAAAAATTAGACAAAAAGGAGCGAAAATGGCAATGCAGAGATAGATTGAAAATTTACTGAAACACACAAATGAATCTACTAGATAAGTTAAGCTAAATATAGGATAGGAGAGTTGTAACTTGGTCTTAAAATTAAAATAAAGTTAAAACTTTATCTGTCTGTCTGTATTTGTTTTTAATTTAATCTTAGATATTTTAAGTACCAAATTGCTATAGAAAAGCCCATTAAAAATAAAAATCAAAATCAAAATATTTTCAAAGATTCACAGTGATGCTTTTAGCTACATAAAGCTGTAGTGTGCAACAATGGGTTTTGCCCTAGCTCAGAGTTTCGAGAGTGTTGTCGGGGTCTACGAAAACATTAATTAGTAATTAAATCAAAGCTAAAAATAATTTGGACGCCAGGAAGAAACGGACCTTCCAATCCCTCGTTATAATGAGAACTTTATATAACTAAAACATCAAATCAATAATTAAATAAACAATTATTAATGCATTTTTCTGCCCAAAAATAAAAATAACGTAATGGCAAAATTAAGATGTTACAAAATTATATTTTTTTTTTCGCCATCTAAAAATCCAAGATGGCGAACGAAATTAAATTGTACCCTTTAAAGATGCTCGTTTATTCTTATGTTGCGAACATGTTTTAATTATTTATTTAAATCAGTAAAAAAGCTGCATTTCTGGCACGCACAAAAAGGTACGAATCAGCAAAATCGGTTCGATGGTTCTAAAAAAAAATATTTTTGTTTCAACAATTGTTTTGAACATTATACGATTGCCTTACCAATCATGCCTGCACTTATTTCCTTATAAATTCATTACTACTGAACCGATTTTGATGGAATAGAAAACATCCTGGCGAGAATTGATTGCTTTATTAAGATCATGATCAAAATTTATCGCCATCTTAAAATTTAAGATGGCGGACAGAATAATACGTGATTCTAAAAAATATCGTGTTTATTCTTATTTTCTGAAAATGTTTTAGTTTTTTTTAAATCTATAGAAAAGCACTACTTTTATCCCGCTGAACAAGGTACAAAGTAATAAAATCGGTTAAGTGGTTCTCACAAAATCTGATTTTGTTTTAACCATTGTTTTACAAATTATACGATTGCATTGCCAATCCTGTCTGCATTCAGTGCTATATAAATTCATTATTACTGAGCCGATTTTAGTGAAATAAAAAACATTATAGCGCAAACTAATTGATCTTTCAAGTTTGCATCATGATATTTTATATTTCACTAAAATCGGTTTATTAATAATGAATTTATAAAGAAATGACAATACAATCGTATAATTTGTAAAACAATGGTTAAAACAAAATCCGATTTTGTGAGAACCACTACACCGATTTTATTAATTTGTACCTCTTTATGCGGGAGAAAAGTTGTGGTTTTTTTCGAATTAAAAAAAAACTCATCTTCGCAAAATAAGATTAAATAAGCCATTTTGAAGAATCAAGTATGATTCTGTCCGACATCTTAAATTCCAAGATGGATGAAAATTTCGATAACAATCTTTAAAAATCAATCAATTCTCACCACGATTTTTTTTATTTCACTAAAATCGGTTTAGTGGTAACGAATTTATAAGGAAATGAATGCAGACAGGATTGGAAAGGCAATCGTATAATATGCAAAACAATGGTTGAAACAAAAAATGATTTTTTGAAAACCACCATACCGATTTTGTAAGTCGTTGTGGGAGGTAAAGGGAGTGATTTTCTATAAATTAAAAAAAAAATAAAACGTTTTCGGAAGCCATTTTTAAGAATCAAGTATGATTGTGTCCGACATCTTAAATTCCAAGATGGCGGAAAATTTCGATAACAATCTTTAAAGAGCAATCAATTCTTACCACGATGTTTTTTATTTCATCAAATCGGTTTAGTAGTAATGAATTTATAAGGAAATAAATGCAGACATGATTGGCAAGGCAATCGTATAATATGCAAAACAACAGTTGAAACAAAATTTTTTTTTAGAACCGCTAAGCCGATTTCGCTGACTCGTACCTTGTTGTGCGTGGCAAGATGCAGGTTTTTCACTAGTTTAAAAAAATAATTAAAACATGTTCGCAACACAAGAATAAACGAGCATCTTTGAAGGGTACAATTTAATTTTGTCCGCCATCTTAGATTTTGATATGGCGGACAAAAAATATATTTAGTCAAAACTCTGATTAATTCTCTATCAAGTGCAGTTTATCCCATTAAAATTAATTGTATAGTTCAAAAGTTATAATGAAAAAAATTTGTCCGGTTTTTTTTGAACCACCCGGTAATTACAATGTTTAAATTTAGCATACATTAACCAATATACTCAGGTGATAAACATTGCCTTTAGCTAACTAAATAATACGGAATATTACGTATATGCTTTTGCTCTGGGTACAAAATTTAACCTTGTAATTTCGATTCGACATAAAGGCAGCAACAATGATTGGAATATTACCACAGCCTACCTAACAAGGTAGGCTGCGATATTACTAGAGATTCGGTAGTTTAGTGACGCATGGGGTTACGAAAATGGCCGAATTGGTGAAAATTGTAATATACCGTTGTGAGTTTTAATTTCCTTTGTAAGAAAAAGAAGTATCATACAAATTTAAATACACCATAAGGTCAGGTTCAATGTTTGGTATGAATTTCTTCCCTTCCTAGCCCGTGCAGCAATGACTAGAGAAGGTTATGTTTTCGAGGAAAATTTTATTTTAAGATAACGTCGAAAATGTGTAATTTGGGTGTATTTTACCTATTTTAGCAATATCGTCATGACGCCTATCTCTCTCTGTGTGTGTGTGTGTGTGTGTGTGTGTGTGTGTGTGTGTGTGTGTGTGTGTGTGTAGACCATAGCTCCCAAACCGCTTAACCGATTTTCATGAAATTTTTAGGTAAAATATTATTCAATACTGTAGCAAGCTAATTAGATATTGGTCATAATCTATTATTCCTAATGACTGAATTAAAATATGCTAACTTTTTATCGAAGCATTTCATCAATATGTAATTTTCGGAATATAGTAAAACGTATTTTTCACATTTAAGTGATTAAATCAAAAACTTGGTAGACGTTTTAGTTTCTAAGATATTTACAAAAAACTGTTTTCAAAGCTGATATAGCGTGGAGTTCACTTGGAGTGTGCTAATGGGCTACGATGGTATCAGATCCGTCATAGATCCTTAGACGCTACGAGATCACAAAAATGGGGATGAGTAAAATATATAATCTAATATACCTCTTATAAGATTTTTGTCTACCCTCAAAACTTATGGAATTTTAGTATGTTGTAGAATAAACCTTCGATATCAAAATTTTTTTATGAGCCCAACTTAATCTAATGACTAGTCAAGCACGGTTTTAAGGAGAAAAAATGTATGGACTTTTAGTTAATAAATATCGGCCTAACCGCATAATTAGAAAAATAAATAAATAGTATAAGAAGTCGGCCTCCTCACGAGCCAATTTGCAGGGGTAATTTAGCATATCTGCATATGGTAGATATCAGCTTTTGCCAATATCTGTTACATACAGGGACTCTAAATTGCCCCTGTAAATTGACTAATCTACGATTCTCTAATTGACTAGGCGACTGAAAAAGGTGACGATTTTTTAGGATTACAAATATTCCCAATGTATGGATGCCAGTGGAGTGGTAACTGTCAATTCTAGTCGTTTAAGTTATGGATTTTTAAAATTATAATTTAAATTCCTACAAAGTTCTGAACACATTTGATGTAGGAAGCTTAGTTTTTGAGAAAATCATATATGTTTAATACTGCCAGTTATTTTTTCTTTATTGTTTTATTTTGAATTTTTGGGAAAACCTAACCTTAAAGTTTGTTTTGATATTTTGGGCTTTCTGCAAAAACCTTCAAAAAAGGAAAGTCCTGCTTGGGAAAAATTCCGATCAGGTGATAATTTCTCGCTTTGTTGAAAGCTATTTTCTTTTTGATCACCTGATCATTTTTATTGAAATCATTCGCGTTTTTTTCTTACGCGGGAAGTTTTTGAAGCGCCACCCTGTGTGTGACAGGGGAATGAAGAAATCACTTCCGCCAAAAAACGAGAAGAAGTCACATGTGTTTTCGGGTTGAAGACCGAAATTCCAGATGCAAGAAACGGGCGGCGCCGCCAGAGAATGTTGCAGAATCACAGAAGGTAAGCTTCTAGCGTGTTGCCGATTTTTTCCATTGTTTTTTAGTTTAATAGACTCTGTTTTCCCAGGCGGGGCGAATTTAACTTTGGGGTTATTTTTTTGGGATATCTCTAGTTTTTCTCCCCTTCAGGGCTCAGATCTCTATTTGGTCCTTCAGACCCTTATGTTTTGAAAAAGCCCTTTGGATTTTACAGTTTTTTTCTCAAAAAATTGGTAATTATAGTTTTTTTGCAGCAACCATATTTTATCGTTTTTTTGCCAGATTCGGACATTGTTGTTTTTTGTACCGGTTTTTTTTTAGAGTCCGCATGGTTTTGAAGGTTGCCCTGAGTTTGGTTTGACCTCGTGCGACGATACAAGAAAACCCCCGTTCGACATTTGGCAGATACCCGGGCGCCCGTTTTTTTTCTTGCTGGCTGACATTTCATTGACGTTTGTGTGTTCTAACCTCACAACTTCACGTGTTGTTTTGTTTACCTCCGAGGTTAGAAAATTTTTGATTATTCGTCGGGTTTCGAATTTGTTTGTGTGAAATCCGTCGAAATTTACCTTCGTTTTTTGCTTTCGTTAAGCGCGAGATTGTTGCCGCGTTCTTAGCGAACCGTACCCGGGTGTTGATAGCGAAAAAAACCTACTTTTTTGTATCTGATAAAAACCGCTTTGTCATGTCTGACATAAAAGTTTTGAAAAAACAACAAAATAGCGTTTTTAATAAATTAAAAACAACTTATAATAGAGCCGTCGAAGCCCAGGGCAATGCAGAGAAGGCAAAAAAGTTAAAATCCAGATGGGAAGATGTGCCTTCTCTCGTAAGCCACTTCGATGCATTGCATTTTGAAATTATAAGCTTGGATAGTAGTGATCAGATACAAGAAAGCCAGGAAACTTTAGTGCAGGAATTTGATGAAATGAAATATACAATTAGATCGATTTGTCGTGAGCTCTATCCGGAGGAATACCAAGATGCCTCACAGACAGTTTTGAACCATTCCCTGGTAAATATGGACAGGGGTCTTGAAATTAAAAGAATAGAGGTACCCCATTTTGACGGTAATCTTAAAAAATGGCCCACCTTTTTTGATATGTTTAAGTCACTTGTCCATGATAAAGCTGACATGAGTGAAATAGCTAAATTTCAAGCCTTAAATACCGCTCTGGTGGGAGAGGCCGCATCTGTAATTAGGAACATACCGCTAACCTCTGATAATTATCGAGTAGCCTTCGATGCGATGATTAGACGATTTAATAATAAAATACTTTTGGTAACAAATTATTGGACGTCTATTTGTCAAGCCCCTTCTGCAAAATCGAGCAACCCACATGATTTGATGTTATTGTTGTCCACTTTCCGGGAAAATTTGGAAGCATTGTCAAACTATGATGATGTAGACCTTTTAGATTTTGCTAAAATGATTCTTCTTTTGCAAAAAGTTGATACCCCATTGAAAACTCAGTTTGAGATTGAGTATAGTGATAAGGAAATCCCGTCCTATAAAGATTTGTTTAAATTCTTCGAGAAAAATTGTCGGGCTTTGGAAAATAGTTCTATTTTGAATAAGCCAAAGGAGGTCTCACCTCCTCTACCCCCTAGGAAGGGTGGCAAACCACCCTATCCTGTGTTATTGACTGGAACAGGCCAGTCTGGTAATAAAGGTTGTGTTTATTGCCAGCAACAGCCCTACCATCCCCTTGTGAAGTGTACCAGATTTCTGGAATTAGAAGTAGGTCAGCGCCATCAATTTGTTAAGCGTGAACGATTGTGTTTTAACTGCTTTGGCAAACATGGTGTATCTCAATGCCCTACAAACGCCACGTGTCGTCAGTGCCAGGGTCTTCACCATTCCCTGTTGCACTTTGTGAAAAGCTCTCAGAGCCCCCAAGTTGATCGTCCAGGGGAGACCCCCCGTATACTTAATAGTGAAGGTGCCCAACAGGCATTGTGTACCGCTACACCCAGTAGCAACCATTTTGAACCTCGTAAGAGGAGACCTGTGCTTTTTGCAACTGCCGAAGTTTTAGTGGTAGATGCCAACAAAAAGTTTGTGTCTTGTCGGGCAATTTTAGATTCAGCTAGTGAAGCATCCTTTGTAACTGTCTCTTTGGCTGAGAGGTTAGGACTTAAAGTAGCTCCGAATAAAACTCCTATTGAAGGAATAAATGGCATGATTTCTAGTACATCAGATGGCAATGTAACATTGCAGATAAGCTCGTCCAAGTTTCCTGATAGTTTGTTTTCCTGTGATGCCATTCTTATTCCTAAAATTTGTGGAACCATACCTGTGACTGTTGTTGAATATGATTCTATTCAGTGGCCATACCTAAAAAATTTAGATTTTGCTGATCCTAATTTTGGACAACCTAGTAGTGTAGACCTTTTAATTGGTGTTGATTTGTTTGGTCAGATGCTTGTGCCTGGCTTTAAAAAGGGAGAAAATGGAGGACCTTGTGCCATTAATTCAATTTTTGGTTGGATACTCCTTGGTGGTATTGATGGTCCTCGTAAAACTCAAAAACCCATTAGTTTGTTGACCTCAGTGTCTTCCCCTATAGAATCTCGATTGGATAGTACCTTACAAAAGCTTTGGGAACTAGAATCGACCCCTCAAAAAATCCCTCTTTCCTCTGATGAGGATTTGTGTGAAAAAATATTTGCTACCACTCATTCAAGAACTGAGTCCGGCAGATATGTTGTTCGCTTGCCTTTCAGAGAGCCTCGACAAGAACTTGGTAACTCTAAAGGTCAAGCATTGCGTAGATTTAATATGATGGAAAACCGATTGTTGAAAAATCCTGCTTTGTATAGTGCGTACAAAGACTTTGTTCAGGATTACCTAGACCAGGGGCATATGAAATTGGCCAATTCTAGCCCTGACTTCCATTCATATTTTATTCCACACCACCCAGTTGTGAAGGCAGATGGTGACTTGTCAAAAATTCGAATTGTTTTTGATGCATCTGCCAAGACCTCAAATAGTCGTAGCTTAAATTCTATTTTATTGGTAGGACCTAAACTCCAAAGAGATATTGTGTCAATAGTGCTTACTTTTCGCCTTTATAGTGTTGTATATTCTAGTGACATACGTCAAATGTTCAGACAGATTGATATGCATCAGGCTGATGTGTGTTATCAAAAGATATTGTGGCGGTTCGACCCAACCGATGAGATTCAAGAGTACTCTCTTCAAACAGTAACTTATGGTGTGAATTCGAGCACATACCTAGCTATTCGTACTCTTCACCAGCTCGTTAAAGATCATGGTAGTGGCTTTCCATTAGCGAGCAAGGTGTTGATGCATACTACTTATGTGGACGATGCCATCGGATTAGCTAATTCTGTAGCTGAAGCTTTAGAAAGCCAGAAACAGCTAATTGCGTTGTTAAAATTGGGTTGTTTTGAACTTCGTAAGTGGACTAGCAACACTCCTGAGTTACTAGAATCGGTTCCAGCTAGTCATCAGCAACCAATTTCCTTTGATGATGAATCTGCTGGTTTAAAAATCCTTGGACTAAAGTGGTGTCCAAAATTGGATTCGTTTTGTTATGATGTGATGCCCATGGAAAGACCTTGTACCAAGAGAAACATTCTTTCTGAGATTGCAAGGATATATGATCCACTCGGGTTCCTAGCCCCAGTTGTTTTGGTTGCTAAGTGTTTAATGCATCGTTTGTGGGTCCATACCCCCTCCAGTGATATTGTTGCACAGTGGCAACTCTATGTGTCGCAACTACCATTGTTATCTTCGATATCAATATCTCGTTATGTTGTGAAGCAAAATGCTGTCACCACTGAATTGCATGGCTTTTGTGACGCCTCAATGTGTGCATATGGTGGTGCAGTATATATTCGACAAATTGAGTTGGATGGAAATATTTCTATCTCCCTTTTGTGTGGGAAAAGTAGAGTGTGCCCTTTGAAAAGTATTTCTATTCCACGCTTAGAATTGTGTGCGGCTGTATTGTTGGCAGAGCTATTGGAGTTTGTTGGCAATCATCTTGATTGCGTCCCGATTGATAAGATTTTTGCTTGGTCTGACTCCAGCGTTACCCTGGCTTGGATAAAATCGTGTCCATCAAAACGAAAGGTTTTTGTAGCCAATCGTGTAACGACTATTCAAGAGAAAGTTCCCCCCAGCTGTTGGTACCATGTAAATGGTAAGGAGAACCCAGCTGATTGCTTATCCCGGAGCTTACTTCCTGGTCAATTGATAGACCATCCTCTTTGGTTTACTGGACCATCCTGGTTGGCCCAGTCTAGTGAAACATGGCCTATGAACCACAAAATTGATGCGTTTGATGCTGATCTACCCCCTGAGGAAAATCGTTTTGTTTTTGTGACAGAAATACCCCTTGATGAAGTACAGCTGTTACTCACTAAGTACTCCTCTTTACGTAAAATCTTGGGCATTGTTGCCTTTTGTTTGAGACCTTTTCGAGTGAAAAAAGATCCTTCTTTATCTTTTCCTACTAAAGCCCTCAATGAGGCAGATCTTTATTATGCTACTTTAGTTGTTGTGCGAGTTGTACAACAAGAAGTTTTTTTTGAAGATTTGAAAAGGATACGTAAGGGTGAGAGTTGTGCTAAGCCTCTTCGAAAGTTAGCTCCTTTTCTTGATTCCCATGGTGTTCTCAGGGTGGGCGGTAGATTACGTCACACTGATTTAGCATATGAGGTGAAACACCCCATGTTGTTGCCTCGTAGTCATAGGCTTACCACTTTGATTATTGAGAAATTCCATAATGAGCATGGACATCCAGATCCTCGCTTATTGGAGTACCTCCTAAATCAACAGTTTTGGATTTTGTCGGTGAAAAGTGCCATTCACAGTGTTGTTTCCAAGTGTTTTTGTTGTGCCAGGGTAAATCCCAAACCATTGCACCCATTCATGGGTGACCTTCCTAAATTTTGAGTGTCCCAGGTAAAGCCCTTTTCCCATGTTAGTGTAGATTTTATGGGTCCATTCTCCATCACGTTAACCAAGCGTCGTGGTGTAAAAAGTCAAAAGGCTTATGGGTGTATTTTTATTTGTTTCCCAACAAAGGCCATTCACCTGGAGGCTGTCTCTGATTTGTCCACTGATGCATTTTTGGCTGCCCTCCGCCGATTTGTTGGTAGACGTGGCAGATGTGCTGCCCTCTACAGTGACCAGGGCACTAATTTTGTTGGGGCAAATAACCTCCTTGTGTCCTATTGTCAGCAAGCTGCTGAGACTTTAGCGATTAAGTGGTGTTTTAATCCACCCGCCAGTCCGCATTTTGGTGGACTCCATGAGTCTGGGGTAAAGTCCACAAAAACTCATCTGAAGAGAATTGTGGGGGATCAAATCCTAACCTTTGAAGAGTTGATGACTGTATTGGTTCAGATTGAGGCTATTTTAAATAGTCGACCATTGTGTAGTATGAGCCCTGATCCTCATGACTTTCAAAGTCTTACTCCTGGACATTTCCTCACTTTGGAACCCTTGACAGCCCCTCCCGATGAAGATCTAACCAATGTTAAGTTAAACCGTCTCCATCGCTGGCACCTTGTTCAGCAGATCCAGCAGCATTTTTGGCGCCGCTGGCATATGGAGTATTTACAGTCGTTGCAACAACGCGAAAGATGGAATACCCCCGATAACCCTCCAAAAGTTGGAACATTAGTAGCGTTGAAAGACGAAAACCTACCCCCATTGAAGTGGTCACTCGGTAGAATTGAAAAAATTTACTCGAGTCCAGATAGAATCCCCCGTGTCGTGCAAGTAAAAACCGCGAAAGGATTACTTGACCGTAGTTTGGTGAAGGTATGTCCGTTACCCAGCCAGTAACCAACCTTCAAAGCCTTGTGTAGCGTGAATCATGCTTATTTGAATTAACTTAAGTATGACGTCCATAGTTATTGCGATAAAATTATTGTTGCAAAAATGCTAATTTATTGTTTAGACCTTCTGGGTAATTGAATAACCTTTTTTTTTTTTGTTTTTGATTTTTTGTTTTTGGGTTTTTCTATAAAAATTGGGAATTTTTATGGTGGGCGGAATGTTTAATACTGCCAGTTATTTTTTCTTTATTGTTTTATTTTGAATTTTTGGGAAAACCTAACCTTAAAGTTTGTTTTGATATTTTGGGCTTTCTGCAAAAACCTTCAAAAAAGGAAAGTCCTGCTTGGGAAAAATTCCGATCAGGTGATAATTACTCGCTTTGTTGAAAGCTATTTTCTTTTTGATCACCTGATCATTTTTATTGAAATCATTCGCGTTTTTTTCTCACGCGGGAAGTTTTTGAAGCGCCACCCTGTGTGTGACAGGGGAATGAAGAAATCACTTCCGCCAAAAAACGAGAAGAAGTCACATGTGTTTTCGGGTTGAAGACCGAAATTCCAGACGCAAGAAACGGGCGGCGCCGCCAGAGAATGTTGCAGAATCACAGAAGGTAAGCTTCTAGCGTGTTGCCGATTTTTTCCATTGTTTTTTAGTTTAATAGACTCTGTTTTCCCAGGCGGGGCGAATTTAACTTTGGGGTTATTTTTTTGGGATATCTCTAGTTTTTCTCCCCTTCAGGGCTCAGATCTCTAATATAAAACCTAAAAGTGTTGGTTTATTATAAAAATATCCTAAATTTTCGTACGACCCTGGAGTATCAACTTTAGCTTTAACAATACTATATGGTATACTGATTAAAAAAGAAAATTATTTTCTAAAAAAAAGGTTTAAATATTTTCCTCTCAAATGATTTTTCAAAAAACTGAATAAAACCTATAATAATAATAATACGGATTTTTTTGTGATCTTTAAAAACAGCCCCATAATTGGGACGCCCAAGGAGTTTCCCACAATAAACTCTATTTTTCCTATTAGAAAATTGGATAAAACCTAATTATTTTCAGTCTATTTTGCATATAATATTGAAATACATCATGTCGTTAAAATCATTCTGAAAAATGAGTAGATTTTTATTTAAAGGACACCAAGAAAACAAATTGGGCAAATTCCAAAATGAAAGAAAAACTATTAGCCTAACAAAAAAACACATTTTAGCATTTTCGTAGAAAATTTTGTTGGCTATAATTTTTGTTTCAAACTTTTTTACGAAAAATAAGTTATTTTAGAAAAACAGAATTTGTGCGGCGGTTTTTTTTAAAGCGAGAGCAGACATCGCTTCAGGTCGCAAACTTTAAGTAATATAGACCGTGAACCCTATAATTGTGCCAAGTTTCGGACTTTCTACACCAAAACGGCATTTCATATCTCTAATGATTGAAGTACTTAACTAATTTCAAGTCTAAAGCCCATAGGAAACTGTATGAATAGCTGTCGCAAAGATTTGATAAATTAGAAAATCAATCAAGTCAAGTTAATTAAAACCGTTGATCAAGTCAAGTTAAATAAAATCGTTAAAAACTACCAGAATAAATTAAAAATTGTAAAAAGATTAACAAATTTAGTAAAATTGTTTCAATAAGATAAAAAATACAATAATAACCCTCTACAAAGCCCCTTTTAAAATATCAGACACAGACACTCATTTCTGAGAATTCTATTAAACATTCCAAGGGTCAAAGAAGCAGGTAATATTTTAAATTACATGTAACAAAGACACCCGTAGTCTCTAAAATCTAAACTGTAATGTTGCCAAATATCTGAGGTCGCGGCCACCCGGTTTTAACGCGCAAAATACGTTTTATACCACCGAGGTGACTTAGTAGACCGTTTCGTGTCAGTAAAAGTGACGCTAGCGCCCCCGATAGATACGTGAACTAAACGGCCAAAAATATATACCATTTTGTGACCTCAGAACAAAATTTTGCACATAGCTTGCTGAGTGTGCCAGGAAGCATCCCTGAAATTTCTATTGAAAGACGTTGCCACCTCAAAAAAGTGAGGCAACGACGTTATATATGAGGTGACACCGTAGTTATATTATATACTTTGTTTTAAGGTGGCTACGTACCCTTTATCAATATATATATATAATTAATTGGGAAAAAAATAAAATAAATGATGGAATTTTAGAGAAAATAAAAAGAAGGAAAAAAAAATATTTTAGACTAATCGAGTGTGCCATAAAAAGGAAAAAAAATGTCATAGTAGTGGGGGAAAGTAAAGAATAAAGAACTTGGGAGCATCAAAGAAACGGAAGAAGCAAGAATCATAAGGGGAAGAAAAAATATAGAAGAGCGAAGAGGAGAGAAGGCGAGCAGAAAAGACAAAATTCTACAGAGATAAACAAAGAAATTAAAAAAAAAACCTGAGACATTGTTTTAAGATCTACATAGACAAAAAGATAATCCAATTTTAAGAAAAATAATCTGACAGAAGAGAATCAGAGAAAAAGACAAGAAACCCGGGTCTTAACCCACATAGCACCAAAATCACATCAACGTTAAATTAACGTGAACAAAAATAACAAAGTTTTTTTTACTTGAAAACAACCTCATACCATGTAATATTTATTTTGTTAAATCTACATGCTTAAAGCTAACTTAAAAACAAGGAGAAATCAAGTCATAAAAATGTACTTTTTGCTGAAATTTCTGGTGCTGTGTATATAACGTGTTTTTACCCTCGTTATTTTCATGTACTAAATTCACACTTGAAAAGTCCTCCACAACATGTTCTAAAACGCCACTAGATTAAGACTTCTCAAACTTACTAACTTTCTGCGTCTTTTTTGGTCACGTTTTTTTAATAACATTTTTTTAACTTAAAAAGAGACGCGAAAGGAAGTTATAAAAGTTCACTAGTTTAAGACTACCACACTTCAAGACAATTTTAAAGATGGCGCTCAAAACAAGACAAAATATCTATATATCTGTCTATATACATTATGTTTTTTTTAAAAGCTAAACAAGATTTTTTAACAGTAAACACCTTCACAAAATATTAATGTGTCTTTATCAGGTTAATAACAGATGCGTGGTGATCGTGAAGGATTAGGGATCAGTTCCTTAAAAGGTTTTTGGAGTTTAGGGGCCAAAGCACTGCCTGATAGATTTCGTCAAAGTGAAAAATCCCGACAATAGGTGGCGCTGCTGCTAGTAAAATCTCAAAAATGTTCAGTAGAAAAGCCATGCAAGTCGCGTTTTAAAATTCGTGTAGAAAAGGCGTGCATCTAATGTGATTTTAACGTAAAAATCACTTGAAACTAACGTAAAAACATTGCTATTTTAATTTTATAATGGCGTTATTACAACGCAGTTTTTAGCAACATTATTTTTTATAACGTTAATAAACGACCTATTAAGCTTGTTTTCATATATGAAATAAACGTTTTTTTCTAGCAGCTTTTAAAATCAACGTTTTTTTTTCTCACGCCTTTTTTACGTGTTAAAAACGCGATTGTGCTATGTGGGAAGTGGTACATAACCAGACAACCTTAAGGCCCACGGCTTTGTAACTGGCTAACTGTCCAAGAAGGATAAAGCCAATACTTCTGGAAACGAAGGAACGTAAACGTGTTCTTCGAGGTGGTCACGAACTAGGAGCTAAAAATTGTGTAAATTTTCCCAACTTCACCTGTGTCTGCTAATTTGTCCTTTCGTTTAGTTACGTAAAAACTAATTTTTTCTCTTTCGTAACAATATAAATCTATTCTGCAAAGAAAAAAAATGTACTTGTAAAAAATACCAATGTTACCTAGTTTTTTAAAGGTTTTAAATTCTCGTTTTTTGTTTGCATTAATTTACAGAGTGTAAATGGTATAAGTCATAAACTTTTTTTTGGTTGTAAACTTTTATAAATGCCATAGTAAACGCAATATATTTGTTGCTGTTTCATGTTATTAGAAACAGGTCTCTAAGCACATCATATCATTAATATTTGTAAGTATATATTGGCACAAACAAAATTATTAAATTTTTTAAAATAATTTTATCATTTTAGGAGATAACTTTGACTATCTCTTTAACTTGCCATTTTATCAAACAAAAATCACATTTTCTAATCATAATGAGCCAGATAATCATTTAGCATAGCCGGATTTTATTTTATTTTAAATTTTTTCCTTACTCCAAATATTAATAATCCTACATTTTAAAAACAGGACCTTCAGGTTATATGAGGTTTTTTACTTATTATGGCATCCTTTATCATACCGTTTACACCCTGCTTATTTTTATAATCTAGAAGGAAAAAAAATGTCGTCCTAAAAGATTATATGTCGAAACTTCATTTTTGCAAGTATTTTTTTTGCCTCTGCACGGTAGAAATAAATAAAAATAAGAAAATTTTGCCGATTCCATATCGCCGCCGAACCAACTTGCTGCTGATCCATTTCGCCACCGGGAAAACTAGCCACCGTCGTGGTTTTAGTTTAAAATTTTATTCTAAATAGAAAATATTTATCGGTAAAACTATTATTTTTTAAAATAATTGTTAAATTTTTTTTTCAGAAAGCAGTTTTTAAAAGTTGTTTTAAATTTTGTTTTAAACGATCTTTCTTATTTTTTGATGAAGATATTGGTATCTGGTCATAATTTAGGTTAGGACGCATACAAATAAAATTGAAAAGAAGTAAAAGTGAATCGGTCCCGGCGAATTGTCCTGACCCGTAAAAAAACTGCACAAAAAAAATATTAGTAAAATATTACCTTCATCCAGCTACATAGTACACATTGGAGCTGAGATTACTTTATTTTTAAGTAGGCTAACAAATGTTACGTAACAAAATTTAACACCCTATCAAACTTTGTAAAACCTACCCCTATACCCGCTATGTAATTTATGGACTGCCCTAAATCACAAATTGCAATTAACCAGCTTCTTTCTTTAGCTCATAGAATAGGAAATAGTCATGAAACTACTCCAAATAAGCCAGCTGTCCAAGGAGCGTATTATCTCAGGCTTTTATTGGCTGAAATTTTTAAATCAATCAATCAGTGCCCAATAAAAGATAAATCCGAGCGGACAAAACGCTCCATGGACACCCAGCCATACCCTTTATAAATCTGGCAACGTAATAGAAGGAAAGCTCATTTTTCGAAAATTCAGTACGACGCAACCGCAAATTTGTTAGGTGATCCGTGTTAATAGGGACTTATTGCAAGAAGGCCAGGTAGTAATAGTGCCGGCCACTATTCTGACAGTTTTCCATTCCAAACTTACAGTTGTTCTTTCAAAATTGACATACCAAAGTCAAATTCATAAATCCAGTCGTTTATTTTCCATTAATAATGGCGGCACTATTAATTCCGGCTCTTATAATACACAACGCCTAATATTTAAAGAAGACAGCTGTTCTTATAATGCGATACAGTCAGAATAGTGCCCGGCACAATTAGTCCTGGCTTTATTGCAATAGGGACTTATTGCAATAAGGCCAGGCAGTAATAGTGCCGGGCACTATTCTGACAGTTTCTCATTAAAAACTAACAGTTGATTTTTCAAAATTGACACACCAAAGTCGAATTTATAAATCCAGTCACTTATATTCTCCACTAATAATGGCGGCACTATTAATTTCTGCTCTTACAATACACAAAGGCCAAATTTTAAAAGAAGACAGCTGTTCTTATAATGCAAAACTGTCAGAATGCTGGCCGGCACAATTACTGCCTGTCTTTATTGCAATAAGTCCCTAATAACAGTAAAACAATAAGTCCCTAATAACAAGGTATAGGATAAAGCCGGCTGTCCATTGAGCGTATTATTCGCGCGGATTTTTTTCTCTCAGGCTTTGATCGGTTCAAATTTTTTAATCAACAATCAGAGCCCAAGATGCAAGGACTGTACACAGAGAACAGGACGGTCCACTTCCATAAGCCCCATATATTCCAAATTTCGCTACGTCACAAAATCCTCAAGGTGTCGAGCCATCCTTCTATGAACCTACTCATCCTTCTCAAAAGACCCTTGATCTGTTTGATAGGGTGGTCTTTCCTTTTCTATTCACATTAAATGAAAAAGGACAACCGAACTTATTGACTTTTTTCGCGAATCCAAAGTGAGGTTAATTTTTCCGTGCATTTCGCATTTTTATTTATTTTAAGGGAAAAAATTTGTGGAATCTTGGTTTTGTATTGTTATTTTCGATATTTTAAACAATTTTCGGAATCGCAAAATCCCAGGAGCATCCTGTGCGGTTTCTGGATGTAAATCCAACTATTCGAACTTAGAAGTTCTACGTTTATGAGTTTTTTTAAATTTCCACCTTCCAATGACTGTTCCAAAGACTATTTTGCAAGAGTGGCTAAGGCGTTGTGGAAAAGACAATATGGATCCCACGAAAGCATTTCTACAGAACAGTTTTCGAAATTCCTTTTCAAGATAAATTGCTAGGTAAATATCATTTTTAACATTTTTTTAAATCTATTTAGAGCCACATTCTTTAATTATGTAAGGTTAAAATTCAGGATCTTTTGCCGCCCTTCTCCTGTCGTAACGCATTTTCAAGAAAAATATAAAAAAAATCATTCAGTGTATAGTCCTTGCCATAGGCAGTTACACTTTTGTGACTTTGACATAAACATACCTATTTCCGAGCCTATTTCCAAGCATATTTCCTAACCACAAATATATTAAAAATTAAATATGTTGTGTAGGTATACCTTATGTTGTGTTAAGCCTAAATCATTTAGTTGTAATCTGCAGGGTGGAAAAAAAAAATATGCCACTTTAGTCAAACTCAGTATGTAGGTATGTGGGCACAATAGATCCATATGTGGTCACAGTGCATGGAGGTCCAGAAGGGCCTGCCACCACTTTCGAATACATACATACCTTATGTTGACAAAAGAAATGTTCTCATAAAAACAACTCAACAACATACCATTTTTCAGATTTTTTGATAAAGAAATAGGTTAAAAATGTCACAAAAGTGTAACCACCTATGGCCAAGACTATGACACAAAGGTAACCCTCCCCCCCCCCCAGAGATTACTTAATGTAACACTAAGCCGCATGTGAATTTATTTAGGCCTGTGTGTTCATCTATGAACAAGGTGTGATCAGCTGAACCAAATTTGTTCACCATCCTACAGGACTTTAATTAATTCTTGATCCTGTAGTGTATTGTAGTGTCCTATGGAGTCCTGTAGACCTACTGTGGGCAGCTGATCACCCCTTGTCTATGAAGAAACCTCTACAACCACAAAAATTAGACATGAAACATACTTTTTAATTTTTTTTTCTGTAAATGTGCAATTTAATTGTTTTTCTGTTTTGTACTAATTTGACTCCAATAATAGTGAAGTTATCAATAGTGCCAACTTAATTTGGGACACCTACTGTAATTTTGACAAAAATGTCATAACAAAATAATACTTGGACAATTTCTAAAACCTCATGTTTTTTTGTGAATTCCATATGTACAAAAATTTACACTGTAGAAACTACCTATTTTTAAAAAAGTTCCTTATATATGTTTTTTTATTACAGGCTTATGTACTTCCAAAACAATACTAAGGAATACATCTGTGCCAAGTCAAAACCTATCAGTGAAACCAATAGAAGTTGATCCTGAAGAGCCAACTGCAGGTACAAGCATCGAAATCAAGGAACATTTGCTGGTTGATGTTGGTACAAAAGAAAACTACTTAGTTAAAGTCTGATTTTTTTTTGTTTTGTGCAAATTGATAGAGTTATTGTTGAATTTTTTGTATCGGAGTCTGCTATTGTACGAAAATGAGTATTCAGTTGGTTTGCGACTGTTAGTGTGTGTCTTTAATAGTTTCAGAATCTATTCTAAGTTTAATCTTAGTTGTTTTCTTTGCCTCCCCAATAATTTATTTATAATGTTCTAAGTTTTTGTTTTGTCAATTTTATCAATTTTAGTTTTTGCACAATGGAGATTTTGCTTTAGCACAGTTTTTTTAAAGATATATTTATATTTTTTATATATATTATTAAAATGTAATATATTATTATATTTTTTTCAATTCTTTAGAAGCTAATGTCACTTAATAAAAACAAAATGATGCTGAGAAGTAAAAAGGTCTTGCAGTTGGGTAAAAAATACTAGGACATTTCTTAGAAAGGTAAACTACCTACATGTCCTAGATTTTTTGCCCCCATGGTTCATTCTTCTTACATTTCATTTATCAAATTCAGGATTTGTTATCCTGATGTTTATGGTAACAAATTCCTTATTGCTTCTAATCAATAACCCCACTTAATATTGTATACAGGTTTGTTATTTTTTTGCTATTATGAGTGATATAACAAAAAAATTCTAAAAATGTATACAGATGCCTAAAGACTTTATCTACTTAGATAACTTCTAGTATTATAAATCAATAAATATAATAAATTTGGTCGAAATTAAAATAGGAAAATAACTTTTATTTAATCATTTTATTTTTTATCTTTAAATATGTAAACATGTATCCTGAGATGATATCTTTGGGGGCACTAACATATACCTCATAAAATCAAACCTATATGTAACATTTAGATGAAGCAATAGGTTAAAATACTGATAACTACAAATTGCTTCAACAGGACAAAAAGTGAGATTTTAATTACTAAAATAATAAGGGACAAAAAGCTAGTTCTGCTGCTAGTTAGGTGAAGTTGAGCAATATACACACCTCAGTAGGTACACATGTTATTACCTTTTAAACATAGCAATGTTGTAGAACACTCTACATCAGTTGAAAGAAAAAACTGTATAATGTATTGACAAAACATTTAATTTATCATGTCATGTGGAATGAGGTTTCATACTGTACAAATGACATGATAACTGAACATTTTTGCCAACAATATCTCGTTTTTACCAAAGACGGTCAGTTTATGGTCCTTGGTTTTTTCTATTCAACTGATGTGCCATGTTCTACCACAAGCCGCTACTGACAGAAAGTGAATATTTCTTAAGTGCAAAAAATACCTCTGGGCCTGTTGCTGATCAATAGCAAAAACTTTGTACAGGGACTTATTAAACCATATTTTTGTTGACCCTGTTAGTCCTTAAAGGTTGTGCCAGGTCCTGATTCTTATCAGTCCTGAGTGGTCATTAAAAGTGTAGAGATATTGTATAGGTCCTTACATATTGATGAGCCCCTCACTTTAGGTGGTACTACTAGGTGATAAGTGGAATGAAATGTATGCATTGTTCTACAGGAATTAGCAATACATTTTTGGTCCTGTAGTGGATTGCAGGGTGCATGTAATGTAAACCTGAAAAATAATATACAAATGCTACTTTCTGATAATGGTAAGTTATTTGCTTTTTAAAAACCATAAAAGCTTAAGAAGATTTGCTAATAGAAATTGATAAGTAGAATAATGTAGTGATTAAGACAGCAAAAAGCCGGGCAATATAGTGTCCTGTAAATGAATTTTGTACACCTACTATGGGCAGCTGATCACCCCTCATAGGCTTAGGTATTCTAATGGGGAGTAAAATACTATTCACAAAATATTCTAGATGATATTCCAAATATTAACATGTTTTTTTAAGCAAATGCTGATGAATGACAATGAAAAAATTTATTTGATTTTATTGATGATTGAGGGGTTCTGTAAACTATTTTCTGCAGAAGATACACCTAGGATATTTTTACATAAAATTGTATATTATTATTATCTTTCTACATTACAGCGAGACATGGTTTAAAAAAAAAACGTTTTAAAATTAGTTTTTGTTTATATTTTACGAAAAAGTGAGGTTATGTCGTTGAGTATTTTGTGACGTATTAAAAACCGTCTGACAGATTTCGCGAAGTGGACCATCCTGTTCTCTGTGTACAGTCCTTGCCCAAGATGGACAACCGAGATAAAATTGTTCCCACTCCATAATAGAACACTCACATTTTGTATGATCGCGAATCGAACCCCTGACGGGGTGAGCGAAGTTAGGCACAAATTTATCAATCCAATGACGTCAAACGTTACGTCACTGTTTTCAAACTTTTTTAAAACTTTTGGGCGCGAGAAAACCATAGAGTTGACTCTGGAGAAAACCCGTCAGTGTATGGATTCTTGAAACGGGTGAGAGCGAGAATGAGCATTTCCCCACGTTCGGACCAATAGAGATGCGGAAAACAAGTGAGATCGCATTCGCAGTTTGAATTTCACCCGTTTTGAGGGAGTACTCCTTCTCGCCTATTCAAGGATTCATATACTGGATTTGAATTTGATAGCCTTGTTTGAATAAAAAAGTCGTTGGTCAGTACAATTCTGGTCAGTAAAGTAGGTTCGGTTCGGTTCCAATGTCCACGTCCATTCTACGTCAATGTCATTTTTGGATGGCAGCCATTTTGCATTGTTTTTGTAGAAAAACACAGATTAGGAAAACGAAATTTGTGGAAAATCTCAAAAAATCCGTGGGATATTTTGTGATGCTTAAGGTTGCTTAAAGGCCCACAATGGAAAACATTGCCAGAACGCACGAAGGTAAGTTTACCTACATAAATTCGACTTTGAGCTAGAGGCATTTTAATTGAAGTAAAACATATCTGCAGAGGGCAGAAATTAATACATTTTGGCAAATACACCGGAAATATCATGGAATGCCAAGTGAAATACAGGTACCTAAACAAATTTAGCTGGTGAAATACACCCAAGGAAGAATAGCTGACCCAAAATTTGTACATGCTTTGCCATGTCCTTGGGGTAGCGCCAAGTTATTCTGTAATTTTCTCCAATAGCAGGCGGTAAAACCGATGAGGCTATTGTTTCATTTAGTCTTATTGTTTTATGTTCATGCACTGTAGTGGATCATTCTCACTGTACTGTTCTCGAGCTCTCTGTCTAGTCTGTTTTTAAATGCGTTTACACTTGGTGCTGTCACTGTCTGCTCTTCTAGTGTGTTCCATGAATAAACAACTTTGTTATTAAGAAAGTTTTTTCTAGGCAGTTTGGCTGCTTTTTCTTTTTTGAGCTTTTTGGAATGCCCACAAAGGTTATTTTGGTTTTGTCTAAAAATTTCTCTGATTTCGCAATTGTAATAGTTACTCGTGATTTTGTAGGTCTCAATTAGGTCTCCCCTGTGTCTTCTCTCCCTCAAAGTAGTCAGCTTCTGTATAAGGAAGATCTTTTAATTCTGGTGGTATTTTTGTAACTCGTCTTTGTATCTTCTCTAAAACTTCAATGTCTTTGACATAGTAGGGATTCCACACTGAGAAAGCATACTCAACCTTTGGTCATATGTAACTTTGGTAAAATTTGCCTATCATTTCTATCGATTGATCTCTAAAAGCTTGTTTAATGAGGTATATAAATAAATTGGCTTTTTTGGCAATTTACAAAATGTGGGTCTCCCATTTTAGGTCTGAAGTTATTATGACTCCTAGGTTGTTTTGTTCTTTGACAGTTGTCAGTGTCACATTATTTAGTTTGTACTCTACATTTGGATTATTTGGACCGACTCTTAAAACTGTACATTTGGACTCATTCAACTTCATTCCCCAGCTAGTAGACCATTCCTCAACAGCTTCAAGATCAGCCTTTAGCTGCCCTGCATGTTATAATGGATTTGCATAGAGTTTGCCATTGTCAGCAAAATTTTTTATGATAGTTTCAATAAGACTGACAAGATCGAACAAGTATGATGTAAATAGCAATGGGCCTATGACTGAGCCCTGGATAACCCCACTGGTTACACAATGTGGATCTGACAGCACACCATTTACTTTCACCTGATATGATCTCTCATATAGTAGGTCTTTTGTTAGTGTTAAAAGTTGACCTCTTACTCCAAAATGCTCCAACTTCCATAGAAGTAGATTATGAGGGACTTTGTCAAATGTGTTCTAGTAATCTAGGTATATTACATCAGTAGGTTGTGAGTTATCATGGTTGCCTGTCCAGTCTTGAAGGCATTCAAGTAGGTTTGTTGTTGTAGAATGTTTGGAGAGAAATCCATGTTGTGAGGATGGTATGAGATTATTGGCAAGAAAGAATGCTGTCAGTTCTTTAACGATAATCTTTTCCATGCATTTAAGTGGATTGCATGTTAAACTAATAGGCCTGTAGTTTTCTGGCCTATGATGATTACCTTTTTTGAATAGTGGAGTTACTATGGATTTTTTCCATTGCTGTGGAATTTTCCCCAGGGTTAAACACTCCTGCATAGCCTCACATAGTTGAGAACTAATTGATTCGCTACAATTCTGTAGTACAATTGTGGGTATTTCATCTGGCCCCGGACTAGAGTTTTTTTTCATGCACTTAAGGGTTTCTTTAACTTTCTCTTCAGTGAAGCCAATTGACTAGATGGAGCTTTCAACCCTCATATGGTTTGGTAATTGAGGAATAGTATAGTTCTGCAAAGTGAAGGACAGGTCGAACTGCTCAGCAAACTTTTCAGCCATGAATTTGCTGTCTAAAACCTCATTTGTTGTGGGATCCTTTAGAGTAATGGTAGTCACTTTTGAATTTAGATTTCTGCTTATATATTTAAATATTCTTTTCTGCGATTCAGCCGTAACTAATCCATGCTCACAGCTCCTTCACTTTATTTCAAATGTCTAGTCACATTTGTTAAAAAACATCCTGCATTATTTACAATAAATTGAGACAATGCATCTGTAACAGCCATGACCACAAGAACCAGAGATGAACTTGCCATACCTTCACACAACTCCAGTTTTTTTGAAAGAGGACCCTATTATCGAGCTGTGAAAAAATATCAGATGCTCCTCAAAACAATCAGGGACATTGTAGGTTTCAAAAAGGCAGTAAATAACTATTTATTAGAAAAACAATATTACTGTTTTGATTTTCTTTTTTAAAACAAAAATAGATGGGTGTGTATGTAAATAGGTATTGTAAGTTTTATATAGCTTTAACTCATTATGAAAATGTATTTTAAGGATCTTAGATCTAACAATTTTTGACGTTGCTCTTGCATTTGTAAAAATGATTTGATGGCAATAAAGATTAAACAAACAAACAAACATAAGCTTTTCTGGCCTCATCTAGTTTATTTTTTAAGTTACTGTTTTGAGTTGAGTAGGCACTGTAGTTCTCTTCTGTTTTGTTGCTTCGGTACTTGTCCCATAACTTCCTTTTCTTCTTAATTTCTTTAAATAAGTTTTGATTTATCCATGGCTTCTGCTGATTTACTTGTACTGGTTTCAGTGGTATGAATTGGTCAATTGCAGCACTCTTTAATGTTTTCTCAAAGCTCTCAAATTTAGACTCATTAGAATTTTCAGGTTGTTGTCTGATAAAGCCATTAATTTTAATTGTAGTCTGCTTTGTAGAAGTTTCTTTTAAAAACTTTATGAGTTGGTTTTGGTGGAAGTTTTAATTGTGTTTTGGCAGTAATAATAACATGGTCACTTTGTCCAATAGGAGCTTCTGATGTCAGATCATATATGCGTTTTTTATCACTGCAGAGAAACAAATCAAGAAGAGAGCTTTGATTATTTCGGTATAGTGTTGGAAAATTTATCATTTGAGACGCATTTGATTCTTGGTACACATCCATGAAATCCTATGTCCTTTTGTCGTGTGGAAAAACTGTTAGATTCTCCCATTTTATGTTTGGATAGTGAAATCTCCTAATATAAATGTTGGAATATTTGTGGCAAATGCATTTCTGATTGTATTTTTTCATTTTATTTCATTTGTGGTGTTTCCTGGCCTGTAGATACATGCTACAAGAGCTCTGATCTTGACTATTTGAATATCCAGCCAGACTGCATCTATTGGCTCTTCTGTTGTGTAATTCTGAGAAATGCTACATTTTACATCATGCCCACTTACTCTATTTTGAACCAAAATACAGGCCCCGCCTCCTCTTTGGTTTGGACGATCACTTCTAAATACACTGTAGCCAGCTAGACTTATGATGTAGTCATCCAATCCATTCCTTAGCCATGTTTCTGTTGGCATGATAATTGTTGGACTTTTTGCCAATACCCTTGCCGTCTATTCATCAATTTTATTCACCACTGAAGTGAAATTACTGTACCAAAAGGAGATTTCAAGTACCTCAACCTGATTTAGTTTTTTGCAATTTTCTCTATTATTTTTGGAATTCCATTAAAATATTTAATTATAAGGTTTACCTGTCCTTCATTCTTTTTCTTCTCGAGTTCTGCCAAAATTTGTTTCAGGTACTTCCATTGGTTTTCTGTTTGATCTCCTTTTATATAAACACCAGGGAACTTTTCTTTCAGGACTTTTCTAATTTTTAGTACTTTTAGTGCTTCTTGTCTTCCTGACAATACCACTTTTATTGGTCTTTTTTGTTTGGTGCTTCATTTCCAAGCCTGTATACCTTGGCACTTTCTGGCAGTTGTAAATTTGTCGCAACATACATCTTTTTTATTGTTTCTTTATCCTCTTTTTCTTTATTTTCCTTATTATTTTCATCCACTCCAAAAAAGAGTACATTATTGGCACAGCGGTCCCTCTCTCTCATTTCAAATAGATTGTCTCTACTCCCATCTGGCTCACATTACCTACTGGACACTTGATGTTGTCCACCCGATTTTCTAGTTTTTTTAATGCTTCAGCATAGCTTACTGCAGGAATTTTTTGATCAACTTCTGTTTTTATTTCAGCCATATCTTTCCTCAAGGTCTCATTTTCGGTTTTTCTTCTCTCCATTGATCTTTTTAAGGAGTCAACATCGTTTTTCAATTTTGCCAGGTTCCTGGCTGTTTCCTCCCCTTGCTGCTTGGTTTTTTTAGGTCTTGTGACTTTTTTCACTATTTCTTGAATTTCAGGAAGTTTTTTTATGGTTTCTTTACAGCAGGGGCATAGATAGAGTGTCGCCCTAGAGGGGCTAGGAATGACTCTAACCTTGTTATATTATTTTTTTTATATAATATAACTTTTTGTATATTATTGATGTTGTTTTAATATACCTCAAATTTACCTCGGCTAGGAAGAGCTATTTAGGGTCGTGAGGTTCCTTTAAGAAAAATATTGTCAATTTTCTATTTTTGAAATGATAATAGACCTCTATTTACTTTGACACAATTAACAACAATGGTGACAGATTTTTCTTACTATCACCATGTTACCAATGTATCAATGCAGGAACGAAATAAAAGATCAGGATTACTTTTTGTTTACAACCCTCAACATTTATTTTGTTTTAGAAAGAAAAAAAAACAAATGATCAAATATAAACAAAAAAAAAATATATTAATTTTTTGTTGAAACTACCACCACTATGTCGGTTTAGAACGTTTTTCTACGTTGTCCGACGCCTATTCTCCCCCTCCTTCGATCCTGACAGTCATCCCCTGTCAAATTCTCTTGACTCATTGATCTTTGGATTGACTGTTGGCATTCTAGTTTAGGACGCCCTCTTTTTCTGCGCCCTATTGGTTGCCATTCTAGGACCTGCTTTGGTAATCTTTCGTCGTTCATCCGTTGTACATGGCCGTACCATAGCAGTTGCTTTTTAGTGATGTCATCCGTTATGCTTCCCTCGATTCCCATTCTTTCTTTTATGATCTCATTTCTTATGTGATCTATTCTAGATATTCTCATTGATCTTCTTATTGCATCCATTTCGACACTTTCCATTTTTGTTTTGTATTTTTCTGTTACGCGACAAGTCTCTATTCCATACAACAGAGTGCTTTTGACCATTGTTTCATATATGTTAAATTTTACATTCTTTTTTATCTCTCTGCTCCATAAAATACTGTTAAGACATCCAATAACTTTTTCTGCTTTTACTATTCTTTTTTCCAATTCTTTACAGTCTGGTCCTGTCTTATCAAATGTGACACCCAAGTATACATACTCATTGCATGGAGATATTGTTTGTCCATTTTCTAGTACTAACTCACTGGATTCGTTTCCAATACATAAGTACTGTGTCTTGTCCACGTTCACTGTTAGTCCGCACTTTTGGTATTCTTCCGTTAACTTTCTCATCATATACTCCATGTCCTCCCCATCATTAGCCACAATTACCTGGTCGTCAGCAAACTGTAGTGTGTATATGGTAAATAGGTCGTTAAGTTGTATTCCCATGCCGTGCACTTTATGTTTCCAGTTTTTTAGAGCTACTGCGATATATATTTTAAAAAGAGTTGGAGAGATACAACACCCTGTCTTAAGCCTTTTGTTACCAGGAATTCTTTTGAAAGTCGATTTCCAATTTTAATTTTAGATTTTGACCCTTTGTATAGTTCTTTTATCGCTTTTATGTATGTATGATTGGTATTAGTTTGCTCTAAAACTGTACCATAATTTTTCTACTGGATACTGGAACGGTATCATATGCTTTTTGTAGGTCCACAAAGGTAATATGAGTCTCTATATTTGTGGCGCTCCTTTTCTCAATTACTTGTTTAAGAGAAAAAACGCCATCACTACAAGATCTGCCGGCGCGAAACCCACTTTGCTCTTCTCCTTCTTGTTCATGAAAATCATTCTCTATTAGACCTCTAAGAATCCTACCGTACAATCTACTTAGAGTACTGGTTACTGAAATTCCTCTGTAATTGCTGCAATCCAGCTTGTTTCCTTTTTTAAATCTTAAATTTATTCAATGAATGGTGTCAAAAAAATAGATTGCTGGTAAATCCCAGTAAAACACATTACTTAACCTTTTACAAAAGAAAGCAACTACCTAAACTCAAGCTATTTCTAAATGGTGGAGAAATAGAAAAATTAGAAACCTGCATTTTTTTGGGACTTAGACTTGATGAAAAACTAACATGGGAAAAACATTGCGACTTTGTAGCTGGGAAGCTGAACTCCACTTTTTTTGCAATTATCAATCTAAAAAATATTCTTTATCAGAAACAACTAATAAATATCTATTATTCACTAGCTTACTGTCATATAAAATATCAAGTACTTTTCTGGGGACAAAGTAAAGACTTTGAAAGAATATTAATTTTACAAAAGAGAATTTTGAGGACCATTTTTTGAATAAATCCCTTAGAATCATGTAGACCAGTGTTCAAAGAAAACAATATTTTGATAGCACCTGACATTTTAATTTATGAAGCTGCCAACTTTGTAAGAAGAAATATAGTCAAATTTCCTTAAGTCAGTAGCTCTCATAACCACTACACAAGATCCAGTTCAAATATAAAAATTCCCTCATATAATCTAGCACTCTTCACTAAAAGTCCCTACTGCTTTTGTTCCACTGTTTACAATTCTCTGCCAAAGGATGTTAAAGACACAGGAAGGAAATATTTAGTGTCAAAAAGCCACTATTCTGTAAAAGAATTTTTTAACTCAAGAGGTGGTTAGCTCCAGGTATGTTGATGTAGATTACTGTACCTATGATTTTAGTTAATTCCTTTAGGTTTTAGAATAAATTTATATTATCAACAAATAATATTAATATTTTTACTTTGCAATTTTAGTTTTAGGGCACTCAGTGCGATTTTCATACTTTGTAGCACTTTTTATTCAAACTTTTCTTATGTGACAATGTCAATATTTACTATGTAAATCAAATGGCAATAAAGAAAACTTGAAACTTGAAACTATGTATTGAGGATATAAATGCATTTTCCAATCATTAGGTACTGGATGTCCGTTTATGCATTGATTAATAATATATGTGAGATTTTCGAGTAATTTCTCTGATCCATATTTGAGCATTTCAGCATCTATTCCCCCAGGTCCGCTAGCTTTTTCGGATTTAAGCCCCTCGATACCACTCTTTGTCATTTCCCTTTCGATGATCACCTCCTCTCCATGCACTTCTACTCTCCATGTACTTCTATGTCTCTTCTCGGAGAAGCTGCCAGATATTCGGGTCTCGTCTCCTGCAGCAGTCCCTTGTAGTGTTCTGTCCATTGTTCTGGTTTTTGACCCTTTCCCCTGTTGGGTCCTTTACTGTAGAAATTAATTTCGATACTTCAGAACTCTGCCTACCTCCCATGTGTGTGTTTATGTCGTGGCACCCGCGCTCGAACATTTCATTCCCCCCTGTGCGTATCAAATTTCTTAGCTGTCTTCTGGTTCCCCTGTAGATTTCTAGGTCTCCCCGCTCCTTAGTACTGAGCCATTTCAAGCATGTGCGTTTTTTCTCCATTCCCTGCATTTCGTCCGTCCACCACATCTCCCTGTTATTTCTATTATCCTGATACCCAACAGCTTCGTTGCTTGCTTCCTTCAAGCCTTTTACTATGTTTGTATATATCTCCTCAAATGAGTGATCTGTGTTTATTAATTTTTCATCTAATCGGCTCTGATACAATCTTTGAGTACTTTCGATTTCTAGACTTCTAAAGTATCTTTGATTGTCCTCGATGCACTCTAGGTTTTCACTTTCTCCAACACTCTCGTCCCCACTTGTTCCTCTTAAAGGGAATAATATTTTTGCTTTTACCAGATGGTGGTCAGATCCACAGGTAACACCACGAAGTGCTCGCACATCATACCACTTTAATTGCGAGTGTTGTCCACCTATAGCACAATCAATAATTGATTCAAGACTTCTTGTTGGCTGAATCCAGGTATATCGATGAATATCCTTACATTTAAAAAAAACCATTATTCACTCCCAGGTTGTGGGTTTCACACAATTGCATTAGTCTCAAGCCATTATCATTTGTTACCTCCTCTCCAAACGGTCCTATCACTTTGCTCTGGGTCTGCCCACCAGTTTTGTGATAGTCTCATCAAGTTGATCAAAGAAAATTTGTTTTGTAGCTACTCTTTCGTCATCTGATGGTGCGTAGACTGCTACTATGCTTATATTATGTCCAAGCATCTTCATGTTCACTTGAAGTATGTTTTCACTAATGCAATCGTAGTCTGTAATTTTATTCTTTAGATTTTTCTTTATCAACAAGGATACCCCTCTGGCTGCTCTTCTTTCTTTTGGGACTCCAGTAAATATATGGACAAAATTACCGACACTATTCGTACCTGTTCCTTTCTTTTTTGTCTCAGTGAGTGCAATAATATCGATCTTACAATTCTGCACTTCGGTTGCAATAATGTCCAACTTTTGATTCAGTCCCTGTACGTTCCATCTATATTCATAGTCCTTTGTCTTTGCTTTTTTCGTCTTCGAGAATTTCCATCCATTGCTCCGAGGCTTTGTTTAGGCTTTTTGGTAACTGCTTTGTTTTACAGGTATTAGAGAACCAGTCTAATGCCTCAACCCCCTACTTTGAGGGCCAGGATTTTTAATCAAGGTTTTACTCCTCTAGCCTTTGACGAGCCAACGCCATACTGTAAGGCAACAGCTTTTATACTATCCCTAAAAGAAAGGGTTGCCACCTACGCTATGATCACCGTACCGAGGTCCATTCTCTCCGCTTTTCATATCGATGTGGTCTTCTCCCGTAACACTGGGAAAGGGACCCTATACAGGTGCTAACTCTCCGGGTCGGAGAGTACCTGGAATCTACGGAGGGCAGGGGTCGATTCATTTCCCCTGATAGACATCTGACGAGGCCTACCCGTACCCATTTTGTTGAAACTCAGTTTCTTAAAAAGGTAGTAAAAAAATGATATTAATAAAATTATAGATTTTACTGTTCAAATATAACTTAAAAGAGACATACTTCCTTTTTAGAACCTTGTTTCTTTTGATGTACAAAAGTGAAAAAAAATATTTACATATGTTGTAATAGTTTTGTCGAGAATTGAGGTTAGAAAAAAAAATAACGTAATACCAAGACAATCTTAACCCAGGAAATGTTAGATTCAGTATACTTGAAGTAATCTTTAAAATACAACTATGGTTTCAATAATTTTTCATAGATAAAAACAAAAAAACTTTATTTTCTGATCAGGTCTGTCAAAACACCCTATATAAATATTCCAAACTTTCATCAAAATTTGTACATACTGTACAGTAATTCTGTAGGTTAGGTTAGGTTTGATTATGAGTGGTGCGACTGTCGCCCCTCCACTGCGACTCAAGTGGTCTATTGTGGCTCATCCCAACTTAAATATCACCAATACCTATCTCCTTTATGAAGCAGATCAGTTTGTTTGGTGATATTTCCTCAAGATCTTGAGGCTCTATCTGTCCAGGTCCGAATATTTTCGCCCTAGTTCTTTGTCTTGCTACGCAGTGGCAGATTAGATGAAGTGGCGTTTCCTCCTCAACACCGCAGAACCTACACGCTGGTGTGTTGCTTACTCCCAGTCTGTTCATGTGTTTGTTGAGTCGGCATTGGCCTGTGTATAGCCCTGTGATTATTCTTAGGCTATTCCTGTTTAATTCCAGGAGTTGGTTCGTTCTGTGTTTGTCTGGCTTGCTTAGGAAGGTTTTGGAGTGTTGTTGTCTCGGGGTTGCCCGCCAGTTTTGAGTCCCTTTTCTAACAACCCACTCTCCTATTTCTTTTGTGACTGTGGCCTTAGGAGTAGTAGGTTTAAGCGGGTGCTGGACCACTTTTGAGGAGGGAATGACCTTGAATGACCTTGACGGTCGTTGCCTTGTTTTATGTAGAGACGAATAGTTTGAGTAGTATATTTGACCTTGAAAAGTTGTGAAGGTCATTATGTTGACCTTGAATGACCTTGACGATCGTTGCGGTTTTTATATGTAGAGACGAATAGTTCGAGTAGTATTTTTGACCCTGAACAACCTTGACCTTGTCTGACCTTAAGCACAAAAAATACCTCTATCTTTGACTCTGATTTGTTTTACACTTTTAAAAGATTTACATTATCCCCACCCTAATAATTGTATTTAAACATATAAAAAGGAAAAACAAACCCACTTGAAGTATTAGTAGATTTCTGTATCTCAACGTGTCAAATCACTCTCTAAAATAAAAATAAAGAAAAAATAGTTTAATTTGTGGAAAAACAATAATTTAAAGGTAATAATATGGATATTTCAAAAATCAAACTTGAACAAATAAATTTCGAAATAAACAATGAAGCAAAACTTCAATTAAAATCTTTAGATTCATTAAAAGTTAATACCACATATGTTATTAAAGAAATGTGCACCATTGATACCTGTTATGGAAAATCTGTTTTAATAACATTGGCTGAAGATGCTGATGTATTTAAAACGTTTTTACCAAAACGTGTGCTTAAATCAATAGATGATGATTTTATCGATCTAGTTAATAAAAGTCATCAAAAATATACTCTAACCTATCTGGGGCAAAGTGAACCCACATACATCGGTGCAAAACGTAAATCCATATTTGAATTTGGAATATACTAAATTATCTTAAAATTATTGTGTGTTAAAATATAATTCTTAAAGTATTAAAAATATGAATCGTTTGGAAGAACAAATTCACGATTTACGATTCTGGTTGTTTGAGAAGTCGGACGAACTGATGGAGGGTGACCCTTCACTAAGAGATGTAGCTAGAGCAAATAATTTTATGGATGGTGTCATTCAATGCCAAATGTTTTTTATGGGTAACCAAACACTTCAAGAGTTTTGTAAAAATATAAGATGGCTGAATTTGTTGTACCTTCTGAGGCCATTGGAAGACATTCCACTGGAGCTACTCTTTCCACCGCTCGATGATGAAGATGATAATAGTGGATTCAGTGAGAACGATGATTAAATATAAGACATTTATCAAAAATGTGTATTTATAATTAGTTTATGGATTGTAGTATGGATGTAGTTTTAAATTGATAAAAGCTGTAATAAAATATATTATAATAAGAAATGAAAAACTATTTTTTAATTGGATTTGTTTTATTGCAATATTATTTTTATATTATTTTTTTACAAAATTTTATAATAAAGTAACAATATTAGTATAAAACACAAAATAAATATATTATAAAAATTAAGGAAGTGTAAAAAACCTATATTGATTTTCATTTGATGTGAATTTTAAAAAATATATTAAAATTCAAATATTTTTTTAAACGATATCCGACTTATTTATCCATGAATTATGTCTATCTGTAAAACCTAACCACTTAACAAAGTATTGCTCCAGTTTATTACACTTCCTTTTCTTAATAATTTTCTCCACTAAATATATTGATGGCACGCTGGTTTTCTGTAGCTCCATTTCATAAAAAGCACCAAGTATAGGTTCTCCGTCAAAACTTTCTATTTCATAAGTGGGTGGATTCGTTATATTTACTTTTACAATTTTAAATTGTTCCGCTGACCACGATGGTGTGTACCCTTTTTCAAAAATTGACTTATATTTGCTTATACGAACTACGTCTCCAACTTTGAATTTAATTTTTTTAGGTACCATTTTTATATTTTCAAATGCGGTAATTCTAGTGGTGGGTTTCACATCAATTGGTCTCATTTTAATAGTTGTGTGAATTGTTTTATTATATTTATCAACAACATCCTGTAAAATATGAAACCACTTATAGCTTCCTAATGTAGAGAATTCTTTATAAAGATTTGTTTTTAAAGTTTTGATTACTCTTTCCACAATGGCTGCCTTCTTTACACTATATGTGTGATAGTGATTTACAGACTTCTTTTTCATAAGTGCTTGGAAGTGTTTATTAAAAAATTCCGTTCCTTGATCAGATTGTATGTTATGGGGGTAATAACCAGCTTGCTTAAAAACATCCCGCATTGCTGCACATATTTCAAGTCCTGTTTTATTTTTTATTGGTTTAGCCCAGACAAATTTAGAAAAGCAATTTATGCATACTAAAATGTATCTATACCCCAAATTATATTTTGATAATTGTTGTATTTCAGCTAAATCAATCTGCCATAGATCCTTAAAACCTTTTATTAAGGTTTTTCTTCGCAGGAAATTTTTTCTTGCAGGTTTATATAGCTCATTAACCACTTGAACTTTTTGCTCACTAGCCATCGTTAAAATAAATACTTTATTTTTTCAATTCAAATGGGTGTATGATATTCTATGCGTCCATCTGACCAAATTATTGGTTACAAAGCGGATTCAAGTGGCTGATGTTTCAAAACTTTTCTTTCTATGGCACTCAATCTCCCATGTAAATTTAACAATAGTTTACCACTTGTCGATTGTTGCGTTTTTATTTTTTCTAAATTGGTTCTTACTGCATCAACAGATTCTGCTATAGCTAGCTTTAGTTCTTCAACTAGTTTGTTTATACGATTTTCCAGAAATTCTAGATTGATAGCGTCTTTATGATCTACAGCATCTGCTATATTACATAAACGTTTGTTCTCAATGTCGAAATCATTTTTAGCGGTCAACTTAAAACCATTACCCTTCAATCCTTTTATATATGTAATTTTGGAAGTTTTTTTTATACGACCAAACTTGTCAATCGTGTTCTTTACACCTCCCATGTTAGATAGTAACTGAACAATATATGCTACAATCAAAAAGTGAGTCCTAATATATAACCCCTTCTTCTCTTAATTCTTCAATTATAGACAAAATTTCACCATCATGACCAGTATGCCCAGCCATTTTTGAGCTCCATAATAAGCGACTAACTAATTCTTTAGCAGTATTCCAATATACATAGTTTACTTTATTATTATTGAATTTTTTGAGATTTGAAATTTTATTTCTGGTAATACCAGAACCTTCTTTACTTCTGCCATGTTTCGGTGTTAGAAGTGGTTTTATAAAATTTGTAAATTTTACATATCGGCTGGTATTTACCCCATATATTTTATTATATTCATTGTAATAGGCATTTGACAAATTAAGTATTTGCTTATAATCGCTGAGTGCTTTTGGGCTAATGTCGCCAATGTTTGACACACTTGGTTTTTTAAAAAATAACAAATCGTATAAATCACGATGAGCAGAAAATGCCCCAATCATATTTTTTTTACGCCAAAGAGTTATTAGTTTATCTGGAAATTTTATTGTAGCATTACCTATCTGAAAATTATCATTGTTGGAATTGTACCTAACACTATATATGGTGTCATAGATAGATGGGTTTGATTTAAGCCCCTCCATATAGATTGTAGATATAGAATTTAAATCTTCCCCAATATCTTGTCTCAGTGATTCATCCATAGCTTCATTGTTGACACTCTTTTTAGGTGATAAATGAGAACTTGCATCTGCATTAAATGATTTTTGACTTTGATTAGGGTATGAGGATATTGGTGTATCCGGCAAGGGTGGTGAAGCTGAGAGGTAAGATCCATGATGAGATTTATTTCCACCATCACCATCTTCCGAATCATCAACCATAACATTGGCTGCAACTCTCTTTGCTTTTTTTGCTTCCACAGCTATCAAAGGTGTTGCTATATTACTACTTGTCCTTTTTACAATTGCTGCATTTTTAAAATTTTCTGAAATTTTTGCTAATGGTTTTGAGATGGGTTCATAAAATTTCTCAAGATTTGTTTGATTTTGCGACTCTTCATTTTTTAAAAATTTAAATTTTGTTCTTACTGCATTAGTCATAGCAACAAGATCACGTTTTAAATCGATCGATCGATCGATCGAATTTGACATATTTACAAATAAGATGTTTGCAGTTGTTCGTTCTAAAAGCAACTAAAGTTGTTGCTACACATTTATTAAACATATATGTAACTATCAAATCCTTTTCTATATCTGCCATTGTTTAAATCTGCATCTTTAACAATAACTAGAAAACCATATTTATCGTCCCAACATTTTCCACAGATTTCTTGAAACTTAGTAAAAGTAAAGTCTGGAGAAACGTGATCTGAAAAAATATGTCGCAGATTCATTTCATCTTGTTTAAATACTATTATGAAATTTGAATTATCTCGAACTAGCTGTTTTGGTACTCTAGAGTAAGTCTGTGCTAGGTAAAAACAATCTATATTTTTATGCCTCCCCATACTGTAGTATGATTTTATTACACTCTGACCATCGCAAATTACATCATCGAAAATAAATATCGAATTTGGTTTTGCCTCAGATGGTGGTATAACGCAGGATGTATCATTAAATGTGTAGTATCCAAGCCCCTCAATTGGCGATAAAATTTGCTTTAAAAATTCATATTTTGATTGAAACAATGATTTGGAGTATATATATACATTTTCAAATTTTAATCCTAGTGGGTGTGTAATAAGAGTGATAAGCACATTGGTTTTACCACAATTTGATGGCCCAATTATTAATCCACGTATGGAATTGGGTAGTAAAGATCCATGACGTTGATATGTAATACCACAACCCGTCTTTTCATCCCAATTTATAATTGAGATTCTGTCTTGTTGCTGCACTATGCGCATTTTTATATGAACTATCTTTTAGTATTTAAGCTGACTTGTATTTATATCAAAATCAGTTCGATGTCATCTATCAACAGAAAAAGTTCAGTAAAAAAGGGGCGAGGCGTATTTAATTCACTTTTAAATAAACTTCCTGTAGAATTACACATCCCGGGTTATCAATATTGTGGTCCTGGAACTAAACTAAAGACAAGATTAGCGAGAGGTGATCCTGGAATAAATGCACTAGATAGAGCCTGCAAAAAACACGATATTAGTTACTCTATTAATTTGGATAATTTAGAAAAAAGACACAAATCTGATCGCGAACTAGAAGAAAGTGCGTGGCAAGTTGTTAAATCAAAAGACGCTGGAATAAAAGAGAAGGCTGCTGCTTACTTTGTTACAAATTCAATGAAAGTTAAGCGAAGAATTGGAATGGGGTTAAAAAAGATAAAATCGAAAACTCGAAAGGTGGCTTTTGGGTCTGCGATATGTCGAAACGTTCAAACAAAAATTAAATCGATCTTGAATCAAAATAAGGGGAAATTTCAAGATATTTCAAAAATTTCAAAAATTGCTTTGATCGCAGCGCGTAAGCATTTAAAAGCTTCTGGTGGAAAAAAGAAGATTAAAACCCAAAGAGTAATTCCCATTCCTAAAATGGGGGGTATTTTACCTCTTATACCAATTTGTGCGGGGTTATCCGCCCTAGGATCATTAGCGGGTGGCGCTGCTGGTATAGTTAAAGCAATAAAAACCGTTAATCATCTTAAAAATAGTGTTGCTGGTGTTAAAAACTCTCAAATGCTTGTAGAAAGTAAAAAAGGGGGAGGTTTATACTTAAAACCGTATCGAACTGGGTTATGACTTTATTTAACAAATCCAAAAAACTAGTAAAGCCCTTACCAGCAAGGGCATTATCAAATATTGATTTGGAAAGATATGCAAAACAATATCAAATTGCAAATTTCGTTGGTGTATTTATGAGAGATAGTCTTCCTAAAAGTGGACCTCGCAAAACTGAATCGGCCATCATAAACTTAGACAGTGTAAATGGACCAGGAACACATTGGGTTGCCTACAGAAAGAAAGCTAGAAAAGTAATTTATTATGATAGTTTTGGAAACTTACCCCCACCTTTGGAATTCATAGAATACATGTATAAAGGATGTAATTATGCCACAGAAATTTGGTATACATATAAAAACCAACAAAAATTTAATACAGTATATTGTGGTCAGCTGTGTCTACAGTTTCTCTTAAAAAATAACTTATTTTAGTAGTAATTTTAAAAAATGAATCGAAATAATTCCGAAAGTGAGTATGCAAAACTAAAAAAAATGTATAAATCACTAAAAGCATTTAGCAATGCAAAAAGTTTGCTACCGATGACGAGTGACGAACTATGTGGTTTACCTAAAGAAGTAATGATAGCATGTGCACCAAACGAAATAGCTTTGGTGTGGGAGAAGTTGCCAGAAGAAGTTAAAGAAGACATTGATATTTTAAAATATCAGTATTGCTACGACCATTACTCTACAAACAACTCTAACGATCAAATTGATGGTCCACCACCAAAAAAAATATTTTGTTGTATATGTAATGCAAACGGTTCAAAAGTGTCTAAATCTGAGGAAATTGTAGATTGTGACATTATATCCAGTTGTTGTAAGACACAGTAAAAAAAATGTCTTATACTTTTACATTAAGTGGTTATTCAAGTATTTTAAGTGCCAACTTCTATCCTCCTATAGAGACAAACAACAGAGAAAAATATGGACTGGGTCTTATAGGATTTTATTCATATAATTCAATTTTTAACATAGATGAAACTAACAATTGGTTTGGATTTAGTAAGCCAAACTGGGGAGGGCCAGTAATGTTAAAAATACCTCCTGGTGCATACGAAATAACCCAAATACATGATGCAATGCTTAAAGCTCTTCAAAAAGGTGCAAAAGATCTAGATGAAAATATTTTTAGCTTACGTGCAAACAATAGCACTTTGAAATGCGAAATTAAGTCAAAGTATGTACTTCACTTTAAGCACTACAACTCAATTGGACAGTTGTTGGGATTTGCAAATGAAGATCGACTAAAGCCCAATGAGATTCATGAATCTTCAACAATAGTTGATATTACAAAAGTTCGCATTATAAGAGTAGATTGCAATATAACAACCGGTGCATATTTAAATTCAGAACAGGCGCACTCGATTTATGAATTTGACATTGATGTGGAACCTGGGTATAAGCTAACTAAAGAACCAACAAATATCATTTATATGCCAATTCAACCAGAGGGTCGTCAGTTTATCGACAACATTACACTAAGGATCGTGGATGATAGAGGAAAGCTCATTAATTTTCAAGGAGAAAAAATAATTGTTAAATTAGAGCTTAAAAGGTTATAACGAAAATGGGTTATTGTTTTGATCATCACAGCTATCCAGTGTCGCAAAAAAAAGATGTTAAGACTTATATTCCAAATAAAAACCGATGCAGAAGCAGTAGAAAAACCATTCATGTTAAAGACTTGTCAAGAGAAAGATCTAAATTGTCCACAGAAGAAAAAGTGTTTTTGAAATCACTTGGTTTACATTTAAAAAAAACTGTTTAAAATGATTTCAACTAGTGAAAAGTTAGAAGCATTTAATGAACCAATTTTTGAGAATTCAATTATAAGTCTGGAAGAGCATAGTTATAAACCCTATGGAACACCATCTTTTAAAAACTCAGATGAAATTCGTATCCCAATTCAATTTCAAGATCTAATTTTGGATGTTTCCGAAAGTTATATTTATATAGAAGGAAAGTTTACACCAAGTGATGCATCTAAAAGATGCTACTTATCAAATAATGCTCTTGCTTTTTTATTCGAAGAAATTCGGTATGAAATGGGTGGTGAACAAATTTGCGTTGTTCGAAAACCAGGAATTACTTCAGCACTAAAAACCATTGTTTCATTTGGAAGTAGTCAAGAAAAGCTTCTTTCAACATACGGTTGGGGTTTAACAGAAGCCAATCAATGCATATTGGACAAAACAAGTCATGTATTTAGTGGAAGACTCCCATTAAAATACTTGATGGGATTTGCAGAGGACTATAGAAGGGGCATTTTTAATCAAAAACAAGAACTGATTCTCGTAATAGCTCACACCTTCAATAATTGTTATATTGGTGAAGTTGATGCGGAAATCTCCATAGATAAAATCGAATGGAAAATCCGGCACATAATTCCAGAGGATCGTCAAAGGATTAAAATTCTATCTAAAATTAATAAGGGTGGTAATAATGTTAATATCAAAGCTGCCTATCGCATGTGGGACCTATATGAATTGCCTCTTCTTCGGAGCACAGCTTCTGATACGTGGGCAGTAAGAAGTAGTACGAATTTGGAAAAACCACGATACATTATTATTGGATTTCAAAAAACTGAAAATTGCAATGCCAGAGACAAAGATGCAACAGAATTTATCTCTGCTGATTTGGCTGATATTAGATTATATATTAATTCGATAGTTTTCCCCTATGAGAGGTGGAGTCTCGATTTTTCAAAAAGATTATGCGGTCCTGCCTACTATGCATATCAAAATTTTCAAAGCAGTTACTATGGAAAAACATGTAATGAACCAATGCTTGATTTAAATAGTTTTATTCAAAACCCATTAATTGTTATTGATGCTTCGCATCAACAGGATTCAATAACCTCATCAACAGTGGATATTAAATTGGAATTTAACACCAGAAAATCTAAATTTCCAAATGATGTAAAAGTGTATGCTTTACTTATTCATGATTCCCTAATTTCCTATAATATTCTAAATGGTACTGTAACAAGGGGTTAATTTCAATGTAATTTTATTTATAATATTTTTGAATGTATTTTAATGATTTAAATGAAAATAAATGTTTTGAATTTTGTATTTTAAAATGATTTAGATATAAATATATTTTTCTTAAATAAAGTTTAAATAAAACACATTTTATAGAATACTATTTGTTTTTATATTTTTATACTTATGATTAAGTTATAACAAATTTGAATACTCAATTGCACACCTATTCACATAATAAAATTGATAAGACACATATTTACTTGGAGAATAGATGGTAAATTATTCAATTAAAATAAGTGTAGTCTCCAAACTAATAAAGCTATTACAAAAATAATTCATTCCATCGATTCAACAACCATATCCAAACAAATTTTATCATATAAAATTTTTTGGAAAAGTTTAATTTTTGGAGATATTTACATAATAAAACAAATAAAAACACATTTTGTCAAGTGGGGTAGATGTCTATTCAGTTACAAATGGGGCTTCTAAACTAATAAGGCTATTACAAAAAATAATTATTTCAATCGATTAATCAAGAATGCGTTGACATTTCTTATCATATAAAAATTTTTGCTGGACTTTAATTTTAGGAGATAATGACATAATAGCCCAATTAAAATTGTTACTATTTTAATTAAATTGATCATAACTGTTAAAATAATATTAATATCACAATAAAATTTTAACAGATCGAAAGCTAACCTATTTTTTCACAATTTTTATCTCTTAAAAATTTTCAATTAAGACGCTACTTTACAAGATATTAAGAAAAAACGTCTATTTTAAGACATGAAAAAAATTACAAGTCTCAATTTTAATTGATACTTAAAAAAAAAAACCTATTTGACCCCCCCTGGGGCCTTCGGTTCGGTTCGGTTCGGTTCATGTCTGTCTGTCTGTCTGTCTGTCTGTCTGTCTGTCTGTCTGTCTGTCTGTCTGTCTGTCTGTCTGTCTGTCTCTCTGTCTGTCTGTCTGTCTGTCACTCATCACATCCAACTTATTTATATGGTTTATAACATCCAACAACATCATATTCACATTATAAAATTAAACATGATACTTCTCACAAAATGTTTCATATCGAGTCTTTTTTTTCTCTCTCTCACTTAAAATCAATAAAAGTTTTGAATTTGATTGTTTTTTTCTCTCAGAAACTTTTTTCACCATGTCCTCCAGTTTTTTGATGTCCTCAGAGAATTTGATTTGTTTGGCTTCTTCTTCTTCCGCTTGCTGATCCAACGATTGTATTTCTGAAAACTTTCTTTTTTTATAAGCCTCAATTATTCTAAGGACCTCTTCCTCCCCCTGACTGGGTGGTGTCAATTCATTTCGCTCTTGACGTGGTGGTGTGGTCAATTCAATCTGGTCTTGAGGTGGTGGTGTGGTCATCATATTTTCTTTTGGTGGTGGTGGCCTTGCTTTAACTTGATTCGTTTTGACCACCTTCGGTTTCTTACCTTTCTTTGTGGGTATGATGTTTACCCTCTGCTTCTCGGATTTCACAATGGGTTTTGTTGGTTTTGTTAGTATCGACAGTAGTTCGGGGAATTGACTCGCCCGCTTCCGCCCTGCCATCGATACTCTTCCACGACGATTACTTAATTCCGGAGAAAGAGGTCTCTCTCCGGAAACACCCACGTTGAATGGAGATGTTGGGGCCAATACACCATCCTCACCTACAATGGCATTAAAAATGGTTGACTGTTGCTCCTCCACCAGATCCACCACCGAGTCACTCGCAACCGGCTGCAAATTATTAAGGAATTTATCTGCAGCTCCGGGTGACCAAGCAGCGATGCTTGGTGATTCCAAAAACTGTTGCATTTCACCGTCACTTAGTTTTTGAGTAAAGTCAATCATGTACTCACGCATGGGCGCCAAATCGTTATCCGCAACCTCACTTGCACCTGCCACCACATTCACATTTGCCGCCATTTCCGCATCCGCGGACACGTTACAGTTCGCGAACGCGTTAAAGTCCGCGACCATATCCCCGCTCGCGACCGCATCCGCGGACAAATTAAAGTTTGCGAGTGCGTCCGCGGACAAATTAAAGTTCGCGAGCGATTCCGCGGACAAATCAGGTAATGCATCCGCAATCATCACCACATTCTCGATCTTCACATAACTTTCACTTGAACTACTAAATGAGGCCATTTTCGAAAAAAATTACTTAAACTTTTTGAAAAAAAGGAGGAGTTGTTGCTTCGACTAAGAGAAGAACGAGAAAGAACGCTTACCGCCACATCATGCATCCAAGTAAGCAATTTTACCCCCACTACCATTTACCCCCTCTACCATTTATCTCACCCTATCAACATCAGCGCCACCTATTGATAAGATTTACAAACACCCCTGGTGTTGAGATTTTCAGTTTTAAATTTAATAAGGTCACTAAGCAAACAATTATAGAATATTAGTTTCCTTAAACTGTTTTAGAATTATGGTGCCCTTAATTTTGAAAAGCGCCATCTATCATAATTTTTTCAATTATTTAAATATATTCCGAAATAGCGCCACCTATCATCAACTTGATGCACTAAATTATTGATAATTTTTTTAAATCCTAATAATTCAACTATTCATCAGTTGGAAATCAATCAATAATAACTGCTCCATCATCGACTGTATAATTTGAGGGTGAATTCATAGGATTTGGCTATATACATCTGTCATCATTTCACTTTCTATGGAATGTTAAAATTTGAACAATCACCCTGGTTAAAAAGTATATCGATACTAACACAAAGCTTCGAAACTCTGCTGATACAAAATTTAAAAAAGATTTATACAAGCTTTTTAATAATGCAGTATTCGGAAAAACTATGGAAAATGTTGAGAATCATAAAGATATAAAATTAGTTACAAGTTGGGAGAGTATTCGTAGAAGGGCCGGTGCTCGTGCTCTAATCAGTAGACCCAATTTTAACAATTGCTCGATATTTACCGAAGAATTAATTGCTGTTCATATGAGTAAACTCAAAATTGTATACAATAAACCAATATATTTGGGTTTTTGTATTCTGGATTTGTCTAAAACAGTTTTGTATGACTTTTTTTATAATACTATAAAAAAAGAGTTTCACAATAGTGCAAGTTTAATGTATACAGATACAGATTCTCTAGTACTTAAAATTTACACTGATGATTTCTATAAATTTATGATTGAAAACCCTGAGAAATTCGATACATCTAATTATAAGAAAGTAAATAGGTTTAATATAAGTAAAAACGAATCTGTTTTGGGTAGAATGAAGGATGAATTTCCTGAAGATCCAATTCTAAGTTTCTATGGAACAGGAGCTAAAGCCTACTATATAAACTCAGTCTCAACGGAGGTAAAAAAAGCAAAGGGGGTTAAAAAAAGTGTAATCGATAAGCATTTATCCATTAATGATTATAAAAAAGTTGTTGAAAAAGGTGGTTACTTATTTCGAAAAATGAAATCATTTAAAAGTGATCTACACAATATATACACAGAAACCAGAAACAAAATTGCATTATCTTACCATGATGATAAAAGGTTTGTTATACCTAACACAAGTCATACACTACCCTGGGGGCATCCACATATCAAGTCATATGAAAAATGAAATATTAGTTATGTTTTAATAAGCGTATGGCTTAATTTTAAGTTTTCGAAAATATATAAAAATAAAAAGTATTCTAAAATACAAAAATGTTTTTTTTTTCATTTTTCTACAACCTTTTTGTGAGTGAGAAATGGCATTTTTTGCAGAACATGAAAATATTTACAGAAAGTGAAATGATGACAGATGTATATAGCCAAATCCTATGAATTCACCCTCAAATTATACAGTCGATGATGGAGCAGTTATTATTGATTGATTTCCAACTGATGAATAGTTGAATTATTAGGATTTAAAAAAATTATCAATAATTTAGTGCATCAAGTTGATGATAGGTGGCGCTATTTCGGAATATATTTAAATAATTGAAAAAATTATGATAGATGGCGCTTTTCAAAATTAAGGGCACCATAATTCTAAAACAGTTTAAGGAAACTAATATTCTATAATTGTTTGCTTAGTGACCTTATTAAATTTAAAACTGAAAATCTCAACACCAGGGGTGTTTGTAAATCTTATCAATAGGTGGCGCTGATGTTGATAGGGTGAGATAAATGGTAGAGGGGGTAAATGGTAGTGGGGGTAAAATTGCTTACTTGGATGCATGATGTGGCGGTAAGCGTTCTTTCTCGTTCTTCTCTTAGTCGAAGCAACAACTCCTCCTTTTTTTCAAAAAGTTTAAGTAATTTTTTTCGAAAATGGCCTCATTTAGTAGTTCAAGTGAAAGTTATGTGAAGATCGAGAATGTGGTGATGATTGCGGATGCATTACCTGATTTGTCCGCGGAATCGCTCGCGAACTTTAATTTGTCCGCGGACGCACTCGCAAACTTTAATTTGTCCGCGGATGCGGTCGCGAGCGGGGATATGGTCGCGGACTTTAACGCGTTCGCGAACTGTAACGTGTCCGCGGATGCGGAAATGGCGGCAAATGTGAATGTGGTGGCAGGTGCAAGTGAGGTTGCGGATAACGATTTGGCGCCCATGCGTGAGTACATGATTGACTTTACTCAAAAACTAAGTGACGGTGAAATGCAACAGTTTTTGGAATCACCAAGCATCGCTGCTTGGTCACCCGGAGCTGCAGATAAATTCCTTAATAATTTGCAGCCGGTTGCGAGTGACTCGGTGGTGGATCTGGTGGAGGAGCAACAGTCAACCATTTTTAATGCCATTGTAGGTGAGGATGGTGTATTGGCCCCAACATCTCCATTCAACGTGGGTGTTTCCGGAGAGAGACCTCTTTCTCCGGAATTAAGTAATCGTCGTGGAAGAGTATCGATGGCAGGGCGGAAGCGGGCGAGTCAATTCCCCGAACTACTGTCGATACTAACAAAACCAACAAAACCCATTGTGAAATCCGAGAAGCAGAGGGTAAACATCATACCCACAAAGAAAGGTAAGAAACCGAAGGTGGTCAAAACGAATCAAGTTAAAGCAAGGCCACCACCACCAAAAGAAAATATGATGACCACACCACCACCTCAAGACCAGATTGAATTGACCACACCACCACGTCAAGAGCGAAATGAATTGACACCACCCAGTCAGGGGGAGGAAGAGGTCCTTAGAATAATTGAGGCTTATAAAAAAAGAAAGTTTTCAGAAATACAATCGTTGGATCAGCAAGCGGAAGAAGAAGAAGCCAAACAAATCAAATTCTCTGAGGACATCAAAAAACTGGAGGACATGGTGAAAAAAGTTTCTGAGAGAAAAAAACAATCAAATTCAAAACTTTTATTGATTTTAAGTGAGAGAGAGAAAAAAAAGACTCGATATGAAACATTTTGTGAGAAGTATCATGTTTAATTTTATAATGTGAATATGATGTTGTTGGATGTTATAAACCATATAAATAAGTTGGATGTGATGAGTGACAGACAGACAGACAGACAGACAGACAGAGAGACAGACAGACAGACAGACAGACAGACAGACAGACAGACAGACAGACAGACAGACAGACAGACAGACAGACAGACAGACATGAACCGAACCGAACCGAACCGAAGGCCCCAGGGGGGGTCAAATAGGTTTTTTTTTTTAAGTATCAATTAAAATTGAGACTTGTAATTTTTTTCATGTCTTAAAATAGACGTTTTTTCTTAATATCTTGTAAAGTAGCGTCTTAATTGAAAATTTTTAAGAGATAAAAATTGTGAAAAAATAGGTTAGCTTTCGATCTGTTAAAATTTTATTGTGATATTAATATTATTTTAACAGTTATGATCAATTTAATTAAAATAGTAACAATTTTAATTGGGCTATTATGTCATTATCTCCTAAAATTAAAGTCCAGCAAAAATTTTTATATGATAAGAAATGTCAACGCATTCTTGATTAATCGATTGAAATAATTATTTTTTGTAATAGCCTTATTAGTTTAGAAGCCCCATTTGTAACTGAATAGACATCTACCCCACTTGACAAAATGTGTTTTTATTTGTTTTATTATGTAAATATCTCCAAAAATTAAACTTTTCCAAAAAATTTTATATGATAAAATTTGTTTGGATATGGTTGTTGAATCGATGGAATGAATTATTTTTGTAATAGCTTTATTAGTTTGGAGACTACACTTATTTTAATTGAATAATTTACCATCTATTCTCCAAGTAAATATGTGTCTTATCAATTTTATTATGTGAATAGGTGTGCAATTGAGTATTCAAATTTGTTATAACTTAATCATAAGTATAAAAATATAAAAACAAATAGTATTCTATAAAATGTGTTTTATTTAAACTTTATTTAAGAAAAATATATTTATATCTAAATCATTTTAAAATACAAAATTCAAAACATTTATTTTCATTTAAATCATTAAAATACATTCAAAAATATTATAAATAAAATTACATTGAAATTAACCCCTTGTTACAGTACCATTTAGAATATTATAGGAAATTAGGGAATCATGAATAAGTAAAGCATACACTTTTACATCATTTGGAAATTTAGATTTTCTGGTGTTAAATTCCAATTTAATATCCACTGTTGATGAGGTTATTGAATCCTGTTGATGCGAAGCATCAATAACAATTAATGGGTTTTGAATAAAACTATTTAAATCAAGCATTGGTTCATTACATGTTTTTCCATAGTAACTGCTTTGAAAATTTTGATATGCATAGTAGGCAGGACCGCATAATCTTTTTGAAAAATCGAGACTCCACCTCTCATAGGGGAAAACTATCGAATTAATATATAATCTAATATCAGCCAAATCAGCAGAGATAAATTCTGTTGCATCTTTGTCTCTGGCATTGCAATTTTCAGTTTTTTGAAATCCAATAATAATGTATCGTGGTTTTTCCAAATTCGTACTACTTCTTACTGCCCACGTATCAGAAGCTGTGCTCCGAAGAAGAGGCAATTCATATAGGTCCCACATGCGATAGGCAGCTTTGATATTAACATTATTACCACCCTTATTAATTTTAGATAGAATTTTAATCCTTTGACGATCCTCTGGAATTATGTGCCGGATTTTCCATTCGATTTTATCTATGGAGATTTCCGCATCAACTTCACCAATATAACAATTATTGAAGGTGTGAGCTATTACGAGAATCAGTTCTTGTTTTTGATTAAAAATGCCCCTTCTATAGTCCTCTGCAAATCCCATCAAGTATTTTAATGGGAGTCTTCCACTAAATACATGACTTGTTTTGTCCAATATGCATTGATTGGCTTCTGTTAAACCCCAACCGTATGTTGAAAGAAGCTTTTCTTGACTACTTCCAAATGAAACAATGGTTTTTAGTGCTGAAGTAATTCCTGGTTTTCGAACAACGCAAATTTGTTCACCACCCATTTCATACCGAATTTCTTCGAATAAAAAAGCAAGAGCATTATTTGATAAGTAGCATCTTTTAGATGCATCACTTGGTGTAAACTTTCCTTCTATATAAATATAACTTTCGGAAACATCCAAAATTAGATCTTGAAATTGAATTGGGATACGAATTTCATCTGAGTTTTTAAAAGATGGTGTTCCATAGGGTTTATAACTATGCTCTTCCAGACTTATAATTGAATTCTCAAAAATTGGTTCATTAAATGCTTCTAACTTTTCACTAGTTGAAATCATTTTAAACAGTTTTTTTTAAATGTAAACCAAGTGATTTCAAAAACACTTTTTCTTCTGTGGACAATTTAGATCTTTCTCTTGACAAGTCTTTAACATGAATGGTTTTTCTACTGCTTCTGCATCGGTTTTTATTTGGAATATAAGTCTTAACATCTTTTTTTTGCGACACTGGATAGCTGTGATGATCAAAACAATAACCCATTTTCGTTATAACCTTTTAAGCTCTAATTTAACAATTATTTTTTCTCCTTGAAAATTAATGAGCTTTCCTCTATCATCCACGATCCTTAGTGTAATGTTGTCGATAAACTGACGACCCTCTGGTTGAATTGGCATATAAATGATATTTGTTGGTTCTTTAGTTAGCTTATACCCAGGTTCCACATCAATGTCAAATTCATAAATCGAGTGCGCCTGTTCTGAATTTAAATATGCACCGGTTGTTATATTGCAATCTACTCTTATAATGCGAACTTTTGTAATATCAACTATTGTTGAAGATTCATGAATCTCATTGGGCTTTAGTCGATCTTCATTTGCAAATCCCAACAACTGTCCAATTGAGTTGTAGTGCTTAAAGTGAAGTACATACTTTGACTTAATTTCGCATTTCAAAGTGCTATTGTTTGCACGTAAGCTAAAAATATTTTCATCTAGATCTTTTGCACCTTTTTGAAGAGCTTTAAGCATTGCATCATGTATTTGGGTTATTTCGTATGCACCAGGAGGTATTTTTAACATTACTGGCCCTAACAAATATTACAATGGAAACCAACAGGCCGAAGAAAACGAGGAAGGCCGAGGAGAAGCTGGAGAGAAGGAATAGATAGTGAAATAAGAATAAGAGGCCTAGATGATGAATTATGGGCAAACAGAAACGAGTGGAGATTGGGTATCGGAAGACGTAGAACGTTGTGAAACCGATAAATATATATATAGTAGAACAAATTAGATTAAAAAAAAATTGTTTTTCTTCCTGTAGGGTCTTTTTATTTTCCCTTTACTTTAATTAATTAAAAAAAAAGCATTCTTGTGAATGAAATTGACAAAAAGGAAATAAGTCACTTACCTGACTCCTTAAAAAAAACATGTTTGTTTCAATGTGGTATGAAAGGAATGAATGAATGATAAAAAAAGAAAATAAAGAGTAAAATTGGAAGCAAGATAGATAAAAACGGAGTAAAAATCAAGAAGAAGCATCGAGAAAAAATAAGAAGAAGGAAGATATAAACTGGATTGAGAAGAAACAGAAGAAGGAAGAAACTGTACACACAGAAAAGAAATATATATATATGTATGTATAGATTTTCTACGGACGCGAACAGTGTTAGGTACCCACCTTTTTTTTATTTACACTTATGGAACCGAACCGAAACAAATATTACAATGGAAACCAACAGGCCGAAGAAAACGAGGAAGGCCGAGGAGAAGCTGGAGAGAAGGAATAGATAGTGAAATAAGAATAAGAGGCCTAGATGATGAATTATGGGCAAACAGAAACGAGTGGAGATTGGGTATCGGAAGACGTAGAACGTTGTGAAACCGATAAATATATATATAGTAGAACAAATTAGATTAAAAAAAAATTGTTTTTCTTCCTGTAGGGTCTTTTTATTTTCCCTTTACTTTAATTAATTAAAAAAAAAGCATTCTTGTGAATGAAATTGACAAAAAGGAAATAAGTCACTTACCTGACTCCTTAAAAAAAACATGTTTGTTTCAATGTGGTATGAAAGGAATGAATGAATGATAAAAAAAGAAAATAAAGAGTAAAATTGGAAGCAAGATAGATAAAAACGGAGTAAAAATCAAGAAGAAGCATCGAGAAAAAATAAGAAGAAGGAAGATATAAACTGGATTGAGAAGAAACAGAAGAAGGAAGAAACTGTACACACAGAAAAGAAATATATATATATGTATGTATAGATTTTCTACGGACGCGAACAGTGTTAGGTACCCACCTTTTTTTTATTTACACTTATGCATCATTTAACTAAATTAAGGTACCTAATTATTACCTAAATTATGCATTTGTGTCAAACATTTAACTATGCCCAAAATAGGTGCGTTTCTACAAACATTGAGTGAAAGTGAGGGAGGGGAGAAGGAGGGGGAACTAGTAAAATTGTGTTGAAAAAAATCTTAAAAGTGTACGCAAAACGAATTTTAGAAATCGCTCTATATTTGTGAAAGATGAGGACTTGCTGAAAGAATTAGTGCCTGCTGATTTACAAAAAATAAAGTTGTGGTGTGATGCCAATAAACTGGCTTTCAACATAAGTAAAACAAATGAAGGGTTTAGTGTGTAACTACTTCACGTTACAAGCTATCGCATGGCGTCAAAATGTCGATTTCGAAAAAAAAGGGAATCTCATCGTTTTTCCACTGGACCCTAAATATATTAGCATTTAAGGGCGACATGTCTCACCTTGTTCTTGCTGATGAACCACTTAAGCAGAAAGGGGCTACTAGAAACTCTCTTCTGCTTGTTTTGCAGTGTGAACAGTAAGAGCTGAACTTGGCGCAGAAGTAGCAAAGTCAATCTATCATGCTCTCTTAGAATCTCACTAAATTAATTTTTTGAAAAACCACTCTTTGAAAAAACATATTTTTTATTCGAAAAAATTTTTGTGGGTACATTTTTTTAGCAAGATGGTGGTCCACACACGGGTTAGAAATTGACCACTGTTAGGTTTAACACAGATTTTGAACTCCCAACAAGAGTACAGGATAGCTATGATTTAAGAAAAAATAAGTTAAATTAAAATAAAAATTAAACAAAAATTCTCGCAGCGTATCGGCCGCGGCGAATTGTCCCATACCCTTTACAAATTATCAGCAAAATAAAACCCTTAAACCTTCCAGTGGTCTTAAGCCTAGCATCCCTTGTAGGATATGATGGATTAAACATGCACTTATCTGATAGACGCCATTTGAAACACGCGGTAAAAAATGCGCTATGTCTAGTAACATCTGACGTCCCAGGGACGTACTTTTTAGGTCTCTTTAAGTCCCAACGTCCCCCATACCTAAAAAGTACGTTTTAAAAACGCTCAAAATGGAACGTTTGACAAACGTCCAATTTGGCCCATTTTCAAAACCAAAAAAACGTTTTAAAAACATGTAAATCAAAACGTTTTTAAAATATCTTTTTTGGTACCTTTCAGCCCTCAATTCACCCGTACTTACAAAAGCCCTACATTTTGCATACTTACACCCTAAGTTTTTGTAACGTACCTACTAAAAAGGACGTTATAAAAACTTACAAAATAAGGACGTTTTTAAAACGTACTTTTAAGGTACGTGTCTAAAATGTACGTTTTAAAACGTCCCAAAGAGAACGTTGTAAAAACGCGCAAATCAGGCGGTTTTTAAAACGTAATTTTAAGGTCCCTTAGGGCCCCAACTTTTGCGTACCTAAAAAGTACGTCTTTAAAAGGTCCCAAAAAGCATTATTTAAAATCGCGAAAATCTAAAACGTAATTTTAAGGTCCCTAACTTTTAAGTACCTCAAATATACGTAAATCAGGATGTTTTTAAAGGCGCAACCAATAGCGCCCAAAAAACGCGCGCTTGCGCGCACATATTTTTATCAGAGTACTAACCAACCTATAACCAAGTCGAATTGCCCTGTCCAATCGAGATGGACCAGAGGCCGAGGATAGTTGAAAAATTGACCTGATTAGCTTAGTATTCTAACCTGACCCGGCAAACAAAAACTTTTTTTCATATACTAACCTAACCAGGCCAGGTTAGAATACTAACCTAACCGGGTTAACTAATCAACTCCTTGGCCTCTGGTCCTCTTCGGATGGACAGGGCAATTCAACTTGTTAGCGCATTTGCAGGAGCGTTTGTATTCGAACCTGTTATAAAAATATACTATTAATTTTGCGTTGTTAGTTGCGTGTATTTGTCCATGCGCAATTCTTTGCGCGCATTTTCCGCGCTAATGGTTGCGCGCATTAGTCCTCGCGCAATTGGTTACATTCTAATGGTTGCGCGCAAATGACCTGCGCACTATTACTTTTTTTACCGTAAATTTTGCATATCTTACGTTTTTAAAACGCCCTACAAAGGACTTTTAAAAAAGCGCCAAACAGGACGTTTATAAAACATACTTTTAAGGTCCGTACAGGCGGATCAGAGAAAAGTCAAACAATTCTACGATTGAAGAGGTCCAATTTAATAGGGCCTAATAAGTTGGGGCCCACATCAGGGGGCCAAGCCTAGATTTTGTGAGGGTTTCTGGAATGTTTTTAAAAACGACATCTGACCGTTTTTTAACTCTTTGTGTCCTGGGTCTTAATTTACATGTCGGTCCCTCAGTCCCAGAGGTTTTTTCATGCTTAGAGTCCCATTGCCTTATATATATGTCGCATGTAAATAAACAGGTAAATGAACAATGTTTATGTTTTGTATTTTTTGTTATGTTAATGAGAAATATATATTTTATAACAAACTTAAACGTTTTCTTTTCAGAAGTACTCATCAGAGAGCAAAAGCAACTTTAAAAAATGTAACTAAAAAAAAATAATGTAAAACATTTTTTGGACATATCTCTACGGCATTGGGACCCCAATGAGTCACAATTGTCAATGAGTCTAAAGTAGCCCATATTTTCGCTTTGGTGAATTGAGACCATTCCACCTTGAACGTATATATATACGGCGGCTGGGACTACAGACCCACTTTTTAAAAAACATATATATATATATGCGGAGTTGGAACAGAAAGGGTTAAACGTCTCCGAAACGTTTTTAAACGTCCTTGGTGCGTGTATTGAACGTTTGTAAATTTTGTTTTAAAAATGTAAAAAAGACCCACAAAAACGTTAGAAAGATGTTCCAGGGACTTTTTTGGACACTGAGGCTCTCTTACATATGTTTTTAAAATGTCCCCTAGGTCGGAAGTAGACGTTTAAAAAATATTTTTGATATTGATTTTAGAACACGCCGCTTTGTTAGAGAGCATTTAAGTTTGTTTATATTTAGAAAAGCCATTATATTTTTTTTAAAAACTTTTTACCAAAAATATTCATTTTGGTTGTATGTAAAGGTCGTCGATGCGACGTCTGACCCCTTCCCCCCCTCATGTGTCACATAATTTAAGGACAGGCCCTGATGTGAAATACATGGGTATTTATAACTTGGCATAAAAACCCAGGGTAAATATCTGGGTAATTCCCAAAATTCATAAATACCTGGGTTTTTAGAAATTTAAAAAGAATCATGGCTCATAGTAAGTAAAGCCTTAAAAATACCACATTTTTTGAGGTAGCTTAATCAACTTCTAGGAAATGGCATAGATAAAGGAATAAACATGTTTCGATGCTGTTAAATTTTTTGTGGAAAATAAGTGTAGATAAAATGTACAAGGGTACAAGGATAATTAACAGACTCAACCTGAATTTGTTACTTGAATGGCTTAAAAGAATGTGATCATCTTCATTGTCACTACTACCATTCAAAAATATTTACATGTATTCTGTGCTTATTCACTTGTTTATAAATACCCTCTTTCGGGTATTTATAATGGCACTGGATCAATACCCAATTTATAAATACGCTTCCCACTTTGCAGTCTTGCAGAAATTTTTTTTAACACACTATGTACTGAAGGGTGGTCACCCCTAAGGTTTTTCCAAGGAAAACACCTTATAAAATTACCCATATAGCTTCTTGTCGACTTTAGAGACACAAAAACTAAACATTTTTCTATCGCGATTTCACTTGCAAACACTAATTTAGATATTTTTAAGCATATTAATTTAGGTTAGGTTTTATTACATAAATTATGTTTGATCTGGTTAGATTAGGTTAGGTTTCATAACAATAAATTATGTTTGATCCGGTTAGGTTAGGTTTCATTAGAATAAATTATGTTTGATCCGGTTAGGTTAGGTTAGGTTAGGTTTCATTACAATAAATTATGTTTGATCCAGTTAGGTTGGGTTAGGTTTCATTACAATAAATTATGTTTGATCCGGTTAGGTTAGGTTAGGGTTCATTACAATAAATTATGTTTGATCCGGTTAGGTTAGGTTAGATTAGGTTTCATTACAATAAATTATGTTTGATCCGGTTAGGTTAGGTTAGGTTTCATTACACTAAATTATGTTTGATCCGGTTAGGTTAGGTTTCATTACAATAAATTATGTTTGATCCGGTTAGGTTAGGTTGGGTTAGGTTTCATTACAATAAATTATGTTTGATCCGGTTAGGTTAGGTTTCATTACAATAAGCTTGTCTAACGAACTGTCACGATCAGCTGTTCGATAGTTGTGGGGAACAAGCAAAGCGTTTTCCCATAAGCCGCAATGCTAACATAAACGTACATTTTTAAAAAAAGCGAAACAATTTAATTTACAACAAAGATGCTGCTCTAAGTATTGACCCTTTGTGCACATGGGAAAAATGCGTTTTTCTTTTAAAAAAATCAATTAAAGCCAGTAAATCTCAAATAAAAGGGACCATGTTTTGTTAAAAAAATCAGGTTATGTTTATTTACTTTTGTTTTTTTTACTTTTTTTCCAGTTTTTTACTCAGTTTGAATCATTATTTTTAGTTTTTGTGCTGTTATGAACTGTGGCAGCTGGGGGATCTTGATAATGTTAGTTTTGATGGAATGCCAAGTATTTTGATCTAAAAAAATCATCCTGATTTAACTGAACTAGGTATCAGCTCAAAGAAGGGAAAAGAAAGTGGATAAGTGCTCTAAGAGCTGACTTAACAGAGCAAAATTGAAATATTCGAAAGTTTTTTGTCAGGTTTGTTTTGGATAAATATGTAACTGCCATTTTTGCAACATTTTCCATGGGATCTTTTTTTGTACTCGAGTGGACCTTTTGCAGAAGTGTAACATAGAATTGTGTTAAACTATAAGAAATATTTCACTATGATTTTTTTTACTATTCTAGGCAAGCAACTTTCAAAATTAGAATACAGCAATGATCCTGACTGGGTCCCTCCTGAATGGATTGTTTTAAAACAGTTGAAAAAATATAAAAATGATGGTTGAAAAAAGTGTCCAGGGAAGAAAGAAGAGGAAAACGATATGAGGTTAAAGTGCCGGTAACAAGCTAAACCAAATTTGTACACCATCCTATAGAACTCTAATAAATTCATGGTAGTGTAGCATCCTGTATAGTGTCCAGTGGAGTCCTGTATAGTCAGTTTCTTTTTCTTTAATAAATATTTAGTTTACAGACCTCGAAACAGTTTAGAATAAACTAGTGGGTTTGACAATCTCCCTAACTCAAACCTCTTTTTATCTTAAACTATTTTGGTGCAAATTTTCCTTTATTTCCTTGCTTTTTGACATCTGAGACTGGAATTTTTTTATAACTTGTACACTGTAAAATTTGTACAGCATCTGACCAGACCTATTACAAGTCCTGTTGTAAAATTTCTACAGTACTGTTCTGAACTTATTACCAAAAAAATTTTTATATGGCATCAAAAATAGATGACAAAAAAAGTCAACTTTGTTGACTTTGATGACCACAAGAAAAACAAAAAAGTTCTCTCAGATTTTTTTTTTCAATTTTTCTCAAAAAAACTTGAGTCCTGATGGGTCCTGTCATATTCTGTTATGCCCAATTGTATAGTAGAGTACATATTTATTTGTATAAACTTTTAGATACATAATTGAGCGAATATTGTTACAAAAAAACAGTAAATAAAAGTACGGTGTGTGAGGCCAATGACAAGGAAAAACTGTATTTTAATTTTGCAAGTTTTTTTTATATAATGTTTACTTATATTTTTTTAAATAAACATATTTTGTAAAGTACTTATTAGAAGTTTGCTTGACCAACCTCGGTTGGAACCTGTATGTGCATATTGATCTGTTGGACTCACCTACCTATAAGTTGTGCCTCTTTTTCATGTCTAAATACTAAATACAGCTAAACCTAAAAATCATAGTGAAATATTTTTCACAGTTTAACACTATAGAAGGCCTATTACTTATCAAAAGGTTTAGTCAATTACAACAAAAGATATAGAACACCTGAATCTGACAAGAAATGTTCAGAGAAGAGTTTCGTCTATTTCACTTTCTTCTCTGTTAAGTGAGCCTTGAAGTGAGCTCTTCGAACAAACTACTTATCCACTTTCCCCTTTGTTGGGCTGATAGTTCATTTAAATCAGAATGATTCATTGGTCAAAAAACTCCATATTCAATAAAAACTAACATTATTATAACCTCCTCCGCTGCCACAATTCACAACAATATGTCTTGGGGGACACGAAACCTTTGGGGGGGGGGGCCCAGAGGTCTCATGATGTCGTACTTTTTGCTATTTTTTTTTGTTTATTCATGAAATATATAGAAAATATGTAAAAAAATGTGTGGTTTGGGGGGGTCCGGGCCCCGAGCCCCCCGCCCCCTTGGTACGCCCATGTAATAATTCAAAATAAGTAAAAAAAAAACTAGAAAAAAAGTTTAAAAAAACAAAAATAAAGAAAAACATAACCTACTTTTTTGAAGAAAACATGGTGCCTTTTATTTCAGATTTACTCGCTTTAGTTTAATATTTTTAAGAAAAACACATTTTTCCCATATGCACAAAGGATCCGTTCTTAAAACTGAATCGTTTTTAAGACTAAATCTCTTGTCGTTTTTGTTAACATTACGGCTTTATGGGAAATCGGTTTGTTTGTCCTCAGGAAGACATCTTGGATTGGATCATATGTTTTGTTAGACAGCCCTATAAATTATGTTTGATTAGGTTAGGTTGAGTTTGAGTTAGGTTAGGTTTGATTTATTCAAGTTCTAGTTCAAATATGCTTTTTTGCTTAGGTTAGGTTTAGTTAAAAAGTGTTAAAGTTTTTATGCAGTTTTGATGTTTGAATAATGTTTTTAAAGTAAGTTTTTTAAATAAATCTTATCCACACAGTAAAAGTCTATTTTTTCCCTAATTTTGACGACTTTTGTGGCGATCTGGCAACAGTGCCTTTTTGAAACATATTTCAGGTGCATTTTGGTTGGCAGCCATGCTTTCTGAAGTTAGTTGTTGAATGTTATTGAAAAAAGTGAGGTTAAACAGCTCATTTTATAGGACTTTTTTCAATTTTTTCAAAAAATACCGCATAATCCGCAAATTTTTTTTTGTAAATGTTCTTAAAAAGGCCCTTTTTAAGCCTAAAAAAAATTTTTCACAAAATTCGTGTGTCCGTTAAGTCGACAGCCCCCCCCCATATAAATTAGCATGGCATTACAGCAATACATGTACAATAACTTACAAGGTTTATCCGATCGCGCGAGCGGTCCACACGTATTTTATCGACGCTCTCTAAATAAAGCGAATTGTGACAGTTTAATGTACAAAATAATAGACAAATGTTACATCAAAAAATAGAAAAAAAAATCTCGGGCCAAAAATAAATAGAAAAATTGTGAAAACTTAGTTACCATCTCATTAAAAATAATTGAAATAAACACAAAAAAAAGTGATAAATTTATACCGAATCTTGTCTGGCTTTTCTTTTTTGCTTACATTTTTATTTGTGTTCAATACACATTTAAATTTTATTTATTAAAACAGGCTTCTTTATATGTTAATGTGAAAAAAAAAGATGTCACAGGATTGCTATAACTGCACAAAGACATGCGTTTTAAGGGAGGAAAAAGGAAAGCTGTTTGGTTTTCCATGCGATTTTGCAAGAAGACCATATGCAGTGAATGTAGTGGTGCAATCAGGGTTGCCAGACGTCCCGCCTACGGCGGGATGGTCCCGCTTTTGTTGGTCGGTCCCGCTTTTTTTAAATCCCATTAAAGTCCCGCGTTTTAGGTATATTGTCCCGATTTTCCCGCTTTTTTCATTTCTATCATATTTTTTTACCTGTCTGTATCTACTTATATAAAATTCACAAATCACTTCAAAAGAAATCACAGATCAAATATTTTATTAGGCATAACACAACTTAATTTAAAAGTTTTCCACCTCCTCAATTACCTACAAAAAAAAACTCACTTTTGAATAGGTACCACCATCTAGTTCCTAAAACACTCCAGCTTTGTTAGAATCGATGTAAATTTTTAGTATCTATTTTAAATTTTTGTGTTTACGCATTTACTTAATTTGTCCCGCTTTTTAATTTGAAAAATCTGGCATCCCTGGGTGCAATGGCTGGGGAGGTTGTTATTACATTTTTTTCGTAACGCGTTTTTGCTAAGTGAATTAATATTTGCTTTAAAAAAATAACCTCTAGCGACATCTTACGTGAGAGAGTTTAATTAGAATATTTAGAAAATTTATCCGGTGACTTGCACACTATCTATTCGTGGTCTGGTTAAGCTCGAGATTATTGATTTTATGCAGCGATCTAACTGCTGGGGAGAGGTTCATTTTGAATTCGTTTCAGTTTTGGAATAAGATCGAGTGAGCTGTCTGTCCCTTTTTGTCATTGGGGTGAAATAGGGATAGAAAGAATTTTCTGGTTGTTTAACCTGTACGACAGAAGTTGCGTAATTGGCCGTGTTGTATTTTAACCTAAAAAGCTTTGTTTTGCAAAGATTCTAAGATTGAAGACAAATTTATTTACCTTAAAACAATAAACATAAGTTTTTTGTAATTTAAATAAAGTGACTCAAAATTATTCAGTCAGTTTTAGTCTTATTAATGAATACGGATTTGTTTTATTGATTTTCTGGAGAATGAAGATTTTGGGGTTTTGGGGAATCTGATTGGTCAGTGATTGCTATGCAGTTTGGGAAATTGAGAGAAGGAAATTAATATACAAAAATCGCCGCTTTCTGTTCGAGATTTTGTCGAGAAATAAGGTATTTTAATTATGTTATAACATTTTTTTTGTTCATCAAGCATGGCTTGAATTTTTTTTATAGGATAAATTAGAACTTTGCTCTAAGTAAAGAGTAAAAGACTGGAAAAAAAGTAAAAAAACAAAAGTAAATAAACATAACCTGATTTTTTTAACAAAACATGGTCCCTTTTATTTGAGATTTACTGGCTTTAATTGATTTTTTTAAAAGAAAAACGCATTTTTCCCATGTGCACAAAGGGTCAATACTTAGAGCAGCATCTTTGTTGTAAATTAAATTGTTTCGCTTTTTTTAAAAATGTACGTTTATGTTAGCATTGCGGCTTATGGGAAAACGCTTTGCTTGTTCTCCCACAACTATCGAACAGCTGATCGTGACAGTTCGTTAGACAAGCTTATTGTAATGAAACCTAACCTAACCGGATCAAACATAATTTATTGTAATGAAACCTAACCTAACCGGATCAAACATAATTTATTGTAATGAAACCTAACCTAACCTAACCGGATCAAACATAATTTATTGTAATGAAACCTATTCTAACCTAACCTAACCGGATCAAACATAATTTATTGTAATGAACCCTAACCTAACCTAACCGGATCAAACATAATTTATTGTAATGAAACCTAACCTAACCTAACCGGATCAAACATAATTTATTCTAATGAAACCTAACCTAACCGGATCAAACATAATTTATTGTTATGAAACCTAACCTAATCTAACCAGATCAAACATAATTTATGTAATAAAACCTAACCTAAATTAATATGCTTATATATGTCTCTAAAGTCGACAAGAAGCTATATGGGTAATTTTATAAGGTGTTTTCCTTGGAAAAACCTTAGGGGTGACCACCCTTCAGTACATAGTGTGTTAAAAAATTTTTCTGCAAGACTGCAAAGTGGGAAGCGTATTTATAAATTGGGTATTGATCCAGTGCCATTATAAATACCCAAAAGAGGGTATTTATAAACAAGTGAATAAGCACAGAATACATGCAAATATTTTTGAATGGTAGTAGTGACAATGAAGATGATCACATTCTTTTAAGCCATTCAAGTAACAAATTCAGGTTGAGTCTGTTAATTATCCTTGTACCCTTGTACATTTTATCTACACTTATTTTCCACAAAAAATTTAACAGCATCGAAACATGTTTATTCCTTTATCTATGCCATTTCCTAGAAGTTGATTAAGCTACCTCAAAAAATGTGGTATTTTTAAGGCTTTACTTACTATGAGCCATGATTCTTTTTAAATTTCTTAAAACCCAGGTATTTATGAATTTTGGGAATTACCCAGATATTTACGCTGGGTTTTTATGCCAAGTTATAAATACCCATGTATTTCACACCAGGGCATGTCCTTAAATTATGTGACACATGAGGGGGGAAGGGGTCAGACGTCGCATCGACGACCTTTACATACAACCAAAATGAATATTTTTGGTAAAAAGTTTTTAAAAAAATATAATGGCTTTTCTAAATATAAACAAACTTAAATGCTCTCTAACAAAGCGGCGTGTTCTAAAATCAATATCAAAAATATTTTTTAAACGTCTACTTCCGACCTAGGGGACATTTTAAAAACATATGTAAGAGAGCCTCAGTGTCCAAAAAAGTCCCTGGAACATCTTTCTAACGTTTTTGTGGGTCTTTTTTACATTTTTAAAACAAAATTTAC